>CM069862.1:56211219-56811219 GCA_036172795.1 Pelodytes ibericus
GGGAGGGTTTGTTTTTCAACTGTGCAAACAAAATATCACTTAATCACCAAATAATCATACTGTTTTGTGACCCTTTGTATTGTTTAATGAAATGAAAATTTACAAGGAGGCTTTATTATCAATTACTTGTGGTACAGCATTCACAATAATCTTTACAAGACAAACACCACTGTTACTAGTTCTCCAATAGTAGGCTGTAGCGTATACAGCACATTGGCTGCCACTGAGGTGACTAGCTGACTCTATTAACGTTATCAATGATTAACAAGTCTATATGAAATTAGGAACACTTATTGGATTTAGACTATACAAACTGCCCCTATAGGCTCAAATATAATAAACAGATAACGCCATAACAGGCTTTTGGGACAATCTATAGTCTCCTAGCTCTACTTGGAGACTTTATCCTCCCCTATCATCTGACCCAACCTCAGCTTTCCCTGCCAGCTCTGTTCTTTAAATCCCACACACTGGCTCAACCACCACTTGCTCTCTCTGGCAAATAATAATTAGCAACTAATACTAATAATAAAATCACAGACATATGTGATGTTTTAAGGTACATCTCTCAAATAAAACTGTAGCTGGAGTAATCACTCAAAGTTTCCTGCTGTGACTTGGCTACATTGTAAGCCAGTGGCATCACCACAACTGTTTGGGCGACATTAGGTTCCCCTGCATTCACTTTAGCATCTTTTGGCAGTATAGGAGATCTCAAGCTATTCTCCAGTGAGCCATTTAACCCATTCATACCCATGTAGGAGGGGACCGTCGAACATGTCTTATTAGGTGAGTGCATCTATTATTATGTATTATATGCATTTATGACACAGGGCGCCTGTCTACAGCTGCGATTATTCTAAATTTGGAGGCAGTAAAACTTTTACTCTGTCATTAGTATTTTTTTCTTCATAACTCAGAGGCCATGTATTAAGAGCTTGCTTCTAGAGAAACAAAACAAAGCCGACAATGCTGTATCTTAAAAATGTGTTTGCTTTCGTTAAACAACCTCCCCACACTTAAAAGAAAAGAGTTCATGACCTGAACAAAATATTTTCCATTCTCTTCCTGAACAGCTGGATTTATCCACATTACAGAATTCTGTCTGTATCTAATGGGCAATTCAGATTAAAAGTTCTTAGCAGTGATGTCATTCACACTGGTATACTAATGATGGCCTGCAGTTGCAACTGTATGGTAAGAGTCACGCTAGAAGGGGAGCAAAGGTTGTTATTGATTTTGCAGGGATCAGTGAAACAGATCACATGTATTGAGAGTGTACATGAATCAGCTATCAATATAGTCTCTATGGCTGTTCAACAGTGAACCTTAATAAACCCATACATAGGGTTGCCAACCAGCCAGTGTTTAAAAAATAAATATATTTGATTGATTTTCATATCATTTTGTAGACTTATAATACTATACATCTGGCAGGCCAATGAACAATTGGCTACAGGCTAATGGCATGGCCATACTTTACATCCAGGTGTCCGCTCAACTCTAGTCAAGAGTATGTGGCAACCATATCGTGCATAGTGTTATCATAAGGGGTGTGCTATGGCAAAGAATATCAGATAAAGCTAGACTGTATCCTCACTGTTGTTCCCGGATCCAGAACCACAGAGTTTACCATAGCTCCTGCACTGACATCAATGTCACGTGAAACGACTATAGTGAGCACCACGCAGGAGGGCCAAGCAGCATCTGTGCCACTGACATATTAAAGGAGATAGAGGGACTGCAAAAGGGGAATACACTTACCAATAAACACAACACTCTGGCACATCAGCTGACTATATTACCCATGATGCTCAGTTAACCAAGGATATCAAAAGGCTGAGCATCATTTATAGACATAAGATATTATTACAGTTTGTTTTGCTGTTGGAGAAGAACTCCAAAATTGTCCAATAACAGTGGACTGGGTGATGGAATTTGAGACAGGTTAAATGCACAGGTGCCAAAATCTTCCAAAGTATGCAGAGTTTTTCTGCGTTAAGCATGTGATATAAAGATTTGGGTGCAGGAAGCCTATGTTTCTGCTTTAGGGAAATAATACTTGCCAGGAAACATAACTGACTATAATACATCTCACAGCTGGTGCTCTTGGAACACAATTTCTAATTCACTAGACAGACTCCATGCTGGCAAAACTCAAGAATTTTAAAGGCGTTTCATGAAGAATTGCACATAGCACGTCTCTGGTAATTATTGTTTATATAATTTATTTATTTGCACTGAAATGTGATTCTGGTTTGTGGCTGTACGCTCTTGTACACGGTGATGCATTTCTTAGTGCAAATAATTATTATTTCATTCTGCAGCATTGTTCAATGGAGTAATCAAAATAAATAAATACTGGTGCATATGACAAATTAGACGGACGGAGAGCCCTGCCCAGAAGAACTTGCAGTCTAAAGTAAAAATGCATATGTGCCTGGTAAAGTTATATTAAATATTTGCTAAACTGTTATAGCCTGCTGTTAAACACTGCCTGGAAAACTGTTGTAATAACCTCGTAGGAACCCACAATTCCACAATGGTCTGGTATAGAACTTGTAGTTAATTGAATACTGGTAATATGCAATGGTAAAGATTAGGTGCTAATGCTTAGAAGGTGTGAACGATCTACTACCATTTAATTAAAGACTATACATTTAATAATACATATGTGAAATACAGTAAGATACAGTCAATAAAATCAGTCTGGTTCATAAAAAGAAGCTAGCTTGATAGGGCTGCGCATGGAAGAACACCTGACGCGTTTCGCACGTGTAATGAAGACAACACTTTTACTTTAAACACTCAAAGACTGGATGCTAAGCTCCTGTTTACACCTCTGAAGAAGCCTAGTGCGAAACGCGTCAGGTGTTCTTCCATCAGGAGCCCTATCAAGCTAGCTTTTTTTTAATGAGCCAACTGATTTTATTGACTGTATCTTACTGTATTTCCCACATGTATTATTAAATGCATTTTTGTTACTTAAAATAACTACATTCATTAAAGAAGGGTTCACATAATGCTCTAAAGCCAGATAAATGAAACACAATTTGAAATATGTATGCAGAGCACTCTAGAATGACATTTACTCAAATGGAGCATCTTTAACACGTCAATGAGCATAATCCCATTTAACTCCATGGAAACCTCTCCAATCCTGTGGGGCCGGCTTTCTAAAGACACACAAATCATGTCGAGAATGTACACTACTAGCTTATTCTTTTTTTTTTTAAATAACCAAACAAAAGTGATAACATCAAAATTAGAGAAAAAGCATAGCGTAATAGCATCAATATGAATTGTTCTTTCACTTCCCATTCCTGGTAACGTCAAACGGTAACGGAAATAATCAAAACTATGGTCTGCTCAGTCCAATCAGTATTAAATGTAACCAGTATTAATCAATAAAAAATATAGCTTATTGCAAGAGAGTGACAACTGGGTACACCTAGGCTAAGATCTCTAGGGTAAAGCTCCCTTCTAATCAATCCCCTCATAATCTGCTAACAACATGCAGGAACATGTGTCTGCTCCCACTTCCAGATACCTGGAGCTCACCTCCAGTTCATAAACCCTACACACCTGGACAGGTATGCAGCCCGAAGGGGAGGAACTGGCCTGGTAGCATTGTTGGATATGGACCAAACAGAAAAGCATCTCCTTGATTAAGAAATGGTCTCCAATAAAGGCGTTTACAATGATTTAATTTTCTTTTTATTGGAGAACAAGGCAGCAGGACCCCCCCCCCCCCCCCAACATGCCTAGTGCATTAGGAGTTGTTACCAGCTCCTAATCATAGGCCTGCTAGCTATGTTGACTACAATTCCTATGATGATCAGCCATTTGATGGCAGCTGGAGTGATGTTATGGCACTTCTGTTGTGCTACTCATGATGCCAGCTACAAACTACATGGCTGATCATTAGTAATCCTGGTATAATAGGGATGGAAATAGTTTTTGCACCAGGCCTGCCCCTCTCATTTGTTTTCAAACAAGGCTGGGTTGTTTTTTTTTTCTCCAGTAACCCCAGGCAAAAACCCTATTGGCACTGTCTATGCCTTAAACAAATGACAAAATAAACTAAATTAAATACATTATCAGAGCAGCTTCTAGAGGATGGAGCAAGGAATAAACAAAACTTGGTGAGCTGCATACATTTGCTTTCCAATCACATTAAACAGAGCTAACCATGAGAAGTGGCTTAGGAGAAACTCAGTTTCTGTTTGTGTGTCCTTTATTAAATTACTTATACTAGACCTGTAAACAGTGCACAGTTCCCACATGTTTATTGTATGTATCTTGAGTGATTTGATCTAATAGAAACATACAATGTGTTGGCAGATAAGAGCCATCTGGTTGATCTAGTCTGCCTTTTTTTATTTTTTGGTTTGTTTGCCCAATTTATTAGTCCCTTTAACTTCTATCTAGGATAGCCCCATGCTTATCCCACGCAGGCTTAAATATACATAGATAAAAGACATGCTAACAGTTCCTGTGATCTGATTAAATAAATGAATCCTCTCAACGTGTAAATGTTTATAATGAAGATTAGCTCTGGAATGACTCACAGTAATGTGCAGCTACATCATGTTCCATGATATATATATACTGATACTTATTTAGAAATACTAAGAGTAAAACTTACATAGGAACCATAGTCCACTGCCAGGGTCTGTAATGCCCAGGGGAGGCCCAGCCCAATGAGGATGTCAAATACATTGCTCCCTATAGAATTAGACACAGCCATATCTCCCATTCCTAAAAACAAACAGAAGGAAAATATCAAACTTTCAAGTAATCAGAAATGCAAGTAGAGTGATTTACTGCCAAATCATGTGATATTACATATTGGAAACTTCCAAACAAGACCACAAAATAGTAAGTATCCTGATGCAAATTCAAATATGTATGAAAATGGTATGGGTTCTTTGTGTTTTACTACTGCAATATCCAGAGTGTAACATGCCTATCTAGTGTCCCCATTTGAAAGGGACATTCCCTATTTTTTACATCAAATCCCTCTATTCCTCTTCATCCTCTGGTGTCATTATTTTCTAGAAGCTCTGATTGTCAATGTATATGAGTGTATCACGGAGCTCCAAAGTGATGAAACCCATCATATATAGTGTGTTTAAAATGCAGTAAATGTGTGTGTGTGTGTATATATATATATTATACTATACTATATATACTATATACTACAAACTCAGTTATTTTTAATTGAAAGATTGCAACAATATGTATTTTAGTTTTTGTAAATAAAATGCCCCACCCACATTTTAAGCTACTCCCCCAAAACCAAAAGTGTCCCTCTTTGGCCATTTAAAATATTGGGAAGTATGGTGTAATCCAAGGGCAATACAATGTGAATATTATCTCAATACATCAACGTAGCACGCACCTTGTCTTGCTACTATCAGGCTTGCCATACAGTCAGGTACACTGGTCCCAGCAGCTAGGAAGGTTATACCCATTATTACATCAGGTATTCCCAATGTAAAGCCAATTATAGTGACCTGTGAACAAACACAATTAATGTGTTACATACACATACATATGAATGATATGTCTAACACGACTGATGATTCATGAAAGTGGGAATTGCAAGGAATTACAAGCTTAAGGCCATAGTAGCAGCTGAATGGGAGAAAGTTTCAAACTCGGCTACTTTGGCCTTAAGTTTACAATTCGCTTGTCAATATCCTGCAATTCCTGCTTTCATGAATAAAGCTCTATGTTTAAAGATGTACAAATAGGCTACATGCATAACAAAGGGGAACCTTAAAATGTTTTTGAACAGTATCAAAGAAATGCATGTGTATTAGAGGTGTCAAGTACTGAACATTGCAAATATATATAGGTGCAAAAACATTTGACATGCTATTTTTCAACATGAATTATTCATTTATATGTACAATTTGCAATAAACTGTTTCATTTTGCACTTACCTTAAACTAGCATAAATCTCCACCTAAGAGCTATTAGTAAATATTCACAAATGTCTGTAGAGCGGTCATATGTAAATATGTTGGGATATATTGACTAAAAAGTGAACTGTGGAAAACTGACCACTGAACTGCAAAAACTAGGCATCCATTCTCCTATTTGCCTCTTTCCGATTCAGGTGAGAGATGTCACCTGATTGGCTGAGACCTCCATCTCTCAGAGCTCTCAAATCGGAACTTTGTATTGTCCCAGACTGAAGCTGCCCTGGGACATGGACTCTGCTGGGCATTCCAGGGAATATGGTACTCCTACTAGTAATAAGAATATGGGATTTCCTGTCAAACCTGACAGATACAGGTGAGGTGAGGGATATTACTGAGATGCTGCTTCGGATCATGTAGTTCAGAGGGAAGTAAAAATAACAAAGTGAAAGTCAATATTCACTAATGTTGTATGCCACAAATAATCAACACTAATTAAAGGATAACTGCAGTCAAAAAAGTTAATTATGTTTGAATGAAAGATTGTGTCAGATGTATGTACTTTAAATAAAAATGCTTTCATGAAAGAATATAAATATATATAGTGGGACAGACTTTTGGGTCAGATTTATATTATTTAAGCTGAAGGAAGATCTGATCCAAGATTCCAAACATGTAAGGTCGCTGATAGCAAAAATGTTACTTTATTTGTATTCCTTCATAAAGCATTTCTATTTAAAATGCCTATACTTCATACAATCTTTCAATTAAATATGTTTTGCCTCCTTTAACATTATACCTCATCGATCAACCAATTTTCACTTGGCTTGAGGTAATAAGGACCAATTTGCCTTTGATGAATTCTAAACCTGTCATGATTTCATTTAAAGTAATGAATGTGGCTTACCATCCAAACCATCACATATGACAGAGCGGCTATCCAGATGGAGGAGGCGACAAACGTGAACATGAACCATTTCTCCCAGCGAGGTTTAGCGCAGTTGGGTACAGTGAAGTACAAGACCAAGCACAGTGGCCAAGTCACCACCCATTTTAATTTGTTGCCTGCACCAGCTGTAAGTATAAGAAGACAAGAAAATACATTTATGTAAATGTCTTGATGAAAATGTATAACAATCAGTTAGAATTCCTGTCTTAATTCCCTGCAGTTCTCTCTTTATTGAGTAGTGTGACTGGAGACAGAGAAAGTATCACATAGTTACAATTCCATTCACCTCATTGAAATTCTGCCCACTTTAACCATACTCTGCCTATTGGTCATGTCCCAGCTACTCAGCACACGCTCTTTCTACTCTAATACATACTCTGCCCACAAATGTTGGCAATGGGTGGTTGCAGGAGACAAAACAATGTTTTTGTGGGATTTTGATCCACTACACTGCCCATGGATGCCTTGTGACCAGAACTGTTCTACCTTTGCCAATAGCACTCTATGGATTTGTATACTGATTTGTCTCATTTTCATTTTTTTGTAACAGTAGATCTGTCTATTTAATGGGTTTCCAGGTAGAATCACCACCGAGCTGATATCTACCGGCAGGCCGGTAACAGGTTAGCTTGAGGCAAATGTTAAGTCTATGGAAGCAATAGCATGGCCGGTATATTTTTTGAATAAAGGATGGTAACTCCATTTCCAGGCCAGCACGCATTTGGTTTGAAATGCCAATCTTGTTCCACACAAAGTTACGTTTTTTTCTTTGTGGCGACATTTGTTTTTAGTATTTTCTAGAGGTCAATTTAAGAATCCGAAATAAAATCCCACTACTTTCCTATCAGAGATCAAACACGATTGCTAGCATATTTATTTATCAGGAATGAAGGCTACAAAATGTACTGCAGTGTTAGGGAAGGTTCCCCAGAACTACAGCCTCTCTTATGATAGGTGTCACGGCTTTTAATACTAGACAATCATTTGACACAATACATTGCATATTGTTCATTTACTATAATGTAGTGTCCCCTGGTGGTCTGTTTAATAACTGCAGTTTTCCAATTGAAAGAACAAACGCAGTTATTTTCAGTTGAAAGACTGCATCAAGTGTAGGCATTTTAATAGAAACGCTTTAATGAAAGAATTAAAAAGTAGTATCATATTGAGCCCTCTTTGCTTGTATAGCTCTATAGGGGATCTGATCCACTATTCTAAATAATGTCCAGCCCCCTAATAGACCTTAACTGGCACAATGGGCTCAATAAAGTACTTTATTGTCATTCTTGTATCAAAGTATTTGAGTCTTTCAATTAAACATAAATAATTTTTTAAAGAAGAACAAAGACATGAGAATTTCAATAAAAATGAATATTTCCTATCTTCTCTTTATTCAGCAAGTTCTATTTTAACATATTACCATTGGGTATTCTTATAGAGCTATGTCCATTGTTCTGCCTTTAAGTACATTTTAGAATAATTGCTGCAGTGGATGTTGGTGGATTCATATAAACTGTGAATGTCATGAACATATTACACTGAGGTGCTTAGTGATGCAAGAACTCTCCTGCCAATTCATTAGTAAGTTGTAATAGGACTCACAAGGAATTTCAAATGGAGTGAAAGGTCCATCATTATCATCATCTTCTTCTTCCTCCTCTTCATCATTTTCATTATTCTCATTGTCTTCATTCTCATTCTCCGTCTCATTGCCAGCCTCTGCAACATCTTCATCCCGTTTGGTGCCATTTGCATTCCTCTCTGCCGTGTTCCCAGGGCCTGTCCCGTTCTCTACTGCATGCTTTATGGGAATTTTGATGGATACTTCTGACTCCCCATTGGCATAAGCTCTGCTGTTTATTAGTCTCTGCCTCTAGATAGAGCAAAGAGTGGTTATTAGGGACACACATACACATGTTTTTGAAATATTTAGTACATTAATAAAAATAGCTTTTTTTGTGTGTAATTATTAAACAATGAATATATATTGTTTCTGTTCCAAGAATTTACAAGTTCTTTCCACTAAGTCAGACATATTTTATTATTGAGTTATGTAGCCAAGATTCTGGCCTGGAACATTAGTAGTACAATCAGTAACTAGTACACTTGGTACACATTTAATTTTCATTTCACAAAATTTACACCTACTATACCACAGAATATAGAATATTTAAATGAGAACTGAACAGCCTGTGGTATATATACATTGTAAACCTGGTGAATTGGAAGTCAATGGAAACTGAAGTCAGAGAGGCCTACACAATTCAACAAGTCCAACCTTAATAGACTAACCTCATTTATCAACATTCGACTGGCCATTGAGAGTCTTGTTTTGGGAGGAAAGTGACTGGTTATCATGATCCGGAGTCCGGCCTCAGAGAAAGAGAGCTGGTGTGGGTATGCTGACAGTAACTCGTCCACCATAATCACTGAGGTTTTGCGACGAAAGTTCCCTGGGAAAAACAAACAACTCATTAATAGTGAAAGCTGAAACCTTATGGCAAGTACTTGGTTTTTCCCAATCAGATGCTGGCTAACGTAGGACAGCAGGTTCTTGGTGATCAAAATGGGTGACTGCTTTCCCTACCAATGTATTCGACATGACAAGATTCAACACATTGTCCCTTACAGCTTAATACCTAGTTGGACATGCAGTTTTAAACTGTTGTTGTACAGGCCCTGGAGGTGGCAAATATGAACATCAGATATTGATGATTATGTCCTGAAACCCATTAGGTACATTTGCCACTGTTACACAGTGCAGACAACATGTCTAACACAGCTGCATAGTCCCTATTCTCCACACAGAACTCTACAGAAAGACGAAGTTCTCTGGTTCTATCCGTATTGAGCTCTTTTATTAGCTGTTGTTCGCTATATACAGCCAGCGAAACAATTCACAAAACCAGGGAAAGAGACTGCAGCTGTTAGTTAATTGAATTATGGTTATAAAATTACATTTTATTTCACATTTACTCTCTCGGATTAGAGATTTAAAGCTTTCTAGCAAAACAAGAAGTTTGGTAATATGGCGGAATCATAACTTCTCTGCTCCACCTTACAAATTGACCCAGCAATTAAATCCATGTCATGTGAAAAGAGTGTTTTAAGAGAAAGGTTTGGCAATGTTCTAAAAATTATCTAGTCAGCAGGGACAGTTCTTTGGTTTCCTTGGTTACTAGACCACTCTTGAGGATTTTCCTGTTGTGTCATTTCTTGTTTCATTAGGCCTCAATAAACATGCATCTAATTTGGGGCATATTTCTGTGTTTTTTAGCATGTCGTTTCTACACGCTGCAAAATATATTGTTGCATGATAAATAAATACGCATTTCAATTTTGGAATTCTTACCTTTTTTAAGCAACACCACCGTTGCATCACAGTTGATGTTGTCATCCAAGTCTGCATTACTCGCTAATCCGTTTGCTAGACTTGCTCCATTTTTTGTGGTTTTGTCAAAACACCGATGTATGGATGAATTAAACCTTAGGAAGAAAACAGGTACTTTAAGTTGTAGGTATCACACAGTATGCTACTCGGTCACTAACTAACCCTAACAAGGTAACCCTTGTGTCATTTTATAATTAGCCGCGGGCCTAAAAAAAATCTCATTGCCAGTTTAAGTTGACATCGTCATCTTCTGTGTCATTGACTGATGAAACATTAGTCAATAGTGCAGGGATGACCCATCAGTCTAATAGTGTGAGGAGCAGTCAGGGTTCATGAAGGCATCTAATGTGACAGGTATCATGCATTGGGTAAAATCTTGAAGTTCTTGGTATAAGCTTGTATGTTTTCCGAAAAAATAAAACACATCATAATGTACTTACTTCATAATAAGAATGTAAACGACATACATGAGTACTAGAATCAAGGATTCCCACCTAGGAAGAGACACTCCGATTACAACAGATACATATGAAGACAAATTACCAAACCAAGGAAAACATTTCCAATGGAGGGAAATCATCATCTTCTGTGCCGTCAACAGAGGGTGGGATAAATTACGAAATCAGATCTTGCTTTACATGAGAATGCTAACCCTAAAACAAGCCTGGTCAAAAAAAAAAACCCGAATCCTTGACAAGGTGTACACAGATGTGCCATCTGCCTGGCAGACTGGGGAAAATTAGTTTATTGCCAATGTTCAGTCTATCAAGGCAATAGTAGGGATGTCCCCCCCGCCACCAAGAAAAACTGGCGACATAGTCTTTTCTGTCGCTCTTGTTTTAATTGTGTGCATTTGAAATCCGATGATTTATTAACATAATGAATGTACCTCCTGAGAAGATAATTTCCTAAGGCAGAACATTTTCCTAATTTAACATGATGCTCCCATAGAGTTTCCCAGATAATCTCATGATAATTGGTGAAAAAGAAATATGTCAAAACGATAGGTTTCAACTAGAAAATAGAAACTAAACTGCACTGTGCAGCTTACTGAACCAAGTGACCTGCTTTTCAAATTTATATATTTTTTTCATATAGTCATATTTGTGATGACTATAATATGACAACTTTTCCATTAACGTGTAAAAACAGAATACAGCAGGATCAGTCTGATCATTTACACTACATATAAGGCCAAATCAGTTAAATAGTAGCAAAGAAGAAAATCAAGCACCCAAAATGTTTTGTACTGTATTGGCAAAGGAATATAGCCTTGGAGGGAGTAGATAGAATCTAGGGGCCAATTAAGAGACAGTCTATGGTCTATTTACTAAAAGGTGAGGGATCTTTAGTAATGATGTGACTCTTCAATTACATTGAATACACTGTCTTTCCTTTACCAGCTTTGTGTTTTCACACATTATTATCCTTATTATTAATCCCATTGGCTCTAGACACCAATACTCACTGTTTCGTTTAGTGCCATACCCTGGGTGACCTCTGATGGTCCATGGACCAAAGTTTTAATGAAGAGAATAATGGTATAATCCAAATGGTTAGATAAACATATTTACTCAGAAAATAGTATGGAAATATTTTACTTACCAGGCAACCTTCTCATCATAAATGAACTGTGAAGAAAATAAACAATATAGTTTGACTTGCTGTATGTGACAGGGTAAAACCTAGATAACTACGTTGAAGTTTAGCCATTACTACAAGCAGATTGTACATGTAATACACATAGTCAAAACCAACGCATTTCACATGTTATTCTCTATGGCTATTTTTAAAAAGTTTTTTTTTAAACACACAAGAATCTGTGAATCCTTGGAATATGTTCTAGATGCGAAGAGTTTGGTTGTGCTTGCGCTCCTTGTGCCAGTGCAAGCTACGCCTTATAAAAAAATAAGGCACTTAAAATGTAAACCTCCAAAAAAATCTCCCCCGAAATGCTGTGTGGCGGAGATACCTCTCCTGCAGTGCAAAACGTCTGGAGTTAATAAAAAAACGCAATCGGCATTATACATAACAAACAGCGATTGTGCCTGTTTATTAGACTCTAGACACTTTGCAGTGCGGATGTTTTAATATATGACCTCCAATGTGTTATATTCTTTCTTTTGATTTGACCTGTTTTTCATCTACTTGTGTTTTGAAGATATAACAGACTTACAATGTATCTGAATTTAGATTTAACAAAATGATTTGATTTAATATAAAAGATTTAATTAAGGAATATGATATGTAACTGAAAAATCACCCACAAAATAATGCGTAAACATATTACACGTGTTCCCATTGAATGTGTGATCAAGCAGTTCAGTCTCTGGACCAATTATTTCAGTGGTAACTAACCTTGGCACTTCAGATTTTTGGGAATTACATATCTCATGATCCTTCATTATGACATCACCTACGTTTCAGGCACATTTATGCGTCTGTTTCTTTACACTGCTTGCCAAGTGCACCGTGGGACTGGTACAAACAGCACAAACTTGCAGCGTTGGTCAGGAGTTAACATTATACATTAGCGTACATGGCAATAGCACAACTATTAAATTTCCTCATGTGCCACTTTTATTCATAACCCCCATGAGAAAGGAAATAATATTCACACTATAATGTATTAGTATTTAAATGTTAAATGAGGTTTCTTATTTACATGCTATAGAGAAGCAAGCACTGTCATGGCCTAAATTGATGCATAATAATATACAGGTCACCACTAGGTGGCCCCAGAGTACCATATCCACAATGTTCCTTCTAGAATCCTCATCTGTGACATTCATTTAATAATTTTTAACAGTATGTTTGAGACGTTTCCTCGATGGTGGTTAAGTAAAAAAAGAGAACTACACTAAACAGGTGTAAAATAACTATGCCTTACAGGCACAACATTTAAGCTGTAAGGATACAGCAACCACATCTTTACTTATCATAGTTGTGAACAGACTTGGCTTTACCAGTCTAATGGGGTCTTGTTTCATGGGTTGGCATTGTTGCCATCTATGCAAGGTCCTTTCCACTGTGCACAGGAATCATACAACTACAATACTTCTCAATCATTTGTCATGGGAGTTGAGGGATTATGGGATAAGTGCTTACTCAGCAGCATGAAGGCCACAATTGGACACTTATGCCATATCACAATGCTATTGTTAAAAGCAGAGTTATATTTACCACAAAGCAACCTAGGCAACTGCCTTTGGGCGTCACTTGAATTTACAAAGATATAAATGAAGAAAGAATCTAACTGGTGGTGAAATAGGTACACTAATCTTTTTTTTTTTTTTAAATAGTTCAGATCCCCATCTAAGCTTTGCTGGATGAAATGGTAGTCAGAAAAGCCAGATTAGTTAAAACATCAGTTAGTAGTTCTGAAAAGAACTATATACAAACAGTGATTCTTGTCCTGTTATATTTAGGGAGAAATGAAGTTCAGCTAGTGGTAAGGTTTCTACTTTCTGGTTTTGCCTTTAAAATCCGCTTCTTAAACATGGAGAATATAAAAAGGATAAAAAAGGATCTAACACAGCAAAACAGTCAGCAAATTCATACACTTCAAGTGTTTTAACCATATGGCTTGATGTGCAGTTTGCATACCAAACCAAGAATATCAGAAGCTGGAGACAATACAGACACATTTAAAAATCATTTTTCTATAGAGTCTTTGTTGATCTCTTTTATTATCTACATTCACAGTATTAATAATGCTTAGGTGACAGAGGGGGCTATGCACTCAAAGGTAAGTTGCAGGTGAGTTGAGGTCCTATGGGAGTAGTAGTGGGATTTCTCCCACTCAGCTAATTCATCAGGTTTGAATCACAGAAACGTGGTGGGATGAGACCCACGACTGGTCAGTTAATTTACAAGGTTACTCACTTTTTAGAAAGGACAGAGTAAATAGAAAAGGGGGAGGGATTTGTCTGTATGTAAATCCTAAATTAAATCCCAGTATTAAAGAAGGTGTACATGATGTAACTGGAACTGATGTGGAGACACTGTGGGTGGAGATTAGCTTAGACGCTAAAAAGAATCGCACATTACTTGTAGGTGTATGCTACAAGCCACCAAATATTAGCATTGATGGAGAAGATCAGCTTTTATTACAAATTGAAAAGGCTGCAAATATGAATGAAGTTCTAATCATGGGAGATTTTAATTACCCAGATATAGATTGGAAGTGTGGCACAACTAGTTCAGCTAGGGGCAGCAAGTTTCTGGACCTGCTTAATAACAAATTTATGGCACAATTAGTAGACACCCCAACTAGAATGGATGCCTGTCTGGATTTGGTAATAACAAACAATGAGGAGCTTATCTCAAACATCCAAATAAGAGAACACTTGGGGAATAGTGACCATAATATGGTCTCATTTGAGATTAATGCAAAAAAGCAAATTGGTAAATACGCCACCAAAACACTTAATTTTAGAAGGGCTAACTTTGATGGACTAAGGGCATCGATTGAACATTTAGACTGGGAACGATTGTTTTCTGGACTAAACACAGAAGACAAGTGGAATGCCTTTAAGCACACATTACAAAAGTACACATCCCAATATATACCTTTGGGAAACAAATGCAAAAGACACAAATCGAAACCAATGTGGCTTACAGGTAACGTGAAACAGGAAGTACAAAACAAGAAAATGGCATTCAAACATTATAAAAACACGGGATCAGCATTATCAATGCACAAATGCACAAATGTACAAAAAGGCCAACAAAGCCTGCAAAAAGGCAATTAAAATGGCTAAATTGGAAAATGAGAAAAGGGTTGCCAAGGAGAGTAAAACTAACCCCAAAATGTTTTATAAATATATAAATGGAAAAAAGCTAAAGAGGGAAAATGTTGGGCCCTTGTTATCCCAAATGGGAAATTTGGTAAGTGAGGACAGAGAGAAAACAGACATTTTAAATACTTTTTTTTCTTCTGTTTATACTAAGGAAGAGCAGATGGACGAGCCCCTGCTACAGGAAGTTATGGGACATTCGCCGCAAACATGGGATTGGCTGACACAGGAAAAAGTGCTTAAGCAATTACACTCTGTTAAGATAGACAAGGCCCCAGGACCAGATGGTATACACCCAAGGGTACTTAGAGAGTTAAGCATAATTCTGGCCAGACCACTATTCATGATCTTTAGGGATTCATTCAGTTCAGGTACAGTGCCAACAGACTGGCGAAAGGCGGATGTCATTCCAATATTTAAAAAGGGATCAAAATCTCTGCCAGGTAATTATAGGCCAGTGAGCTTGACATCTGTAGTGGGGAAACTATTTGAAGGATTGCTAAAGGTATACACTCAAGAATACATCTTGAACCAGAATATAATTAGTAAAAGTCAACATGGTTTTGTGAAAGACAGGTCTTGTCAAACAAACTTAATAACATTCTATGAAGAAGTCAGTAAAAATATAGATCTAGGTGTGGCAGTTGATGTGATCTATTTGGATTTTGCGAAAGCATTTGATACAGTTCCACACAAAAGGTTACTCTACAAATTGAGAGAAATAGGTTTGGGGGCAAATGTGTGTATGTGGATTGAAAATTGGCTAAAAGATAGAACACAAAGGGTTGTTGTAAATGGAAAATTATCAAATTGGACAAGGGTATTAAGCGGAGTACCTCAGGGGTCTGTTTTGGGCCCTCTTCTTTTTAATTTGTTTATTAATGATCTGCCACATTGTGCTGAGAGCCATGTCTCCGTGTTTGCGGACGACACTAAATTAGGTAAGACAATAAAGACTAATCTTGATGTTTTTTCTTTACAGGAAGATTTGGACAGAGTGGGGGACTGGGCAGTAAAGTGGCAAATGAGGTTCAATATAGACAAATGTAAAGTTATGCATTATGGGAAAAATAATAACAAAGCAACATATACGTTAAATGGTTTTTCCCTGGGAAAAACTACTAATGAAAAGGATTTAGGAATAATTATAGACAACAAACTTGGCAACAGTGCCCAATGCCAGTCAGCAGCTGCAAGGGCCAATAAGATATTGGCATGTATAAAACGAGGTATAGATTCACGGGAGGAGGATATCATCTTGCCTCTTTACAAATCAATGGTAAGACCTCACCTTGAATATGCAGTACAGTTCTGGGCACCAGTCCTTAAAAAGGATATTAAGGAACTAGAAAAAGTGCAAAGGAGAGCTACAAAATTAATATGGGGTTTGGAGGATCTTAGTTATGAAGAGAGACTTAAAAAATTGAATTTATATACGTTAGAAAAAAGGCGTCTCAGAGGGGATATGATAACATTATATAAATATTTGCAGGGCCAATATAAAGAGCTCTCCAGTGACCTGTTCATTAACAGAAAGGTACAAAGAACAAGAGGTCACCCCCTCAGACTGGAAGAGCAAAGATTTCATAGACAGCAAAGGAAGGGATTCTTTACGGTTAGGACAATAAAGTTATGGAACTCACTGCCAAGAGAGGTAGTGCTAGCAAACACAATAGATGCATTTAAAAATGGTTTGGATGTTTTTTTTAGGAAAGCAGAACATACAGGGCTATTAATAATAGAATAAGCATTAATAAAAGAGCTTATTGATCCAAGGAGAAATCTGATTGCCTCTTGGAGTCAAGAAGGAATTTTTTCCCCCAGGAGGCAAAATTCGAAATAGCTTCCTTAGGGGTTTTTTGCCTTCTTTTGGATCAAAAGCTGTAATGATAGGTAGAAGGGTTGAACTTGATGGACTTGTGTCTTTTTTCAACCTAAATTACTATGTTACTATGTTACTATGTTACCTGCACAATGCAAAGCTTAATTAATGATATAAAATGTTCATCTGACCTCAACTCACCTCAACTCATCTTTTAGTAAATAGACACCAGAGTCCGTTTAATAATCTTTCATTTTACAGAATGATTTATGTACACAGAGGGGTTTTCACATGCTTTAACAACTTGGATTCCAGTAGAATAACACATAATTGTAGAGTACATCTCAGTACAAGGAGTTAAAATAATGCATACAGATTGCAGGCTGAATTACATTATATTTTAGATAGAATCAACCCGAACACAGAAAAGCTTTTTATGCATTATAAAGCAAATATGTAATTATATCATCTTTAAACAGGAGAGAGACTTGATTACAGCTGATGAGCATCAGGATTGGAAACGTTTTATTAAACTGTCAATTTTGAGTTTTTTCAGCTAACTTTTAATATTGCCTTAAATCACTATACACATCCTCACGGGTTTAGATAACCATGTGAAGTGAGAAAAAGGAAGGATGAATCCAATCCTTTTTGGATACAAAGTAGTTTATGAGAATGCCGGGCCTCTTCAGAGATTCCCCATGGACTGGTGGAAGTATATTTGCTACGACCCTAACAATTTCTCATTCCAGAAAAAGATTTAAAATGAAATTGAAGTCAGATAAGTTGTGCTGGTAATGATGGTATTTGCAGAGGACTGTGAGATGCTAGAATGCAGCTTAACACTGAGCAGGAACAATAAAACAAAGATTTATTCCTGCAAATTATTCTTCTAACCCTTGGACTCCGAGATAGAAGGGGAAAAAAATGTTCACGGCAGATTTTTAGCTTATGGTGTTAAATTATATGGTTCTTTTTCAGCATAGAGACATTTTCATTTAAAGAGATGGCTTTTGATTTACATATATAGTTACATAGTTAATTAGGTTGGAAAAAGACAGTACAGTACATCAAGTTATACCATTTCACCCGCATATTAGTTGATCCAGAAGAAGGCAAAAAACAACCAAATTGGGGCTCACCCTGGATCAACATTACCTTATCTACTTTTACCCATGATTAACCTGTGGGCATTTCATATATAGAAAATAAATCCAAACATCTTGAATATATTGGTTGAATCAGCGTAAATAACTTCAGGTGTGAGTCTTTTCCACAATAAAGTCGTAACAGTAAAGAAACCTCTGTGTTTAAAATAAAATTCCTTTCTTTCAATCTTAAGGGCTGGTTGTCTGTTGTCTGAAGGTATAATAACTAAAGAGCCCTCCACAACGTTCTTTGTATTGACGTTGAACATACTTGTAAATGTTTATCATATCCTCATCATATCCCCATGAAGGCGTTTTTTTTCCAGAGAAAACAGTCCCAATTTGATAGCTGAAATTGTCCATTCCTTTAATCATTTTTGTAGCCCTTACCTAAACCCTTTCTATTTTTAGTATGTTCCATTTTTGCAAATTGCACTGCATATTCTAGATGAGGTCTTACCAATGATTTATAAAGAGGCAAAATTATGTTCTGGTCTCTTAGACCTATGCCTCTTTTTAACAACAGTTTGCTTGCCTTAGCAATAGCTGCTGGAGATTATGCACAGCTGCACAGTCTGTTGTCAGCAAGAACACCCAAATCCTTTTCCATAGAAGATTTACCCAACACACAACCATTTAAGTAAGCAAAAGTAGAGGTGTCGCTAAATGCTGTCCTTGTTATAAGTCACTAGAGGTCTTCGAAGGGTGTCAGTAGTAACAATGACATCAGCGTGCCATTAACAACTAATTCTTTGATTTTAGAAGGTTTGGCTCCCTGGTTCATGGGGTTTGTCCACCAGAAGGCTCAATATTAATTCTCTTCTTACATGAGCTATACATTTACTAGTCTTGTAATTAGCAAATGGGAGGCTTTGGAATTGTATTAATAATACTTAGCTCTTTCCAGTCTGGGTCTTCCTGTAGCACAGACCACAAACAAGTGGCTTGAATGTTCTACATAAGTGCCTTAAAGGATATTTTGTGAACTAGCTCATTATACTAAGCCAGTCATTGGTTAGAGTATGGTGGGAGTTTTATTCCTCAGTGGTTGCAGAGTAGATGAGAAATTCTGACCTAGATTATATCATGGAAGCATTTTCCATGCAGAGGGATTATAATGTATACTGTTTTACATTCCTATTTTTAGTGTGGATAGAACAGTGACAGAAGAGGGTCAGGCACATCCCCACTGCTACATAGATTGAAAATAGTCAGGTCCCTTTCATGCAATCAGCCAGGCTCCTAGATTTAGGTCAGGCAGAAACCTATTTCTATACATTCCTTAGAACAATACTTACTGTACATGTATAGAAACATGGTTTCCACAAAATGGACAACAACAAAAATATATATATAAAATTGTACTGATATTTTTTAAACATTGTTTAAAATAGCAAGAAAGGTGCATCCGCTATTACACGCCAGTGCCTTAAAGGCACACAGTGTGACAATAAACGATAAAATACAAACAGAGAAAATAACTGGAAGTGTCACATAGAAAAATGAGGAATAATCCCCATAATCCACAATTACAGAATGAAATGCAAAGTTAGCTAAATACCCTGTCCTATCCTTGCCCGTAACAAAAGGATTTGCCTCAATTATGTATCTGCATTGTTTACAATCAATTATCTTCACATCGTTTCTCATATGTAATGCAAACCCATTATATATCTGCCATCCCTATTCTCCACCAAATCCGAAATGATAAACAGCTATTGGTTGTCTGCCAAAGCAATTCAGCTGCTGCTGCTTGATAAGGATATTTTGCAGTCAGTTTCCTTATCTAACAGACAGACCAAAAAAAGTAACCATTCTCTGCTCCATGCAGCTGGTGGATTGACTACATAATGAGCTCGAGATTGTGTTAATTATGATAATGCAGACGGCACTTAAATCTTCAATCAGCCAAGCAGGTTAAGGTGGCATAATGGCTGAACATGTACTGTCATAAACCAGACATGCAGGACAGCCTAGCACCATTTGCTCTTTTTTAAACAAACATAAACAGCTGACTGCATCTCTGTTGATGTGCACACAAGACAAAAATGAAATAACATATAAAAGTCTTAACTGCAGACAGGCCTGAGGGAATGACTCAAAATATGCATTGTATTTGATTTTTAAAAGCAAGTGATGTAAGCAAATGTTATCTATTTTTTTTTCTTACTGTTAAGGTAAATGGTATAAATGTTAGCTGAAATTGGTCTATGCAGGCTGACTTAATCATAAACAAATGATAGACCAGGAAAGAAAGTTTAACATCATATAATGGATTGTGAGGTCAGATAAAACAGTGGCATTTACCAAACAATGTATTAGTTCTTCAGGGTAGCATCATGCGCATCACTGATATTACTGAATTCCTTCACATTCTTACCACGGCTGTGTTGGAAGAAACGCGTCAGGTGTTCCTGTTTGGTATCCTGTGATTTTATTTTGCTAAGCAATAAAAGCTATGTTTTATGCTTCACCTTGGAGCATCCAAATATCTGGACTCTGGATTTTCTTCCTTTATTATTTTGCTTCTTCCCATTCTTAACCTTAACTACTTCCACTGTAAAATAATATTTTCTCACATTTTCCCTAAGTCTCTTGCCCTCTAATTTCAATAGGTGTTCTTCACTTCTAGCAGTAATAAAGTGAGTAGTAATCAATATTGTTTGTCATTATATGTTTATATGTTTTAGAGCAGCCATATTAACATAATAATCGGGGAAAGTGGGACGAAGGAAAGGGCTGTGAAATTATTCTTTGGGCTACTCTGTTTTTAACAATTTGGGCTATTCGTTTTCTACTTTTGACTTGAAAATCTACATTGAGAGGTACCTACAAGAAGGTATGCATTTCTTAAATGATTTTCAAGTTTTACAATATAGTGTGTAAACAATACATTGACTGTATTTTCAAAAACATATTGGAAAACCACGTATCGAGCTAATGATCTGCTCCTCTGTACAGAATTAGTGATGTCTGATGTTTGTTACTCATACTAGGAAGTAGATACTACACCTAGAAAGTCCGAGCAACTATTCTAATCTACTATTATTACCTTTGTTCAAGTGGGACAGTCTGTATTTGTGACTCTTCACCAGCATTGTGCCGGTAGGAAAAAACACTCTGCACATGCTCAAAGACAGAGTGCATGTTCAGACACATTCGCAATTGGTTAATCAGCTTTGGAACTCAGTTTGGTAAATGAAGCCCAGTCTGCATAGATTATAATATATAAGAAAGAGTGTTTTACAGGAACTCAGGAACAAGTGCATTTGAAATTATGTGAGAACATTTTCTTTTCTTGTAAAGGGATGACATTCTATGTTAGACACTTACCACAATGAGAGCGATAACTGAAAGTGTGTAATATGAAGCATCTCTCAGCAGACACCAAGATGACAAGACAACCACCTGCAATTGGAAGAGAATGAAGAAAAAAAAAAGATATTTAGACAGAACATATGTTACAAACACATCAAAACTTTACTACTGTCTACAATGAAAAATCATCAGTGACTTAATCTGGCGTGTCAGTTTCAAATGAAAGGGAGTATGGGCAAGCCCTGACGGTGCTGGAAGCTCTGAAAATACACAAAGTGAAAGTATCTTAGTCTACTTCTTTGCAAGGTAAACAAAGACAGTTTTGCTAGTGCCTCTCAATACATCTAAATATTATTGCTGTTTTCATTCTAATTACATTGAATGCCACTTGTGTATAGTGAATAAACATATTTGCCAACGGTTGCCATGTACTAGAGCCCCATTTTAAACATAATATGTGGTTAGTATTTGTAGACAACGACAATAATAATTATTAGTTCCTATCCCTGGCCTTGGATTAATGTCTCCAGAGAGCCTTAGTGTAAACTGACAGCTTCTGTACTATTCACCTCTATATTTATGTACACATTTCTCTATTGTAACAATAACACTACTTTGTCCAGTATACCCACATCACAGCACACTGAACCACTTTCATACAAATTCTTACAAAATTGTTTCTCAGACTATATTTATTTTGTTTTGAAGTAAGCTTACCACTACAAGAAGTTATATATTGGTGACTAAGGATTTTGTTATATTTACCATTGCATACACATTTAATAAGTATATCTGACTTATTTAGCCTTGTATCTCAGAAGCTCTGTATGGATTCAGTAGAGTGCTTTGAGTTAACAAGGTACCTTCAAGGTAGCACCAACCAAAGTCAATAGGATAAAATTGGAGAAGTCTGCACTTGCTAGCTTGAAGCTGGGCACGACACTCGTTAAGCTCCATCCAGCCACTATTTCCTGCAAGAATGTTTCTATTTCATTAAACACTTCAAGCGAATGCAGAGTTATCCAATGTATTCCTATTAGAATCAATATTCCCTTTAACAAAATACTAGTCTTAGTGTAAAATAACAGGCACTCATTATTGAATGGCTGTGACAAAGCGCAGTGCTTTGACGTGAAACGCGTGGGCATTTAGATTCACCGGCACTGTTTTGCATGTATGGCTGTACATTGTATTGGATTAAAACACATTTTTGCAGCCAGTACCACGTCTAGACTTCGTTACTTTCTTCATCTAAGCTATCACTGATTGCTCCTTTTGTTTCTCTTCTCATTATTCAATACCCGCTGCTAACGCTGCTGCTTGAAGCAACTACAATAGAGCGATTGACTGCTTCCGAAGCTATTGCCCACAACTGGGCAGTGACATATTGGAAAGGCAGTTGCCTTTCCTGTTTGGCTCATCCGATCGCTTTGGGGAGTGATCATATATGCGCCGGATGAGTTTTTTCCATGTTGCCTGACATAGAGGCATTATGGCAACACAATCTGTTTGTCGGAGGGGATTATTGATCTCCTCTGATTGGCATAAAGACACTTGATGTACTAGGTAAGTCATTTGTCATTAAGTGGATAAATTTAGTGGTTTAGTGCTTAACCACTTCTGTACAAAGAACCTGCTCTAGATCCACTGTGTGCTCACTCTAGCTCCCTGCTCATTCTGCACAAAGGTCCAGTTCAAGTATCCTGCCTTTTATGGGGCTTGTATGTCTAGAACACTCACTGTCCTTTGCAACCTGACATTAGTTAAATCCCTAGATTGTCAATATTATCATTTAATTTAAAAATCATGACCATATGCAATCTTTTAACATAAAGTTAAAAGAAAACGGGATTATTCTGGACCAATATAAATGATTTCAAAAACGTTTATGGATTTAACAGTAGTGTAAATATCTCTTGTTTTTGTTTTTAAGTTAAAAGTTTCTATTTTTTGATGGAATTCAATCATTTGAGCTCAAACCATTTAAGAGAAGTCAATATTGCAATAAAAACATGATAGATTTGGTAACGCTTGGTTGAAAAATGGTAAAAACTTAATTTTCAGATGTACAACAAAGACACGTGGGAGGCGTGGAGGCAAGAAAGGCACACACACAAAAAAATACCTTATGCGTTTCTTAGGCTTATGTTTATGAACAGTTTACCAGCTCTGAATGAGTAGGGTGTTTTGTTTTTTGTGCTTTTGCTGCCACTGCTACTCCCCCTCATCAATATTCAATTTTTGAAGAATACATTTTGATCTACATTTACTATACGGATTATGTCCTTTTTTTTTTTGTTTTTTTACCCCTGACTGCTCCTACTGAGCCTACATCCATTCAACAAGCTTAAAGCCCCTAAGGAAGCCAAAAAAAGGCCTTCAAAATGGCTCTTTTCAAAACACTCAACCTGCAGCGCTAATAATGATCTTGAAGAGTTATATTTCTAATATTTCTAGTGGATTAAGGGACGAAAAGTTCATATAATCCACCAAAAGCAAAGGAAACATAAAAAGGAAAAGTGCAAAGGTAACCGCTGTTTTAATTCACCTAATAATTCTTTTCACCTCATGTTTTACAAATGAGCCTGAGCAGTAGGCAGCACTGTACTTAATTTGTAGACACAGTGGGCAAATGTTCCTTATGAAAAGTGTGGGAGGTGAAGCGTTGGGCTCCTTTTTTTCCCTTGATATGTAATCAACAAAAATAGAAGAATTCTTCAAATCACAGCATTGTGCTATTGTTCCACAGAAATAAAATGTTCGATTTTGGACACGAAAATAGCTATGGATTAACAAGGTAATTTAAAACTTTCATCTGTAACAAAAAAGTTTATGCTTTTGTGAAATTCAGGATTTTTAGATTACATTGCTGTTAGGTAGGCTGGGTTATGCTGGTTTCTGTTGCACATGATCTAAATTATTTTTTTTAACTTAAAAATCTTGTACCACTGGTCAGAAGTAAACCGTCTGTATCTTTTGACATATACATGGCTTTACTCTCAGTTCAGACAGAACTCTGGTTGAGACATGTCTAGACACAATAGTCACTGACCTGTCAATCACGACTCCTCACCCTTTGCAAATTGGGCGAGGGGTGTTTCAAACTGGCAAGAAACACCCAGAAAAGGGGCTGTCATACCTGCTATAGCTGAGACATGGTGTCTCAGCCATTGCAGTGTGGAATGTGATTGCTGTAAAGACTTATCACAATCCATTGCCATCCTTCCCAAAATTTGGGGGGAGAAATGGGGTAAGTTGATCCTGGTTGCCTTAACAGTTTATTTATGATGTGATTTATGTGAAAATCAATCACACTGATCACATGCAATAAATGCAAAAAATATAGTAAATGACAATCAGTGTTGTGTTAACACTGATTGCCAAAATCCTTCCCTTCTCTCACTGACACACTTTGATCCTGTATCAGAGAGAGAGAGAGAGAGAGAGGAAAGATATATATTGTGTACAAAAAAACAACCCAAAAAACACTTTTTTAAAAACATTTGTATACTCTTTATTAAAATGTATACAGTACACAAAGGGTTACGTTTAAAAAAAAAAAGATCTCAAGCGATAGCCTTATCTGTCCTTAAAAAAACAGTATATGATTTGGGGGGGTTAATTTAAGAAGCATTCTTATTAAACAAAGAAAAACCTTGTCCTGAAGGGGTTAAATATGTGACGTTAAACAGTAAGGAACAAGAATGCCATAGATATGCTCACCACTATTATTATCCATAAAGAATGAAGCCATATTTAATATGCTTTTTAATAATACAGTATATTTTGATTGCACATTAATCCCATCAGTGTTTATTTCCATATTCTCACCTATGTGGCTAACGTGGAATCAAACCGCTTTAGTGTTCCCCTGTCTATACTATAAACAAATAAATCCTAATTCCTCAAGGAAACCCTGAACTCATTTGACAATACTGCTATTTATAGATATTATGCTGCACATTGCTGTCTCAGTAACTACGGAAGTTGTCAGCCCCAGAGTCAGGGGATAAGACAAGTTAGTCATTTGGGATGTATTACAAGAGCATCTTGAAACTCCTAGGCACAAACACCTGATGTTTGCAGACAAAGTTACTGGTCTGATATAACTTAGCTAAATATAGTTACTACTTCTGTGTTAGAATAAACAGCAAACATGTTGCATGCACCATACAACCGTCTCCTGATGAAGGCCAAAAAGACCTACAAAAATCTCACCCAGTATGGTACTATTCCTAGCAATCACTATTTGCAGTGGTGTAAGCTTTCTATACCTTTTTTTTCTTTACAATGTATTTACTTATCTAAATGTTACTGGCATTCATTGTACTATATAAACAATATTGCAATTCAAATTACATATTTGTTTGTATGATGTATAGTAAATGTATAGAAGGAGGAGGACATTTTGGTTTTATACTCTTATTTTTGCCCCGCATCTAAGCTGTCCCCTGCTATTCTGATCACCTGGATGTGTGTTTATTAATGGCGGATGTTCAGTGCTTTTTTCTTTGAAAACAAAAATGGAAGCTTACCCACTGTACGACGTCAAGTTTCTCCTCTGCCCCTCCAGAGGTATTAACTGCTCCCCATCCTGTCAGTGGCTGCCCCGCCAGAGGTATTAACTGCTCCCCACCCTGTCACTGGCTGCCCCGCCAGAGGTATTAACTGCTCCTTACCCTGTCACTGGCTGCCCCTCCAGAGGTATTAATTGCTCCCCACCTTGACACTGGCTGCGCCTCCAGAGGATACTGCCAGTGACCAGTCATGCCAGGAAGCCAAGCAAAGGGAAGACGACATGAGAAATAATATTCTAGCCCAAGTTCTCAGCCAAGGAGCTTGCACTCGCTTGAATAATCTAGCACTGGTGAAGCCTGAGAAAGCCAAGGCGGTTGAAAATTATCTAATACAGATGGCACGATTTGGTCAGCTTGGTGGCAAGTTATCAGGTCAAGGATTAATAGAAATTTTGGAAAACGTTAGTCAGCAGATGGAAAAGAAGACTACAGTAAAGTTTAACAGAAGGAAAGTCATGGATTCCGACGAGGAGGATGGCTGAGGGTATCGGAATGGGCGCCATCCAGAGGAAACTACTAAGCAAGCACAGGTTTTACAGACCTCTTCTGAAAGACATTTTACTTTGAATAAGTTTAATGCTTTTTTTTTCAAAACCTGACTAGATCCTTCATCTGCTGGATTTATATAGGGGCCTTCGCTGCTATATGGATTTGATCCGTCAATGCTGTTACTCTTCAGGCCCCAAATTATTCTGACCCAACATCAGAAATAACCATCTACTGGATGTTAAATTATTTGAGCAGAGGATCTTCTAATGCTAGCATTTTTTTCATTCTCATAACATTCAAGTTGAGATTTTACATTAAAATGTGGTTTCGGATATCAATTTGACTTTTTTTTTCCTCCTACCCCTGTGAGTGTGGCTGATTTGGGGGATGTGTCATTAATTCTAAATCAGTAGAATTTTTGAAAACCCACACACCTGGTTTCTATTATTTATTTTCTTTTTAATAAATAAAAAGATTAAGTGCATGTACCAAATTACAATAATAAAAATCTGGTTTGGAAGGATAAAAAAAAAAGTTTCTCCATAGCGGTAAATGGTGCTATACATAGTGCTTTCTTAAACCCCATTAATCTCAATGAGAGCCCTTGTGACTGGTTATGAAAAAGCAGATGGGGAAGGGGCTCACAAAATAAATTGCTGAGAGGGAGCATGCTAGCCTACATTTCTGTGTATAACATGCCTGAATAAGATACCTACAAGGTCTTGAAAGCTTGCACTCTAAATCAAACTTGACTCTACTGGCATTCTGTTTTTCCACGGCTAACATGTTACCAACTCTTATCATTAGTTTTTAAATAAAAATTGATTTAGTAATATTGTTATTGCTTTTTTTGTGAATCTTCAAACTGATAAGTTATGCATTTTGTATATATATCTACACACTGAGAGAAAACGGAAAGTAGTGGTGGATGAGGTAGGGAGATAGGAGCAGGTAGAGAGAAAGTAGTGGTGGATGAGTTAGGGAGATAGGGGCCGGTAGAAAGAAAGTAGTGGTGGTTGTGGTAGGGAGATAGGGGCAGGTAGAGAGAAAGTAGTGGTGGATGAGGTAGGGAGATAGGGGCCGGTAGAAAGAAAGTAGTGGTGGTTGTGGTAGGGAGATAGGGGCAGGTAGAGAGAAAGTAGTGGTGGATGAGGTAGGGAGATAGGGGCAGGTAGAGAGAAAGTAGTGGTGGATGAGGTAGGGAGATAGGGGCAGGTAGAGAGAAAGTAGTGGTGGATGAGGTAGGGAGATAGGGGCCGGTAGAAAGAAAGTAGTGGTGGTTGTGGTAGGGAGATAGGGGCAGGTAGAGAGAAAGTAGTGGTGGATGAGGTAGGGAGATAGGGGCAGGTAGAGAGAAAGTAGTGGTGGATGAGGTAGGAAGATAGGGGCAGGTAGAGAGAAAGTAGTGGTGGATGAGGTAGGGAGATAGGGGCAGGTAGAGAGAGAGAATACTAGTTTTGCTGTTCCTTTGAGATAATTCTAGTGCATTTTCTAGTACATTTAACGTTATAAAGCTCTTTATACATTTGATTTTGAACCACTTCAGAGTATATTGTTGGGGCGCAAGGTAGATATATAACGACGAGCAAAATAGGAGCTACAGGGAAGAGTAATCAAGGAGAAATGACATGAGTACTTAAGGGCAGCATTAAGGGCAGCCTGATATCAAGTGCCCTTTAATCGGACTCATTTGCTAGGTCATTATTTGCATTTTGCCAGAAAAGGCTTAAAGCAATTATGTTACGTAGCAGAGATCTTAAGCTGCTTGATATTCTGCTGAAATAAGGTCATTTAGTACAATTTTGTAGAACAACATGCAATGGCAAGACATTTGCATTAAATGAGAAGAGATCATTTCAAGAATGCATAGGTGCCAACACTCCTGATTTGACTGGCACAGTCCCAGCCATGTAACCTATGCCATGCTGGATCCAGGCACATCAAAGTATGTTCTGTGTACACCAAGGTGATCTTCCTCTCCTTTGTGACACTCCAACAAAGAGAGAGATGGTAAGTAAAAGTATAACATCTATTTATTGAAAAACATAGGTATCTTACATGTGTACATACTTTTATGTGCCTATACTATTCTACACGTCTGTGAGGGCAATACCTACAGCCCTACCCAATAACAACATTTACCACAGTTTTACACTATGTGTTTCTTCTCTCTTTTCTTTTCCCAAGTTCCCAATACTTGAGTGCTCTCTATGCTGCTGTTTAAATTATTCACTGTATATATTTTAAGGACGTAGTCACAAAGCACACCAACCACTTTTATATCTGTATTTGATCTAACGTCACTGTTTTGTGTCCAAGGAAATCAAGTTAGTTAGTGCTGCTGGTGTCGATCAAGCGCCAGAGTATTTCCCCTTTATTTTGATTCCTAATTGGTTGGCAGTTGGAAAAACATAAAAAGTTACTTTTGGTGGGCATACCCTCTACTTCAGTTTTTTCTACAGGACATCTATAGACAATGATAGATGTACTAAAAAACCATAATATGTTGCTACAGCTGTAGGAATTTACCATGCCATAAAATGAACAACTAAAATGCACAATGGCAAAACATTACTATTAATATAATGTTTAATTTAATTTGTTAGTGGTTTAGGTATATCCCGCATAGCAAACCTGCAGTTTGAAAGAGCCCCACACCTCTGACTATAAACATGCAATATGAGAATGTTCCACAATTGTGGAAAAACACATGAATTTGCACAAAAAAATGCCTAACATTGCTAAAAAAAAACATTAATCCAAAACAGGCCCGGAAACATGAGAAAAGTATTTTGGATACCAACGGGACAGAGTATCGAAACATCAAAACTTTCCAGACCATTATCTGCTGCTGCCAGCTTTGCTAAATACATGAAGTATTATTATTAGTACTATGCATTTTCTCTATAATGATAGAAAGAACTGCGGATGGGTGGTACAGAGTGTACACATTTATTTCTGTGTATGTAGCTTCCAGCTTCTTTCTAGGATATATTAGTCTGTCCCTTAGATCTGCACACTTTGCTATTGAGGAATAAAGATATTTCCGATGTTGCTAGAAAAGAACCATCCAGTTGAACAGAAAATGGACAAAAACTAACAAAAAATTTAAATAATAAAAGGGTCTGTGAACAAGCTAAACAGTTCCCAGATCCTAAAATATACATGGGACAATTAGCCCTGACCCCCCCCCCCCCACCTAGGCAAGTGCTCATAGCCCCCTAAAAATATATTGGGGGGCCATGGCCAGTAGCCCTTGCCCCCAACAATTACCTTATTAAATGTATCGAGGGCCAGTGCTACTTGCCTAGGGAAAGGGGCCCCCTAATATATAGATCCAAATTAGTCCAGCTATTCTAATAAAAAAAGCCTTCTGCCTCCCCCCCCCCCGAAAAAAAAACTGCGACCATGCCTTATCCTAAGGATTTGTACCATGAAAAAGTACATTAAAGGGTTAATAAAATAACTAAGGTAACAGAACATAAGTCTTGGCTAGGTGACCTCCCCAGCTGTTAGATTACTTTGTCTTCTGTGTTGTTCATCGCAATGTACTTCTCTCTTATCAGCAAGCTGGCAGATGAGAAAATAGCAATTTGTTCATTAACATCATTCAGCACAACACAGTGTTTATTGTGCCATGCTTATTCTTGGTTTGATCACAGAGGAAAGTGCCATAGAGGAGGCAAAAGCTGATCCATGCATAACTAAGCCAAGAAAATCTCTGTGGTGAAACGAGTTATCATTGATTTCAGTGAGGAGGAAATAATAAGGATGCTTTTTATATCTAGATATGAAAACCAAAATGCACATATTAAAGGTCTATTAAGATTAAGTACTGATGGGAGATCGTATGCACCTCAGAGTGGCAATTACTGGAAACAGCACAGAAGAAGAAAGGAAATGCCTTGCTTCAGTGATCCTTGGTCTTGGTTGGCTTCCAGCACTGAGTGGTCTAAGGCAGACAATGCTGCAGGTATGGCAAGGTTACATCCCCTGGCATAATGTGCCGGTTCTAATATTCGACACACAAGCGTCAATTGCAAAATACATCATATTGATCATGTTGTCTATTCCTGAGTGTGAACAGTGAAGTACTTGGAAATAAGACAGGTATGTTTATTTTCTTATTTGTTTTCACTTAGGTGCCATTTTACCTTTATCACCGAACCTCACAGTATATAGCTGTGCAATCAGATCCAAGGCCAACTTAACCACAGAGCAGAGCAGAGCCAACTTAACCACTGGGGTCAGTTTCTGGGAAACAAGTACAACCAAGGGGCCCACAATCTCTGATTCTTGAGTGTCACAGTTGCTGGTCCTCTGACCACAACTGTGTGAGAAAACAATCATTTTCTAAAACAAATAATGATATTATACACACACACACACATATATACACAGAGCAGCCATAACATTATGACCACTGACAGGTGGCAGAGACAGTGTGATGCTTTGGTTAATGTTCTGCTTCGAAACCTTGGGTCCTGCAATTTATGTGGATGTTACTTTGACATGTACCATACAACTGGGTGAGGAACAGTCAAACTCACCTAGCAAGGTGAAATTTCTGCCAATTCTGATGGCAAATGATTTAGTTATAGTCTTTTAAAATGCCATTTTAGTTTAGTCATATTTTAGTCATCTGAATTGTTTTAGTTGTAGTCCAGATGTTTCAGGTCTACATACTTTTCTGCCAGCCCATAGTTGCCAAATGTCCCGTTTTTGAAGGGCAGTCCCTGCAAAACCAATATTGTCCCAGGGAATTCTCATTCCTGTGACAATCTCGACAATTTGCACAGTTTTAGTGCGATCGCGGGGCATGTGACATAATCGTGCAACATCATATGACCCGCGCATTAGCAAGCTCTGTCACATGCGTCTGCTGGCAGACTAATTAAATGTTACCCACAAAACATCAGTCTCAATTTCAACAGTGAACAGGTGACTCCAGGATGCTGGCCTTCAAGACAGAGTTACAAAGGCAAAGCCATATCACAGACTGGCCAATTAAAAGAAAACACCACACAGACACAGGATAGAGAAAGATTATGGACCGTTTGAGATGTTCGGATCACAAATAGGAACATTTGTGAAACGCAGCAAATATGGTACAGGCAATATGATGGTCTGAAGGTGCTCTGGTGATGGTAACGTGGGAAATTTAAACAGTGTAAAAGGGATCTTGAAGCAAATGTCCTCTTACAACAGGACAATGACCCAAAAGCACAGCTCCAAACAATGCAAGACCTAGTTAAGGAAAAACAGTCAGCTAGTTTTTTTGTCTATAATGGAGTGGCCAGCATAGTCACTGGCTCTCATCCCTATTGAGCTATTGTGGGAGCAGTTTGGCCATATGGTACATACACAGGGGCCATCAAGCCAATCCAAATTCAGCAAGCAGGGGGTGAAATCTCTTCAGATTACCTCCAAAAAATAAAAAAATCCAAAAGGAAAAAAGAGCTGGCATTCCTGTTCAGTTGGTAGTAAAGTGATTTTTTTTAATTGTAGGATCATAGGAACAAAACAGGACAGGGTGACACACTTGACTCGTTTCGAGTCAACGGAACTCTTACTCACAAGTTAGTGGCACTTATGATTAAGAGTCCGGTTGACTTGAAACGCGTCAAGTGTGTCACCCTGTCCTGTTTTGTTCCTATGATTTTTCTACCAACTGAATCAGAATGCAAACTCTTTTATATAACCTTATTCACATCTTGACTGTGTTCCCTATTCCATTTAAAACTCATTTGATCAAAAAAAAAAAAAGGAGTGACCCCAAACTTTTGCGTTTGAGGCAGTGTATATATCAGGGGCGTATCGTGGCCCTGAGTGACAGGCGTGCTGCCAGTCCGGAGCACACCTGTCACTCAGGGGCACAATGTATCTCGTGTATTTCCAGGGGTTTATGTCCTGCCAACAGCCAGCACACAACCCCCTGAAATACACGAGATACATCCGAGAGGCCGACGGCAGCAACAAATTCGCCAACAGAGTCACTCACACTGTTGCCAATTCGACAAGCACTAAAAGTATACAAATTTTCTGTCTGTCTCCTGGATGTATTTCTGGGGTTTGTGTGCTCTCTGTTCGGAGCATACAAACTGCGGAACTAGGTAGCGCGACTCCGTGCTAGGTGTGCGGCGCACACCTAGCACATATGGAGCATACACCACTGATATATATATATATACACACATGTATGTATATATATATATATATATATGTGTGTGTGCATATTATGTACAGTTAAACATATACTGTAAATTCTATATATTAAAAACAAATATGATCAAAATCCAATTTCAAACAAGCGTTCAGGTCTGCTGTAAATAGACTAAACACCACCATCCATATAATGAACATGACTAATACATTCACCAGCTCTGGAGGAATATGATGAATTTGCTATCATAAAGCAAAAGAGACAAACTACAGAAATAATAAAATGTAATCAAAATGAAACAACATTTTTCCATTACCAATCATCCATGTGTCATAAAGAATTACAGCACTTTACTGAATTTCTGTCACAGTTTGGTGCATTAAACTGTCTGTTTGCTGACCTCACTAAGCTTGTTTAAGATGGTAAGGAAATAATAACACACGGCATTTTAGAATAATCTGAATGCCCAACTTCAGTTTTTACTGAATGCTGGAGATTCCATTTGTAATATCATGTCCCACATGAAGGGTACAATGTTGCTAGCATATGGGGACTTTTACCCCAGTTAGGCACAAAAACAAACCAGCTCCTCCCAAGCTATTGGTTGTGTGATATGACGAGACCATAACCCAATGATGCAGATGCGTCAAATGGCAGACCAGAGTCTACTTTTTCAAAGACTTCTTCTGTAATAGAATATATGAACACCTTTTGAGAGGCATAATTGGTAAGACATAACAAAAAAAAAACACGTAGGAACAGAGTATAAAATATGTTAACCCACTGAAACATGACAGAGTTTGTGGTAAAAGGCACATCCCATGTGGTTCCAGTCAAGTCTCCCAACTCCTTTTACATGGAGGACCATATCAGCAGAGGCTACAGACTATAACTGAACGGAAAAATAAATTGTAAAACAGGCTCAATAGTTGATATGGAACGTAGGCAAATTGGAAAAAAACATTCCAAATCTGTTAATAATGCCTCTTTCATTTCACTTGTCACTTCAGCTCTAATCAATAGCCCTTATGTGCTCCAGGTATGTTATGCTAGGAGGTGGTAGTGTAAGAACTCACCTGTTTCAAATCTCTGCTCTGCAGGAGTTCTTTAATTACAACAGGTAGTCTGGCTGATGATGCTCCTGTTGCAATAGTGAGGATTCACTATTAGGTTACACTCTGCTATCATGTGACCTTCTCATTTACAGATAGCAGTTGGCATTGCTCAGCTGACCTTTTAGAAACCTCTGTTTCAATGTAACATTGGCCGCTAGTGGTTGTACTTCTGTATTAATGCCAGCTGTATGCTGTGGTCTGATTACTGTTGCTGACCATATTCCTCTACCTATTTATGCTTGTATCCTGACGCTGCTTTTTCTTGACTTCGATTTTCATCTTGCCCTCCTGGTTCTGGGCATGTGCATCTACAGGATTTCTTCCAGTGGGGGTGTAAAATATCCTCCTGACCTTTTCTTTCTACCACTCCTATACCTCCTTAACTACTCTCCATTTCTTATCTTTGCTCTTATCTTTGCTGGCTCAGGAGAGGAGTTTCCTAGTGTGAGGTGGACCGAATATGGTAAATCCTTTTCTGGCAGCTAACAAACACTTAATTTTCACTGATGACACGCTCTTTTAACTATTTTAACAAACTAGAGTAGTTTTAGGTGAAAATGATAAGCATACAATTATGATTATGCATGTGCAAGCTTTTGTGGAAGAATTAACATATTTCCAAACTGTGTGGATCACAGAGGATTTCATAACATTGAACAAATTGCTGATTTCTATTGTGAAGACACCATGCAAGATACTAGTGGAGCTTTCCTCCTTCCATGACAATGTCCCAGAATAGGAGGTCCTAGCTCTCACAGGTCCTAGCTCTCACGGTGATAGAGACAGGTGGTGATGGCGTTGCTGGGAATGCGGTCTTGCTACTGCACAGTGTCTCAGGACAGTTGACCAATGGGGTAAGGATTCTATTAGCGACACTGAATTAGACCATAATGTAAGTAATCAAATATTATGACATTTTTGACACCTTTTACCAGGCATTATTTTTTCACAGCATAGAAAACAGGTTAAAGTTATGAATAAAGAAAGAAAGAAATATCACCCAAATGTAATCACTGGACAGTGACTGTACTAGTCTGAATTACTTTCTGTCAGTGAAATTAAAGCTTAAAAGATTAGGGCTCATGCAAGATAGCCTTATGGAAGCACTAAAAAGCAAAAATAAGCCTTAATCTCTCCAATAAACAATCCCAGTGAAATATTTGTGTATGAAATACCTGAATAGATTGCACACAGTTGCATTAAAGTATCCTGTTAACTAAACATTATTTATAAAATGAGTGAATGCAGAGAAAAAATAAACTACTTTTCAATGAGAAATGCATCATTTGCATATCAAGTCACAAGTGATGTCATAAACAGGAGACACGACACATGTAAAACATGTTACTCTAAATTTATGCACTTGTAACTTGTAAGTATAGATCATTTTTTATATTTTGTACAGTTACAGGATGAGCAATATTTAGGTTACTTTTCAAATTATATATCAGGTTATTTTTTCCAAACCGCATATTTTATTTGTAAATGTTTGTGTTTTTTTGTTCCTCTGGAAAATACTGGCATGAACGTGAACTCATCCACAGAGATCTGTTTTGATCTGTTTAACCTTTTGAAAATGTAGCATGCCATGACCATTAGCTGCTGATCTATGGTTCACCTTCTAAAAGAGAGGCACAAAAATCCAGCGTTTTGAATCCATTGGAAATGAAAAAAAAACAAATTGGAAAAAAAAGAAATTGGAACAAATGCATGCACCAGGCCCTGTGTCTCCATTCTCTGCAACGTGCCACCTGAATATGGGTACTCAGGCTCCCATGCCAATTGTACCCCAATTATGACACGTTTCAATCCATTGTGCAACTAATTTGATATATGTTTTCATAGAAAAAAAGGACATTTGAGTGACACCAAACTTTTGCATGGTAGTTTAAGTGATTTGCTAATTAAAGCATCCAAAATAAAGCTTTACTCCGCATATGAGTCTTTATCTGTAAATTCAGAGACTATAGCTGTATGTATCAGAACTGCTCATAGTCATTACAGAGATGCAGAGCAGGCAGAGAACAGGCATAGTAGTGTGGGTTCCAGCGACATGACATACACAAAGCTGCATGGCCCCACAATGATCTTATCATACCTCCCCAGGAATACATTTTCCACCTGGCCGGTAATTCGCTGGCAGGCTGGTTAAAAAAATTGGCTTGAGACCAATGTCTATGGAGGCAGTAGAATGGCTGGTATTTTTTGCAGAAAAGGTGACAACACTACCCGGGACACACAGGAACCTAATCAGGACCTGTGGGGAAGCAGGAACATGTACACCGATGCACACGTGTTCTCCATATCATACCTGGACCTGCCCAGAACTGACAGGACGGTGTCCCAAAAAACTCCTGGGAGGTATGGAATTATGAATGGGTTTACAAGGTACTTTCTATGTATGACTAGTCCAATTTTCTGAGTTATCACTAATAGCAGTAATTATTTCATTCATAGTTTGAAAAACTATTATCATATAATGATTTCTTTTCAGAAAGATCTCCTAGGCAAAAATAGGTCAAAAGAGCATTAAACAAAATCTCCAAATGTATTTTTGAGGAACTCTTCTGATCTCTTTCTTTCTATCTATCCTCTATGGGTTGAATGTAAGCATGTTTCTTGTTTTGTATGCTCCAATCTCGCCCTTATATCAAACAAGTACTATCAACGGAAAAAAAAATAATGATAATAAAAGGTGACTTACAATAACAAAGCTAAGCTCAGTAAAAAAAAAAAAAAAAAATTTCCATTATCATCACATATAGATGCATAGAAGATAAATCAATTGTAAATGGAAAATAGAATTATCTGCATCTCATCTCATTGCACTTATCTGGGATCATGAATACACCATGGATTTCAAAGGAACCTGATGTTTGAAAGCAAGAATGGAGATTAAAGAACATTAAAGGAACAGAAAAAGAATAGAAAGTGGCACATCAGTACTAATGTACACTAAAGGAAAAAACATGAAAGTCTTATGTAAGTCTGGAAATGATACACATTTATGGCATGTTCTTCAACAGAAAAGTGAGATTAACCTTATGTTTTCTATACCAATAAAATATAAAGCTACATGTAAATTTAATATACTCGGAAAAGAGATTACCTAATTTAGTATCAATGGATTTTCCCGTAATTAAGCACATGATCACTAGATCACCATATCTGCAAACTGTAAGGGTTTACCCTGGATTCTCTCAGTATAACAGATGATTACAGAACTCTCTATGGTCTAGATGGGTGAAATGTGTCTGGGAGCTAGGAACTGTATGTTCAAGTGTTTTACATGGCGTAATATACATTCACTGAGCTATGACTATAGCACCACTCCTGACATTCTAATATGTAGATCCCAGACTACAACATTTTTTTTGTTTGTAAATGCTAGACATAACACAAACTGAAATTTATCCTAAAGAGGCATCCATTCATTCCAAGCACATTAGCGATAAGGTTTCTACCTCTAAAACTTTAAAGAGTTGACATGGAAGCTGGTAAAACATATAAATAATTCTCTACATGTGCTCCTAGAATGAAAGTATTGAGTAAATATTAATTTTAGTGCAGTATAAGTATAAAGTATTTAATTATAGAATATTTAGATACATGAAGTGTGTTTTTTCTTAAATAAATATTTCTACTTGCTTCCATGGGGTTCCTTTAAACCCAAAAGCAGTCTGTCCACAGTATAATAGGTCAGTATTTGTATTCAAAATAAAATAAAATATGTTAGCCATGGTCATAAACTAAAAGCATATTTCCTTTTCAAGACTCCCCCCCCCCCCTCTTTACTTGATAAAATTATCCCTGCAGTGATCACTGTGCTTATCAAAATAGTACTTGCTTTATTCTGCAAGCAATGTTAAAAACAACGTTATAACGAGTTCACGAATAAACTATTCCAAACCAGCGGAACATTTTCTGGCAACATTACATGGGATTCAACCAGGATTTAAAGCACATTCACTGATGGTTTAAATGGAGATTGTTGGAGATTGTGACTTGGATTCATTCCATGCCCTACTTGATGTCCTGAGCACAGTAAGATAAGATAGCAGAGGCGATATCACATAGAGACACTGTATAATTATCTAACAATAAGATTAGATAATGTGTCTCTGACATGGCCCTGGTCTGTACCTACTGCACCAGAGATGACAATCACTGTATATTTTTTCCTGATACACGAACGAGAGGGAGCAGACAGAGCACTACCTCCATCGGCACAAGTCTCTCATTCTGAAATCTCTGCACTGACTGAGTGCACTGGAGAATGCCAACTCTGGACCAGTCTTCACTAGAGCTGTGAGGTGAGGGGAGGTATGGTGTGTTCCATCTTCCATTAATAATATAACCCTATGTTCACAAAGTGAATGTTGAGAGCCACTGTGACTGGGGTTCTTGGAGGGCCCTTGGGGCCAGAAGACTCCCTGCTAATTATGGACCATCTGTGGGTCAAGAACCACCCCCTCCCGAAGGAGCTATGTGTCATGGAAGCCTGCGTGCTCTAGACTCCACTGGCACTGGAATGGGTTATGGCATTCTCAAAGGACATATCACTGCTCTGCATGTTCCTCGTTGTTACCTGTCCCCTGGATTTATACATGCCCCCCATCTCGTCATGGATTTTATTCATGGTTTTAGTCCTATTAACATGGAAGAAATAAAACGAAAACGCGTGCACTCCTTTTGTCCGGTAAAAAATTAGTAGCAAAAATGTATTGAGTGGATAAACCGATGTAACATGTACAAATATTTAAACGTGGAGAAAATACAAGACAGGGGGGAAAAAAGGAAAAATCGCCTTACGCGTTTCGTGCCCACTGGCACTTAATCATAGGCTGTAAAAATGTTTAGTTGACAAGATTAATACTGAATAATGTAGACGCTTATTATACACGTAGGAACTGGCTGCTGTTGCCAGGAGGGTGATAACCCCTAACATGGGCTACTTTATAAGCACTTATGCACTTTATAAAGCTTTGTTTTAACCCCTTCACGCCGGAAGGTGCTTTGGTCCTTTACGACCAAAGCACCATCCGGCGTCTGTGTGTTCCTGGCTGCCGATCATGAAGTGATCAGGGCCAGGGACACGCAAGCAGGGACCCGATCCCTGCCAACATCCCATGATACTTTGTGACGTCATGTGTGATGTCACAAAGGCGTGCCCGAACTTTCAGGGATGCCGGAGATGTAGAGAACACTCACAGTGGCCTCATCTGGCACTGGGGATTCCACTGCAAGTACCTGCAGCGGGATACTCACAGCTCATCTACGCCGTCCTGCAGCTTTTTACAGTAAACTGTAGCCGACGCACACTTTGAGCATCAGCTACATTTTCTGTGTCAGAGTGAGGCCAATCAAAGTGGCCTCACCTGACAGTGGGGACTCCGCTGCAAGTCCGTGCACACAGCGGATGAGCTGTTAAATGCAGGAAGCCTCTAGGCACTAAAAAGTAGGACGGCATAGAACGTACTACAAGCGGAAAGGGGTTAAAGTGCCACTGTTTTTGTGAGTGTTGCTTAAATATATCATTTTTCATAAAGAATGAGAATATTTGTACATGCTACTATGCTCTGCCCTATTTGTATATATTTATTGGCCTGACAACCGAAAGCAAGCATTATTCGCCATTCTCCTTTGGGACCTTTCTGATATCTACAGTGGTTCAATAGTGCATTACCACAAAATACAGTTAAATACAATGTAACACAAAAATATCAATGGATCTAAGTAACACAAAAGACCAATGCTGTAAAGTAACAGTTATACAGTTTTAGTTATTGACCTTACCTGTCCTGCAAACAAACCGCAGACTCCAATTATACACAGAATATTGAATACGGCAGAGCCAACAATGGTTCCAACTCCTACATCGCCTTTCGTGATAAATACTCCTGCAAGAGAGAGTTGAACATACAGAAATTATTAATTGCAGAAAGCTATACAGTACAGTACTAGTGGGATATCATGTTTCCTGAGAAATAATAACACCACACAAATAAATTTGTCAATTTAAAAAAAAATGTATCTATTATACACAGTTTCCTGTGAATTCTGGAGGGACATGGTGTGTTATTTAAAATAAACCACATTTTTGGAACAACAATTTGACCATTTTCCCCACACACACTATTTGTCCTGAAGACTTTTATTTCATTCTGTCTGATATGTTTCTTTAGTAGCTCATGAGTATGGTGCTAATGAAATAGTCTCTTAAAATGAAGATAAGTCTAATCAATTGCTGTATATATTTCCAACTGTGTTTTTTTTTTTTTTAATATCCAGCTTTTAACCCCTTAGTGACAAGACATTTTCCCCTTGACTTTCCCTTGGTGACAATGGCTGTTTTTACATTTCTGGGGTGTTTGTGTTTAGCTGCAATTTTCTTCTTTCTCACATACTATACCCACACAAATTATATGTTGTTTTTATCGTCATAAGAAGGGCTTTCATTAGATACCATTATGTTCATCATATCTTATAATTTACTACAAAACAAATCATAAAATTTGATGAAAAATTTAAAAAAAAAAAACACTTTTTCTAAGTTTGACCTAAAATATAATTTAGACAACTACAATCATTAAAAAAGACCCCGTCTAAATAGTTTCTAAATGTTGTCCCAAGTTCAGAAATATGCATGTTTCCATATTTTTCGGTATTTTTTTGCGAGTTGTGGGGCAAAAAACAAAAATAGTGTTTTTTGGTTTTTTCCTATATTGACCTTTTGACCCCAACTCGAACCCAAAAGTTAACCTTAACACTAAATGTAACCACAACTCACCCTTATGCTATCCCTTAATATATTTGAATTTAATTTTAACCGTATCCCTTATGCTAAAAATTATTTCATTTTAACCCTATACTAAAGTTTAAATATATAACTATACTTTATCCAAGGCCAGCTGGGCTCTTCTTTTTTTTTTTTTTTACCATGTTTTATACATGGTCAGCAGAACTCTTCTATCAGGGGGAACTCACCAGGTTCGCCTATACACGTTGGTGACTATTCACTAAAAGGTGAGATGCAGGGGCATTACAGTGAGATGGACATTTCAGCTCACCAATGTAGCTATACATTGTGCAGGGACAAACCTAGTGAGTTTCCACCACTAGACAAACCAGGTTTCTCCCTGCGCAATGTATAGTTAAATTGCTAAGCTGAAATGTTCATCTCACCTCTACTCACCTTTTAGTGAATAGCCCCCAATGTATAGTTTAGTTGCTGAGATAAAATGTACTTCTTCTTACCTGCAGCTCAACATTTAGTATATAGCTGCCACTTAAATCTATTTAACCACTCGTTGCTATTCAGAATTAATAAGTAATGTGGTATTGTTCTTTCTGAAGAAGCAGACACATATAATAGCTTAATATAAAATATATAAGTTAGTAACTGTTCTGAGTAACCTCAACTTATCTAGCATATACAGGTAGATAATACATACATACCCCTGAGCCACATATAAGCACCAGAAGTTATGGTACAAGCCATTTCTACTGTTTGAGTTCAATCTGACAGGGCAAAAGCATATATATATATATAAATTCAACACTACATAAAACCATGATACTGTACCATTATAACCCATTATATAGGGCCATTATTATATAGTACCATATATATTATAATATGTATATATATTATAATTATAACTCATGATGATTTTTAAAGCATGAACATGGCATACAAAAACCTTTTAGCCCTACAGCAGGTTTGTGGGCTTATGTAAATGTTTATAAAACAATAAGGCTTTATAAATAGCAGCATGATCATGTGATTTCCTGAAAATACAATACACATCAGCAGCATAAAGCAGGCTATTAATCAAGCTGTTAGACATGCATCAAAAATATCCCACCACAACCCTTCATCATACCCAGTGCAGTGCTGCTGGAATCAGGCTAACTACTCATTTCTGTTTAAATATAAAACTTTCAAAGCAAAAAATTATTTACTGTGACTGAGGATAATACATATTAGTCTCCTTTGAATGCATTGTAGCACATAAGAAATATATCACCATACATTACAGGCTGACATGACTTAGTATGCATGCCTTTAGAACTAAAATAATTTTGATGGCATGATCTTACAGGAAGGAAAAAAATTGAAATAAGAAAGCGATGCTATAACACAAGAGAAACTAAAATGGCGGAAAATGACTTAACCATTGTTAAGTAGTGTATTTATTAAAATTAATTAACAGAACTATGTCAAGTATGCAGTATTTATGTTGGAAATATAAATAATAAATAATACTCTGTACATTGTGTTAGCAGAATGGCGAGAAAGGGCAGAGACGAAGATAAAAATAGGTTTAGTAGTTTGCTGACTCTTGTTTCTGACATCGCCAAGTTAATTTGCATATGGGGGTCAAAAGATGATATTCAAATAATGTCTTTCGGTTTATAGACTTTCAGTTTATGGAATACATGTAATGCTATTGGCTTTCTATAAACCGAAATAGAGTCCCTATTCGTAAGAATGAGGACTCTATTTCGGTTTATAGAATGCATTACCAATAGCATTACATCTACTCCATAAACCGAAAGTCTATAAACCGAAAGACATTCGGCTTATAGACTTTCGGTTTATGGAATGCATGTAATCCTATTGGCTTTCTATAAACCGATATAGAGTTGACCGAAAGACTATAAACCGATATATCAGTTTCAGTTTATGGAATGTGTGGGTCAATTGATTCGCACGAACGAATAAAACGAAACGAAAATAATTAACAAATTTAGTCTGAAAGGAATGCAGTAATGAACGAAATTCGTTTTAGACTGAATAAATAACATTTTCGTCCGAATGGACGAAAACTAAACTAAAATTTTAGTTTTGCACATGTCTAGTACCTATAACAGATGTAAATAATAATACAGTACCTATAACAGACGTAAATAATAATACAGCACCTATAACAGATGTACGAAATAATACAGCACCTATAACATATGTAAAAAAATAATACAGTACCTATAACAGATATACATAACAATACAGTACCTATAACAGATGTAAGAAATAATACAGTACCTATAACAGATGTAAACAACTCTGGGGCAGAACTTCCTGCAGCCATGAATGTAGCTCCAGCAACATCTTCGCTAAGTTGCAGTCTCTGCAGAAACGAAGGTTACACCAAAAGTTGGTCATTACCTGGATAACACTTAGAATTCCACATAAAACAATATACTTCCCAACACACTGGCTATGAAGTTGATAAATGCACTAAACCATAAACTTTACCAAAAATGTTAAGGTACAAAAATATATTTTTTCATGATTGTTATCCATCACCATTTAAATGTTCTTTGTTTCTGTATTAGAAGTTCAGACACGTTACCTGACAACATACTATATTTCAATATTAGAGGTTCCAATTTCCTGGTCGCCATGGCGTCCCTTGCGATTTGTCGAGCCTTGTGTTAAGTAAATACTATATAGCATCCACTTTGAAATTGACTGCACACATTTTTTTTTTATCATAATGTAATTTTGATTACGATTTCAGGGTGAAAAAAAATGGTAATTATTGGTACCATTAAAGTACCATATGTTTATATTAATTCATTAGCATTTATAATTTAATTCCACTTCATGCATCAATGTAATGAATCTCAGCTACATTGCATTAATGAGGTTAAGAATGATCGTTAAATTCACTTTGTGGTACTGTTGTATTTTGGAGGGAATGCTCGTGCAAATTAATGTGAATCCCATGATTAGCGATATGTGTGATATTCACAGTCAGTGACATTAATTTGTATGTAAATGAATATAGTCTCATTATAAAATTTAGGGAGGAAAGGAAGGTAGAGGTGAGCAGACATATTGCTAATTTGTGTGAATATTTTCTTTTATCAATCAGCAAATAAGAAATAATTATAGTTGGTTAATAATTAGATTAAACCAGTACAGAAATTGCTCTGTCTTCTGTCACTCAAATAGTTACATGGAAACTTACATTAAAAATGTTCTGGCTGGTAGATTTTCCAATGAACACATTTGTTGTTCAGTTATATACACATAGTTTTTAACATGAACAGGTTATTTTCTCTCTATTTAGTAAATATGGAGTAGTAGGAAGCAGCCCCCTTAGATATTGTGGGTGTTGTTAGAACCCATAGCTCATTCTCTATCAATTACTGTGATTTACTGCATTGCTGACTTCGGTGCCAGAATTAGAATTAATTGTCAATAACAGTGCATTCTTTTTTACACAATAGTAATGTAATTACGTTACACATGCTAAGTAATTAAGTAATTATTTACACATTGTTCTGTTGGGCATTATTTTTTTCACAATTTAAAAACACCTAAAGTGCATCATTCGTAGACTTTTATAACATCAAAAATGTTTTGCATCCAGCATAAGAATTTTTATAGATATTCATTGATGAAAGAATACAGACAAAGTACCCTGTTACTCCATCTTGGCTTGTATAGCTCTATCGGCGGCTGACATCTTAGGTCAGATAATGGAAGACCTGACCCATGTGACCCAATATTCAAAACAACAACATGTCTGTTGCCTGACAGAGCTGGACGAAGGGAAGAGGGCTATATAAGGTACTTTATTTGTATTCTCACATTAAAGCATTTCTACTTAAATTGTCTGCACTTGGTACAAACTTTTATTGAATTTAACTTTTCCTTTAAATTACCATGTAAGGAGTTCCTAACAGTTGGGAAAGGGATAGCAAACCTCTGCTAATGCAAGTAAATTGTGAGAACCCTGGTGTTTTGGTCCTACGAGGATTGATTCCATAGATTATTTACATCCAACCTATGAATTCCAAGTAACAGCTCACATCTGAAGTGGTAATCCTATGTAATGATCAGATTCATGGTAGATGAAAAATAAGCCCCTATCTCTATTTAATATAGTATTCACACCAGTACCTTAACACAGAGGGAACTTTTTCTATTAATTAACAGCACTTTAGGTCGAAAGCAAGTATGTAATAGATGTCAGCATGGTGGCATCCTATTTATGGATTGATTGTTTATCATATACAATTGTGCTTGCTTGGGAAGGGAATGTGCTGTCAAGTTATTATGTTTGATAGTCTACATGTTCAAATATACAGAATATATACACATATTAAAAATGTACTTAAAGATCTATGAGCAAAGGCTGATTGCCAACAGTGTCAAAGGGGACTCTCTCCCCCCCCCCCCCCCAACCTAATTAACAGTATAGCTATCTATCTATAGCTGATCTATCTATTGTAAAAATAGATATTGGCAATTAATACTTACTTCGGAAATCTTTTCCAAGGATGGAACGAAGAAGTCATCACAGACAATAGCAAGAGCATAGAACATATACATTGCCTGTGGGAACAAAAAACAAACAAATACAAAATTATTCAGACAGTGCTTGAATGCAAATATTCATCCTAATTCTGCCAAAGCTAAAACAAATTACTGTTTATACTGTGCATGTAGACAATACAAAATGATTGAAAAAAATGATCTACACATTGTGTAGATCATTTTAACCCAAACAGCATCAGCGATAACTTAACAGGTATTTATGATTCAATGACTATTGCCATTAATGTGGTTTACAAGGTACAATATCCCATAAATGGAGGTCTTGTTTATTTAAACCGGTTTGCAACATTTCCACGTTTGTTTTTGTGCTTTGTATGTCTTTAGGGTAATTCAAGACAACAAGTAAATTTGAAACATTCTATTTGCAGCAATTTCTTGTTATTTATTACACCAAAATGCAATGTATGAATGTTTTTACACTGAATATAGGTTGGGTTATATATATTACTAGAGATCTTTTCTTTGTTCCCAGAACCTTTATGGTACTTGTAAAAAAATAATTACTACTACTACTAGAATATAAGAAGCAAAAAAGTTAAAAGATCCCAGCTGTGGCAATAAACAAGATTTACAACAATGTAAATAGCGAATTGTCATAAGCCTAATGCTAGTCCTCGAGGAATTACCCTCCTCCTTCCCTTTCTCCACCCCTGTTCTTGCTTTCTTTTTTGTTCTACCTCTTTTTGTCATATAACTTGCAAAAAACAACAGAAAAACATTTAAACACGCATATTTCTAAACTCAGGACAAATATTAGAAACTATTTAGATGGGGTATTTTGTACAATTTGTAATCGTGTAAAAGATTTTTCAGATCAAATTGTGTTGTTTTTTTCAATCCTTTCATCATATTTTATGATTTTTTTGTAGTAAATTAAACAACCAAAACACAAACACTGCAGAAATGTTAAGACAGCTCATGTCACTTAGGGTTAAATGTGTCTGTAGTTTCTCCCATTTATGATATCACCTTATAGCTTGGTATGCTCCATTTTTCTTATCGGAAGCAGTTCATTTATAATTACGTTTTTTTCTTGCATAAAATGTAATTCTGTTTTATGCTTTTAAAAGAGCTTCTGACATGTCCTATTGGAAAGAACACCATAAAATAAAAAGCAAATGTTGAACTAAAAGTTGGGAACCACAACTTTTTGAACAAATTTTGAACAGGTGGCCAAACCCTACCAGTTATTTACACAGCCAAACAATGGTACATATGATTTCCACATTACATGTATCTGTGACATACAACTATTCCAACAGACACCCTGTTTATCATATATCTAGAAGCCAGCAAAAAATTGTGAATCCGGTGTAGAATCAGATCTTCCTTCATTAGCTAATACACATTATTTTGTACCCACACTGAAAATATATCTGTGCAAAAATCTCAACATATTGGGAGAAAAAAAAGAAACATTTATAATTTGACAAAATATCAAATATAAAGCAGTAAGATCATTTTTTTAAATTCAATCATCCACATTTTTAAGCTAACAGCAGTCATCCTGCTGTGTTTGTTATTACAGTCATTGTATTGTTTTTATTATCTGGAGGACAAGAAAGGTTTCTATGTTACTGGCATCTCAATTGTGTCATTAGGCAGTCTGAATTCTTAGATGTCTCAAAATGGTAAGAAAACATGAAGGCTGAAAGTTATCCATATAAATAGCACCTTTTAGATGCTTTGTAGTCTTTTACAATATGCTGAAGTTTTTGTATTCTCTATGACCAACCACTGCTAGGAAGAAGAAGGACAGCTTGTGTGTTGCCGCACTTGTCACCTTTATAGTAAAGATCAGTCTTTGTCGCCTTTGGGAAGACTGTGAAGTGGGAAAAGGAAGCAGCTATAAAAACAAATGGATCACTTTGACCCAAGTTGTCCCAAAGAGTAAATGGAGAACTTAAAGCGAGAAAGATCTGATTAACTGTGCAGCATTTGGGAGATCGAACACACCCCCAGCTGGGGGAGAAGTTGCTAATTTTAGAGTTTAGCTTTAAATCTATAATGCTATAAGATATGGAGTGCATTTATGCAAGATGGTGGCTTCAGTAGTTTAATACAGTGACATCATCTTAAAGGAAGAGTATGAGGCTTAGGTACAATAGACACTAAATACTTAGTTAAATATGACCTGTCCCTTAAGAGCCAATAGCTGCATGAATCACAATTAATGTTTGAATTATGTTCATTCTTCCAGTACAGTACAGTACTTCTGGGGGAAAAAATGCAACTCTGACCCTGGCATAAATATCATGGCTTGCCTAACAGGCTTCAGTGACTTCAGTATTTATGGTGGATTTAAAAGAAATGGAAATTAGATTTTCTAAACATAAACCTCCCATAAATACTAAGAACATTGGTCTTCCTGTTCCTGCACACTTTTTTGAGGGTGGCCATTTTTGAATCATTGAAAAAGTTGCCTAAACCAAGACAGGAAGGAAATAGGGAACAGTTATTAAAAAAAACCTGAGGCATGGTAGATCCATGAATAGTTTATCACCAGGTGGCCTTAATAGGGAATAAGACCAAGTACCATTTTTTAGAATGTTAGAGGTACCCCCATCTGATTTGAATGCCTTAGTTAATATGATAACCAATACATTAACAAACACATTCTGGTTAGTTTTAAAACGATAAATTGTATTACAATTGTAGTTCATGATGACCATCCTTGTGATAATATTCTTCTTCTTGCAGACGTCTCATGCGACATTATGGTCTGGAGTTACATCTTGGGACGCAGCTGTTCCTGTACTGGTACACATCTTTCTATATGAATTGTTTTACTGGAGCAGCTGCGTTTTGTTATGTGAATATAATATAAGAGTTGTTATACTTATTTATATGGATACAAATATATCTACTTGTTTATGAAGTATGGTCCTGTGAGGTTAAGCAGTGTTTTTAAATCTGTGTTTATTTTACTTATGTTTCACCTGTAATATGTCACTTTTGAGGTGAAATAACATTTTGACACAAATTCTTACAATGCTATTGAATTACATTGCTACTGAATATGATTCATTTCCTTTGTATTCTTATTTATATTATGATTTATACAGATTTACACTGCTTACGCATTGTCATTTTAATAGACTGTTGCACCTGGAATTATCTACTGCCTTGTAATTGATTTTTGTATACATTTCTTTACATTCACGTTTGCTATGGCTTGAGGAAGATCTCATGGTTGAAACATTGCCACTGACGGATTAAAATACCTCGCTTATTTTTCATGTCCTGAGCAATTACTAAGTTTGAAGCAGTTTGTGGCAGAGTGTGTGCGGTCTCCCGTGGAGGCGTACCCACTCGCCGAGGCTAATACCAGTGCAGTACCTATATCTATGAAATGCGTCCAGCATTTTTAATGAGAATAAATAAATTGCTCTTTTACACCACACCTTCTGTCTGAGCTCTTACTTTCTGAACACTGCCTAATACTAGTCATAACCACTTGTTACTCTACTTAGTGCAGGAGGTTTCTGTTTGCCATTTTGATTTATGTAATATTTGTCTTATCAACTACTAACTAATGCATCTATGCTGCTTTCTAAATAGTAGCCTCACAGGTTACTATCATAGAAACATAGAATGTGTCGGCAGGTAAGAACCATTCGGTCCATCTAGTCTGTCCCATTTTCTAAATACTTTTATTAGTCCCCTGTTCCATATCTTATAGCTAGGATAGCCTTGTGTCTATCCCACGCATGCTTAAACTCCTTGACTGTTTTTACCTCTACCACTTCTGCTGGAAGGCTATTCCATTCATCCACTACCCTCTCAGTAAAATAATACTTCCTGATATTACTTTTAAATCATTGCCTCTCTAATTTTAGACTATGTCCTCTAGTTGTGGTAGTTTTTCTTATTTTAAATATACTCTCCTCTTCTACTGTGTTGATTCCCTTTATGTATTTAAATGTTTCTATCATATCGCCCTCCCCACCCCCCGTTACGTCTTTTCTCCAAGCTATACATGTTAGGTCATCATCTCAGATGTAAACATAAAACATAAATTCTTTTTTGGTTTGTGCAGATATGCAATCCCACACGCCCTCCAAAACATTGTGTTGGACTATTCCTTTAATTATTAGAGTGATAGGGTCATAGAGAACATCAGCATATAGACAATTTATGGTCCTTTCAATGATTTATACAAAATATAGAAATATGTACTGAGAATATTGCACTAACAAAGTCTTAAACGATTACTGAATATCTTCCTTGATAGGCAAACCTCAATTTAAATTAAGATGAATCCCGGCATTCACATACTGTGAATGATTGCAGAGTAAGGGCTCTTAGTTATTCAGTTCTACCAGCTGCAGATGAACAGACAGATGTCTACAGATCTCTAACCTTACTGTTAGCATGTTTAAACCTACAGTCCCTTGTTGATTCTTATTTAGGATCATCTGACAGCATGCAATCATTTTCCATTTCAGACTTGTACTCATCCAGATACTCACATTTTCTCAGCTTATATTCCCCTTTTGAAGTGCAAATCCATTTTTTCTGCCAGAATGAAATATGAAACATTCAAATAATAATAATAATAAAAATAGTATGGATTGTAGGTTTTATCAGCATTCTTTGCTGAAGAGTTATTACCTCAGCTTGTAATATTTATTTCTACTGCTCCATAGAACATAGCTTTCTTTTTCCCGCCCAGAATGGATTTTTATGATTATTTGAAACACAAATACATGAGGGAGAAATATGATGATCCGTGATATCTCTTTGAGGATCGGAAACCATTTGTTATGGATTGAGACTCGAAAATACAGGAAGACTGACAATTTGTACACACTAGTACTGAAATCGGTTAACATATCAGGATTTGGAAAGATTGTCAATTTACCTATCTTTCCTGCTCATCTATTAACGCCTGATTTTTGCAGTTCACTTGTCAACTCAACACACTTCACTTGTTAATTAAATGACCCCACTGAGACTGTATGGTTGAAAAATCAGTAACTTCTTCCATATAATGTACAGCAAAAGGTCAACTGTAGGATGACTAATGATCTTCAGGAATAATTACTTTGGCATCATCCTTTTGCTATGGAATTTTCATGGCAGAAAAATCATATCTCTTTTCAGGCCTACTTAAAAAGTTGCCTGCTTTCTATAACCTTGTAATCCATGTTTCCCAAATGTATGGCCTGGATGTTCGTATAAAGCATTAAAAGTATGTGATTTTAATTTCCTTCTGTAAATATAGTATGACAGAACTGCCAGGAGGCAACAAAGTGACTTTCCATTTCACAAAAGACATCATTTTGCAAGCAGCATCCATTTGTGTGGTGAATGAGTGTGTTGCAGGATGTCTGCATGTGTGCTGTGCAGGCTACTTTGCATTATATGTATGTGTGTGTATTGCAAGTATAGTTATCATTTGGGATACTTTATTTGTTGCCTTTTTGAAACAATTTAAAATGTTGCAGTTTTTCTCCCAGGCTTAAACTGAGTGGAGGAGTCATTAGAAGCTACTAACCTAATATTTGTGAGTAAACTAGACATAGCTAGAATACATCTATTTATATAACCACTGCGCTTTAATATGCATTACAGGTAGGTATTTTTGAAATGTTAGTGGTCCTTTACAAGTTTCTATCTTCTCCTCTCTATGTGCTGTTTTTCCTCCAAGCTATATATATTAAGATCCTTCCTAATCATTATTTTGAGTGAATCATGAAGCATTTTAGCAGCCCATCTCTGGTCTTTCTTCGCAGCAGCATAAGTACTTCTTTTTCTACAGCTAATCAGTCAGCAACATCACCGTTTAATGCTAACCTTAACCCTAGATCTTAGGCTAAAAATTTGAGTTACACTATATGAACAAAAGTATTAGGGCACCTGCCCATTACACCAACAGGGACTTTTATGGCATCACATTCTAAATACATTAATGTGTAGTTGATACCCACTTTATGGCTATAACAGCCTTCTGTGGAGTGCTTCTGTGGGAATTGTTGCCCAGCACCGGTCGGCAGCCTCTGTTCAGCCGAACCGTGTGCTGTGAGGGAAGTGTTCTGCGCTCTCCTCCGGCCGGTTACTTTATGAAGCATGGCCAAGCACAAGCACCTCCCCTCAGTGCAGCCCAGGAACTTACTGCCCGCCCACCCTCCTACCCTGTTGTCTGCCGCAGGCTATGTGGAGGGGGTGGGGTATAAATGACATCACATCCCTGCTCCCTGTGTACCACACAGCACGGCTCGCGCTCTGTGATGAGGCTGGGCTGCAAGACAAGACTCCACAGAGCCGGACAGCATGCACCCCAGGGACCTGTATGTACAGTAGGTATGTAATTGTGACTGTCTGTGTATGTATGTATGTATGTATGTCTCTGTGTTCATGTATGTATGTCAATGTATGACTTGATCCGACGCTTGCCATTGTACTTGGTGATGTGAGTCTTACATGCAGCTGCTCGGTCATGGATATGTATACAAGGATGTTCATGTAAAAGTTAGAAAAAAACTATATATAATTTGTGTTGGGTACAGTAACTGAGAAAGATGAAAATTACAGCTGAACAAAAGTGTTAAACAGCCATTGTCCAGAACGACCAAAAATGTTCCAAATGTCCGGTCACGTAGGGTTTAATCTTCATGACATACTTTTTTTTTAACCTACAGTACAGACAATTTGCTTCAAATAATTGTGAATATTGTTATCTGCGGATATGCAGAGATTTATTTAATCTTTACATTTTATGTTTATAATCACTGATGCAGCAATTTATGTAACCTTTTTTCTGAGCTTTGAAATGCATTTGTCAAGGCTCCCAAAGGTACATTGTTTTATATGTATCTAGGGAGAAAAAAATACTTTCAAATGAAAAGCTGTACCTTTACATGCTATTATTCATGTTCTACATAAAAGACCATTTAAAGAAAAAACGGACCGTTACATTTTTCACAGTTTCTATTTTCTCTAAACCAAACAAAAAGGAAATGACATTGTTTTCCATAAATCACTTTATTAAAAATACAAATAAATATAATCATGCCAAACTTTGTAAACTAATAATTATGGAAAATATGGCTATTTTGTGGAAAATGCTCACTTGTTTTACCGTATGGACTGTGGCATAACTACCGTGATCATAGGGGTCTCCACTGCGGGCCAGAGCTACAGGGGGACCAGCAGTCACACAGGGTAAAATGTTCTGCCGTGTTTGCACCCTGAGTGCTGTCACTGAAGTATATGGAGGGTGATTTTTTTTTTTACTAAATGTGTCCTTGTCTTATATTGTTTAAATTACTGGTGATATATCTCAGGAGCACGCAGCTAGAGTGCAGCATCATACTTCTATATATTAGAGCTCCTAAGTCACACTATTTATTACTTTCAAATTTGGGATGCCAAAGTTATAGCCCTCTGTTAGATTGTCATCCTTCAGCCCAGAACAAAAATGTGCTGCATACCATCACAGAGCACTGTAATGATCATCCAACCTCATCTCAGTCTAAATCAGCACATCCAACTTGCATACCCGTTCCTCCCAGGGCTGCTCCCACAGAAACGACATTCACAAGTCCCGCTGGAGTCAGTGCCTTTCCTCAGCGGTTGGGAGGAAGTTTCCCAGGTAGTCTTGGTCCAATTGTAATACCTCCCTACAGGGCTCCTAGTGGGTATGATCCATCCCCACCAGCTCATCCTACAGTAGCTGAAAAACCTCCAGAGCACCATTGAAATTCCACTTTTGGAGATAAAATAGCTGTTGGTAACAAATAGGGCCAAATGCCATTGAACATCCTGCTGAAGCTCCAACATATCCGACAATGATGGACAATGCTAGTGGTGGTTTGGATCTTGCACAGACAATGAAGCATTCCCACCGCTGACACCAATATGATGGATAGCTACCCCCAAACTGTGCTCCCTTAGCCCGGGATGATACTCAGGAACTCCACCAGTCAGGAACAATAATAATGACTCCCAAGTCACCCGGTCACTTGTGAAAACATAGTGTAGGGTGAAAACAAGAACAAGAACAACTTTTGTTGAACACATACACTGGTTTATATACTAAATGGAAGAAAGAATAAAAGAGTATAATTCACTCAAGAACACAATACATACATAATTGCATCAAACACATAACTACATCAACTACATAAGGAAATCTCTTACAAACAATATTTTCCACTCCTCTCTCACTCATGGGGCATATTTCCTGATGCCTCTTACATTTGTCTCCCCCCACCCCCCCCAAATAGCGATGTAATTGGGGGCTTTCGGAGGTTCAACAGTCAGTTTAAGTTTTAGTCATAACTGTCAACAGTCACATATTTGATTGGACATACTCGATTTTGGGGTCCTATCCCGATATATATGAGTCTGGCCTAGCATGACTGACTCTTGTACACTGTTCACTGAATGTGTCTTTGAGACATGCATAATTTGTACATGGAAACGTGAGTGTGTACTGGGTAGGCTGGAGCTCGGTCACGACGGATCACGCAATGTCAACCCTTCCACACCTTCAGTATCCCAGAGCCTGATCCTGAGATGTTAGCAGATATGTTTTACTTATTTTGCAATGTTACTGAAATGAATGATATTTCATGTTCTCTCTGAATTAATCTACTGAGGAGATTGACATGAATGTATTTTCTCCTTCTTTGATGCACCAGCGTATGCATTCACGAATCTTCCATATGTAAGTTAACACAACTTGGATACATAAAAAACAAAGGCAACATTAAGAAGTGTAGAATGAGCTTTGAATTGCAAAACGCTAGCCACAAACTCCTCTTGAGATTGTGTTAAGGGCACCTTGCAAGAGGAAACCTATGATTGATTTGTTTGTCAGAATACTGCTGAGGAAGGCGCAGGGGATCATATAATGGTGTATGCAGAAATAGATTTGCTATATATAGGTCACATTCAAAGAAGGTTAGAGAATTTTATGGCATTAGTGATACAAAGGCAAATGGTTCTGCTTTGTATGCCGCCACAGGCTGGCAATTCGCTGCTATATTATTTTCACATATTTTAGATAGAGATTGATTGCTAGATGTCTTTATCTGCTATTTAAATAAGTACCTCATATATATCTGACACCTTTGTGAAAATGACAGTAATTTGTGAACAGCGCAGAAATTACATCTTCCTTACACTGTAAAACCTTTTGAGAAGTATTTTAACCGGGCTTGTATGTAAGAGCAGCTCCGTGGATAGACAGAGAGGTAAAATCTAAAAGAAAAGTTCATGATTGGGGAATTATTATTTAGAGTGAAATATATGTACATCTACAGCACAATGTGTAGATGCCTTTAAAAAAAATGTCACGCCCATTGTAAACTAAAGAGCCATTAAAATACATGCCTTTATCTCCTACTCCTGTTGAATAGATAAATGTGGGTTCCACCTGCTCATTAACATTCACTGAGGTTTAATCACTAAATCATTGTACGTCCATCTGGCGGCCAGTGGGCTCAATATGGCGCTCAAGGGTTATTGTACAGCCCTATTGTGGCTGACAACTTCCTTGGTTCTATTATATTACCTCATCAAATGAATAACATCTGGCCGTCATCCTAAACTTCAGCGTGTTAGACACCCCTCCATTACATGAATGGTGAGTAATGAATAAGGGTTTGAAAAGAAGGCATTAGTAACTACATCGGATATAGAGGAGGTAGAGAACAACTTCCACCCTGCATTTTCTTGAAAAATGGAATAAGAGAGTCGTCTATGATTCCAATTGTCAGCCTGTTCTTCTGAATTGTTTATCTTCCTCCCATGACAGCAGTCAGTAAAAGTCTCAACCTCTGTGCCTATTCCAAGAGTTATATAGATCTACTCTACTAAGCTGTTATTTACTTCGCCAGTAGCATAGAAGACAAGGCAAACAAGAATACATATCAACACTTTTTCCTGTACCATATAGTATTATTAGTAACCTGATGTTTCATATTAATTTTATATATTCGAGTTTCAAAGTAAACCAATTCCTGTTATATGAAGGAAACATTTTACTGTTTTACTGAAAACTGCATTTGATTTTGCTTGCTCCCTGGTCTTGCGTGTGAATAAAGGTCATGTGTCTTGCATGCATGTTAAATGAAAAGAGACAGACTAAAACATGGAGTAGAAAGCCCTTATTGAAAGCTTACAATCGAGAGGGAGTGCGGAAAGAAAGAGAAGATGGCGGCAGTCATGATACATTAGGGGTCTATGACAGCTAGGTGTATCTGGCCAGAGGTCATGTTCTAATTGGACTAGTTGTACGCTTCTTTGAAGAGGTGAGTTTGAAGGGACTTTTTCAAGACACAGAGAGCGAGATAGCTGTATGTGCTGCGGAAGCAAGTTCAATAGAAGAGGTAGTTTGTGTGAAGTAGCTAATGGGAAGAGGTGACTAAGATGTGATGAAGTGGGAGGGCAGCATTAGACTATGTGAGGAATGTGTCTGCATGGCATGCAAATGACTAGGCCTTTTTGTAGTAAAGACCACAAGCATGACAATTGGAGATTTACATCTATCATAATATTACCTTATAAATATGACATTTTCATTTTGATCAAACTTCTTTTTTTTTTTTTAAATAAAAACCTGTTCATGACCAGAAGAATTTAGCACATTTATTTTAATTAGTCTGCTTAACATTTAAAAAATATTTCTGGTATTAAATCGCATCAGTTTATTCCTAAATATGTCACCCAAGTTATATCACAAAGGACCTTAGATAACAGTAACTGAAGGAATCAGTGTCTGATGCTTTCCAGCTGTTTTTAAATTGCAACTCCCAAATTCCTAGCAGTAGAGGCTCATGGGATTTGTCCTTTAACTAAAGCTGGCTAACTGCCTGTTGGCTATGTAACTAGGGTTGCCACCCAGCCGGTGTTTTGCCATCCGGCCAATGTTTAGTCTATGGAGACAGTAATAAGGCCGGCATTTTTCCGAGGGAATGGTGGCAACGCTAATGGCAACATTAGTGGGCTACTAGTATTTAATTCTCTCCTTTCTTCCAAACTTTGTGAGCCCGTCTGAATGCAGCTTTAGTTTTCCTGCTAATTCTCTAGCTATGAAAACATACCACAGCACTTTGTAGCTGCAATACACATATGATTCCTCTGCAGTCAAATAGACCGAGCTTGTGTACAATGGATCGCACATCTTTTGTTCCGCGACTCCTAAATAGATTTCCTACCGAGAACTCACAACATAAAGTTGAGCGGAGGTCCCTGTGGCGTTGGTATTTTGGAAGAAAGGTTCGTTATAATTGATAGAGAGCGCCATGAATACCCTGCAGCTACTCCATCAATAAATCTACTCACTTCGGCTTTTAAAAGTAAAAATATACTGAGAGGCTTTTTTTTTTCAAAACAAAGTAAAAGCAGCAGGAAGACGCTGACACAAATGTGTTTAAGAAGTGTGTTTTTTTTAATCTCCATTTAAAAATTAAAGAATTATCTTCACCAGTACCACATAATTCAATCCATGTTCCTGGAGGAATAAGTTCTGGTGGCTGCAAAAGGAAGTTCCTTGGTTTACTATGTTTGTGGTTTCTTTTAGCACTAAGTTGTGAAGCAATAATGGGCATATTATACATTACGCAGTTTGTGAAGTCTTATTTTGACTCCTTTCATGACAGAGAAGTTTTAATAACAGAGGTTTCTCCTGTAGATGTTTAAACTCTGGTCAATCAATGTCATGGTGTTCTATGGGCCTACACACACCTTGTTGTCAGCAGTGTATCTTCCACAAGGCAACCAAGGCACTCGCCTAGGGCGGCACTTTGCCAGAGGGCAGCACTTTGGCAGAGGGTGTTAAAGCACACTTCTGGTGCTTCAAACATTTTCGCTCCCTCCCCCACTGTTCAGCAAGCTTTAGCTCCTTCCAATTTATTAGGGTCATGGGTGCATGTAATGGACTTGGTGGGGGTATGAAATGAAGGTGATGGTGGCATATAATGGGGGTGATGGGGCATTTAGAATGTATGCAACGTGGGTGATGGGGGCATGTAATGGGGTATGTCGTGGGTGTGCAACGTGAGTGGGGGGGGGGGGGGTGCCCGAATTTTGTCTGCCTAGGGCAGCACAAATCCAAGATACACCACTGCTTGTTGTATGGTCCCTTCACCTACCTCTGCTCAGGAATGATGATCTCACCTTTGGTATACAACATTACTTGGTTCAAGTAAACAGGGTCTAGGTAGGATATGTACTGCAGTTATAATACTCTTCAGAAAAAGCATGAGAGGCACTAGAAGCTCTCTTAAACAAGGAGGTTGCTTAAAAGAGAGAGTAACATCCAATTTTGTTTTATATATGAAAGCCAATTTAAACATGTCATATTATTTTTGAATCATATTTCTATGAATAATCATGTAAAAAATATACCATAGTCTTTATCAAAAATGAAAGACTGTTCAGTGACCAGCAGTTGATCCTAGTGGTATGTCTAGGTGTCACTCATGTCACTCATATAATATGGGAGTAAACAAAGTATTTGTAAATGGGAAGGCACATGAGATTTATGAAATTAATGAGAATGCAAATGAGAACGTGAATGCGAACGTGAACTGTTAGGAAGGATGAGTGAATGTGCCAGAAAATGCAAACATGTATGCAGATGATCATATAAACAGTTAGGATGAATGGCAATGAAGTAGTAGGGAAACACTGACAAGAAGGGAGAGCCAGAACCTCAGAAGAGGAACAAAAGATGTCAGTATATGCTCAAGATTCATGGGAAAGTTGTGTGTTCCAATGCATTGGACAAGGACAAAGCTCAAGTATGAACCCTTTAGTATGACTATTTTTATTTTCAAGGTTTAATCTGTCATATAAACATCAGAGGTACCGTTCTCTTTATTTCACTCTTCTACTGTCTACTATTCTATAATAATTTTGTGCTGTATTGCTATTCCTCTTTTATATATTTATTGGCCTATCTGTTTTGATTGTAAGCTTGCATATAGGATCTACAGAATTTGTTATAATCAATTGTCTGCCCATTGAATTGAGCTCCGTAACCATCCTTTCTTTTATTTAAACAACCTGAACAGGTGTAATGAACATAGATCAAAAGACATAAAGTGCACCTATTTAATTATTTGAGTTCTGTTCAATTCTTTATGTTTTCTTGTTATGATTTGTATCTAACATATATTTCTATCACTTTATCCAGCGATCACAGGGAATACTATTCTCCGGTCCCAAAATTCTGGGATTAAAGTGACAAATAACACATTCCCAGCAGGCAACAGATGGTTGAATAATTCCTCAGCAAGAATCAGTGAGCTTTTATCAGGGTCAAACTTAAAACTCACAGGCAAGTCTCAATACCATGACACAATCAGATTGGATCTACTGTTCTAATGGCTATATCCTTTTTCTATTACTTCTTTTGGCATCCTTGTTGGTGATGTGGCAATGCAAGGAGCCAGGGCTCCAAAAAAACGCTAGTGCTGGCTCCAAATTTTTTGCCTATTTTACAAAGAACTTTATGGTAGTGCCACCCTGACTACTAAAACAACTTTGCTGACGGTGTTGAATTGGTGTAGTTGGTCTCTAAAGTCTACTCATATTTGGTGAGCCCTGAGTATTGTCAGTTTGGAAGTAGTGTGTTAGCGGCCAATATATCCCTACTTAGGAATTGTCCTATTTCCTCAGACTAAATGTTGACAGTCTGTGTGCACTTAACCTTCACAGTTGATATAGTCATTTTCATGACAAATGAAGGTCTCAAGTACTTCTACATCATGATGTCTCTTTTTTCACAGTTGTTTTCAGCCTCAATCAAAATGATTACAATTATTTGAAGTACCAAAGCGTCTGCTGTACAGATCAATACTGTTCACAGCAAGTGAACGCAGGGCCCTATTTCCTTCTAGCAGAAAAAGAAATGTGTTCAGTTCATTTAATCCATCACTTTTTAAAAATAAATCTAAAATATCAGGGAGACAAGTTCTCATTTAGGAGGTTTTGGGAGCATGCTTGTTCTACAACAAGAAGAGACTAAATCTGGGATAAAGTAGTGATTTACATTTAATGGGATGTCCAACCTAAACAGAGAACAAGCTCCACGTATCTAAATTGAAATATTGCAGCAATAAATGTTGCACAGGAAAAAATCCAGCAGGTTCTAAAATCTGTTTAAGTTTATTTCATTGACGTAAACAGCATCTTTGAAGTTTGTATTAAGGATTGAAGCAGATTAAGGATTAAAACTGATCTGTTTTACAGATGCACCTATATTTAATTTGTCTACTAACAAAAATGTTTTCTACCCTTAACTCACAACAGGTCATAGTTTTGCATGTCTGTTAATCAGATACCGGGAACATTTTTAAGTCTTTTTTGCGATTTAGGGAGATTGCTTGACATTTTTGGGTACTATCCATCTACCTAGCTATCCATTTACCTAGCTATCCATCTGCCTATCTCTCATTTTGACTACATATCCATCTACCTATCTCTCCATCTAACTACCTATCCATCTACCTACCTCTCCATCTAACTACCTATCCATCTACCTACCTATCCATCTACCTACCTATCCATCTACCTACCTATCCATCTACCTACCTATCCATCTACCTATCACTCCATCTAACTACCTATCCATCTACCTATCTCTCCATCTAACTACCTATCCATCTACCTATCACTCCATCTAACTACCTATCCATCTACCTACCTATCCATCTACCTACCTCTCCATCTAACTACCTATCCATCTACCTACCTATCCATCTACCTACCTCTCCATCTAACTACCTATCCATCTACCTACCTATCCATCTACCTACCTATCCATCTACCTACCTATCCATCTACCTATCACTCCATCTAACTACCTATCCATCTACCTATCTCTCCATCTAACTACCTATCCATCTACCTATCACTCCATCTAACTACCTATCTCTCCATCTAACTACCTATCCATCTAACTACCTTTCCATCTACCTATCTCTCCATCTAACTACCTATCCATCTACCTAATTAGAAATCGCTACATTGTTACCCCCTTTGACGGAAAACATGTCACTTAGTGACAATGGACATTTAGAGTTACAGATGCGTTAGTGCTAGGGTTAGAGGGATTATTAGGATTGTGGTCAAAAGGAGAAAATGGTTGGGAAACACAAAATGCTGCTTTAGCCCGAACTAACCCTTTTAACTATGGCTGGATATAGGTCGCTTGAGAAAGTTTGGCATAGTCTGTACAACTAAACATTTTAACACTACAGAAATGATACCAATAAGACCATCTTGGAGTTTGTTGAACTCCTGTATCATTTAATATGTAACCTTTGATGCCTCTCTTCTGTCTTTGAAGGGAACTTAACTACAATATTCCTTGGTTTACCTTATCATAGAGATTGAGGTCTGTAGGTTAATAAAACTGAAAATGCACTTAGAATTGTGTACAACAAAAGAAACAAGTTTAAAAATGGAAAAAATGATTCGATTGACATTTTATGACATCTCTGGATTTCATCATAAGGTATATTTTCCAGTCAATGGGAAAAGTAAATCTGAGCTTCACAAAATTTTGAACAATACAAGTTTATATGACTTATAGTTCAAAGGGGCATTCTCTTATTTTATTTAAAGGAACACTCCCACCAAAAAATTAAATGAAGGGTTTTGGTTTTTTATTTTGCATTGTTGATTTCAGATATGTCTTTTGTTTTTGTTTTGTGAGTTTATTTAATACATTATTTTACTAAAAAAGTGTGACTGGGCGCCTCCATTTTGTGAAATAAATTTTTTTTGGGTGCCACCCCACAGTGAGTATACAGAATAGTATGTCACTATGGGGCTTGGGACACAGTATGGGAGGAAAATGTAACTATTACATCACAGGGGAGGATTTATGATCAGGTCAATCTTGTGTGTGTTGGAAGGCAGGTAAAAAAAAAAAAAAGTGTACACGCCACCTAGGCCTGCACACTATTGATACACAAGAGCCAGTAACAGAGAAGGTAGGTTAAACATGGAACAGACAGGGAGCCAATTGAGGACATGGCAGAGAGGAGCCTACTACTGATACATAAGAGCCAGTAACAGAGCAGGTAGGTTAAACATGGAAAAGACAGCGAGCCAATTGAGGACATGGCAGAGAGGAGCTGCCGAATCGGAACGATAATCGAGAAAGATGAGTCTGGCAGCTGTGTTTTGAATAGATTGCAGGTGAGAAAGATGAGCCAGAGGTAGTCCAGTCATGAGGCAGTTATAGTAGACAGGACGAGAGACCACAAGTTAAGCACTAGGATTTGGCGGGCTCTTCGGTGACGAACAGAGCAATGTTCCTTAGGTGCAGACTACAGGATTTGTCTAAAGACTGAATATGAGGATCGAAGGAGAGAACAGAGTCAAAAGTGACCCCAAGACATCGGACACGGTCAGCGGGTATGATTGTAGCATTTTCTACTGTGACTGTGATGTCAGGTATAGGGAAGGAGTTTGAGGTAAGGAAGATGATCAGCTCTGTTTTAGGAAGGTTAAGTTTTAGGAAGGCAATCAGACATCAAAGTGGAGATGGCGACAGACAGTCAACTACACATGACATGACAGAGGGAGTGAGGTCAGGGGAGGAAAGGTATATCTGAGTGTTGTCTGCATACAGGTGGTATTGGAAGCCAAAAAAGCTGATGAGTTCTTCTAGAGAGGTGGTGTACAGGGAAAAAAACAGCAGGCCAAGGACCAATGCAAGCGGAACAGAGAGCGGAAAAGGTGACAATGTCGCTCCAGCAAGCGACACTTAATAGGAGAGTGCCGTACCACCTATGCTGAACAAGAATAATCTGTTAAGAAGGTGGTGGAGGCCAATGGTGTCAAAGGCAGCAGAGAGATCTAAGAGGATCATCACTGTGAAGTGGCCTTTCGATTTGGCAGAAAGCAGGTAATTTGATACTCTAGTGAGAGCTGTTTCAGAAGCGTGTAAGGCCAGATTGAGAAGGGACAAGTAGGTCTTTAGAGGTCAGAAAGTCTGTTAGTTGAGAGTGCACAGTTCTCTCCAGCAATTTTGGACACAAAGAGGAGAAGGCATTTAGGACGCTAGTAAGATGGAAGTGTTGGGTCAAGAGAAGATTTTTTCAGTACAGGTATGATTTGGGCCTGCTTAAAGGTTGATATTAATATTCCAGAGGAGGTGGGTTAGAGTTGGGCAGAGTAGAGAGTATATAGAGCATAGAAGGTGAGAAAATATTGGATATAGCGCACAAGTAGTAGATCTCAAGTAGGAGAGCAGATTGTCTACCTCTTTCTCAGCTACAGGGGAGAAGATATTCCGAGTGGGTTTGGGGGATGGAAACAAGGCAGGAGGTAGTTGGGGCAATTCACAGGAGATGAAGTTACATCTGATAGTATCAACATTAATAAAAATAACATTATTTATTTAATTTAATGTAGAATATTTATTGAAAAATCCAGTTGTTTATGACTTTCTGAAAGAGCAGACTCACATGGATAAGGAATGGATAAGGAAGGCCTAATACAGAACTTTCTTGAAGGCTAATTTGTAACAATAATTATTTTAATTCAAAGTAGAGTTTTTACCACAAATGAATGGTTCAAAAAGCAGAAACATGGAGCTTGAGTATCATTAAACCTGTGTAAGGAACAGAGAAAGTATTTTAGGATCGAATGACCCCGATCAATGAATGACCACTCCAAGGTGAGTTTAAGTGACAAGGTTGATTTGCAAGGCAAAAGAAGTAAATATATAGAATTTTGATGGAATTGAAACGTGGAAGACACAATGAGCCTTCATATATATGTGATTTAGTTCTGACGGAACACACATTGTCTTCAGTAACATATTAACAATTTTCACCTGGGTTATTTCCTATATTGCAGTCAAAGATAGTCAAACAAGCAAGTTCAGCTCGATGAAGTTCCACTGAACTACACTAAGCTAAATGGTAACTTCAATATATTCAAGATCAACCTGGGTGCAATCATCTACTATGGGTTTTATCTTCCTAAGGCTAAGAATCACAGCTTACTGAATATAGCTAATGATTGAGTATGGCTGAAAGAAGAATGGTTTCTATCTGTAGCGAGTAAATTACCTACTGCAGAACAGGCAGTGTAGTACCTCTGTGACACTAAAAACTGACAATCATACAGTTCATGATAAAGTTAAAAAAGCAATAAATACATAAATAAATCAGACTTACACATAAAACATGTAGAGAGATTGCTCCATGCTTTCGGTCCTCATTGGAGAAGATATCACTAGGGAATTCATGAAGAGCTACAAGAAAAACAAAATATAAAACAGTCATTAAAAAAAAAAGACAAATGTAATAAGCATTAAAATGTGTTAAACTAGTATTAAATGGAGAGTCTCCAGTTGCAATGTTATTGTAGTAAATGTACATATAATATGAAATAACAGAATTTAAATCTCACTTACATTTTTTACTACATCTAACCGGCACATCAAATAGATCGGCCTCTGATTAAGAATTGGTAACAACTTGAAAAAATACGTTTCATTTTTTTAAATAATTTTATTGGAGACTGCTTTGTAACAACTGAGCGGCTGTTCTTCTTTTGTCTGACTCATATCTAGAGTACATGTTTACACAGCTTCAGTGTTGATACTACTTGGTGAAGTCATTATTCCCTGAGTTCTGCTTATTTGATATTCATTTAAACTCAATACGAACAGATTTAGTTGTTGTGGGTTCCTGCTAACTCACAAAAAGACCTTGTCCAAATTACTGGCGTTGAAAGAAATCATGTCAGTTTCAGCAAAAACATTATCCATATAGTGCCAGAAATTTAAACAACACACAGCGCAGAACTTAAATTAGACAAGACAGGCCAATAGATAAGGCAGGGAAATGCCTAGTTGCAGTGGCATCTCGAGGGGGTTGCGGACCGCGCCGGGTGACACCGCCAGCACGGAGGAGGCGTCTGGGGTCACGGAGCAGCAGCCAGGCGGTAAGTACTGGGGAAAGGGGGAGCAGGGAGGAATAAAACGAGCACTAAAACGACACAATATTACTGGCATCTGCATGGCACAATAATACAGGCATCTGAATGGCACAATATTACTGGCATTTGAATGGCACAATATTACTGGTATCTGAATGGCACAATATTACTGGCATCTGTATGGCACAATATTACTGGCATCTGAATGGCACAATAATTATGGCATTTGAATGGCACAGTATTACTGGTATCTGAATGGCACGATATTACTGGTATCTGAATGGCACAATAATTATGGCATCTGAATGGCACAATATTACTGGTATCTGAATGGCACAATAATTATGGCATCTGAATGGCACAATAATTATGGCATCTGAATGGCACAATATTACTGGAATCTGAATGGCACAATATTACTGGCATCTTAATGGCACAATACTACTGGCATCTGAATGGCACAATAATTATGGCATTTGAATGGCACAGTATTACTGGTATCTGAATGGCACGATATTACTGGTATCTGAATGGCACAATAATACAGGCATCTGAATGGCACAATATTACTGGTATCTGAATGGCACAATAATTATGGCAACTGAATGGCACAATATTGCTGGCATCTGAATGGCACAATATTACTGGCATCTTAATGGCACAATAATTATGACATCTGAACAGCACAATCTTACTGGTATTTGAATGGCACAATATTACTGGTATCTGAATGGCACAATAATTATGGCATCTGAATGGCACAATAATTATGGCATCTGAATGGCACAATAATTATGGCATCTGAATGGCACAATATTACTGACATCTGAATGGCACAATATTACTGGCATCTTAATGGCACAATACTACTGGCATCTAAATGGCACAATAATTATGGCATTTGAATGGCACAGTATTACTGGTATCTGAATGGCAAAATATTACTGGTATCTGAATGGCACAATAATACAGGCATCTGAATGGCACAATATTACTGGTATCTGAATGGCACAATAATTATGGCATCTGAATGGCACAATATTGCTGGCATCTGAATGGCACAATATTACTGGCATCTTAATGGCACAATAATTATGACATCTGAACAGCACAATCTTACTGGTATCTGAATGGAACAATATTACTGGCATCTTAATGGCACAATATTATTGGCATCTTAATGGCACAATATTACTGGCATCTTAATGGTGCAACAATACTGGCAATTTAATGCCACAATAATACTGGCATCTTAATGGCACAATCTTACTGGTATCTGAATGGCACAATATTACTGGCATCTTAATGGCACAATATTATTGGCATCTTAATGGCACAATATTACTGGCATCTTAATGGTGCAACAATACTGGCATCTTAATGCCACAATAATACTGGCATCTTAATGGCGCAATATTACTGGAATCTTAATGGTCAAATTGGCTGGGGCATCTGAATGGCACAATATTATTAGCATCTGAATGGCAAAATATTACTGGTATCTGAATGGCACAATAATTATGGCATCTGAATGGCACAATATTGCTGGAATCTGAATGGCACAATATTACTGGCATCTGAATGGCACAATATTACTGGCATCTTAATGGCACAATAATTATGGCATCTGAACAGCACAATCTTACTGGTATCTGAATGGCACAATATTACTGGCATCTTAATGGCACAATATTACTGGCATCTTAATGGAACAATATTACTGGCATCTTAATGGTGCAATAATACTGGCACCTTAATGCCACAATATTACTGGCATCTTAATGGCACAATATTACTGGAATCTTAATGGTCAAATTGGCTAGGGCATCTGAATGGCACAATATTACTGGCATCTGAATGGCACAATAATAATGGCATCTGAATGCTGCAATAATACTGGCATCTGAATGGCACAATATTACTGGCATCTTAATGGTGCAATAATACTGGCATCTTAATGGCACAATATTACTGGCATCTTAATGGCACAATGTTACTGGCATCTTAATGGCACAATATTACTAGCATCTTGATGGGCAAATTGGCTGGGGCATCTTAATGGCACAATATTACTGGCATCTGAATGGCACAAAATTACTGGCATCTGAATGGCACAATAATTATGGCATCTTAATGGTGCAATAATAATGGCATCTGAATGCTGCAATATTACTGGCATCTGAATGGCACAATATTACTGGCATCTTAATGGTGCAATAATACTGTCATCTTAATGGCACAATATAACTTGCATCTTGATGGGAAAATTGGCTGGGGCATCTTAATGGCACAATATTACTGGCATCTTAATGGCACAATATTACTGGCATCTCGATGGGCAAATTGGCTGGGGCATCTTAATGGCACAATATTACTGGCATCTGAATGGCACAATATTACTGGCATCTGAATGGCACAATATTACTGGCATCTTAATGGTGCAATAATACTGGCATCTGAATGGCACAATAATACGGGCATCTCAATGGCACAATATTACTGGAATCTTAATGGTCAAATTGGCTGGGGCATGTGAATGGCCCAATATTACTGCATCTGAATGGCACAATAATTATGGCATCTTAATGGTGCAATAATACTGACATCTGAATGGTGCAATAATACTGGCATCTAAATGGCACATTACTGGCATCTGAATGGTGCAATAATACTGGCATCTTAATGGCCCAATATTACTGGCATCTTAATGGCACAATAATTATGGCATTTGAATGGCACAGTAGTACTGGTATCTGAATGGCACAATATTACTGGTATCTGAATGGCACAATATTACTGGCATCTGAATGGCACAATATTACTGGCATCTGAATGGTGCAATAATACTGGCATCTTAATGGCCCAATATTACTGGCATCTTAATGGCACAATAATTATGGCATTTGAATGGCACAGTAGTACTGGTATCTGAATGGCACAATATTACTGGTATCTGAATGGCACAATATTACTGGCATCTGAATGGCACAATATTACTGGCATATTAGGCAAATTGTCTGGCTTAATAACCGCAAAATAATACTGGCATATTATTATTGCATGTGACATAATTTGTGGGGCTCCTGTATGTGGCATATTGAATTACTATTTGACTGCCATTACTAAGGAATCTGTTTGGCATGGTATTGGAGGAAATCCAGGGGGGTGACACCATGAGTTACCGCACCGGGTGAAAAGTTTATAGTCTACAAGAACCATGTGAGAAGTTTCAATAATGGGCTGTGCCAGTTATACAGCTGGAATCATGGGATACTTATAATTTGTTCCAGAGGGGAGTTTTGATTTACCTTCTAATGACTGACAGTGAGAAAGATCAATAGTCTATGGAACCATTTTCTAGAAATGTGGCCGCTTAAGAGAAGTCTTTCATGTGGGAAGAAATGATGATGGAGGAGAAAAACACATTATGTAAGCGGTGTGAGGATCGTGCAGGAGAGTGTCTAGTATTTAGAGAGACATGAGACATATAATCTAGTGAATATATAAAAAAGTTATTTTCATTTTAGCTAGTAGTGTTCATCTGTGGAGCTCAGCTTTGATGTTCCTTTATGTAGAATAATTACTATTTATAAAAGGATGATACAAAAAAGGAGCATCCCTGATCAAAGGAATGTGTATACTGCTCATCTCTCTCCTAAGATGCTTATCTTTTATATATATATGTCAATTCCATGCAAACAAACATCATGACAAAGGGCTAAAACACATCAAGTTAACCAGAAGCAGCTTGTTTGTTTACATAATCAATATGTGTGTTAAGGAAGAGAGTGGAAAAAATTATTAAGGAAGATGAATATATTTAGATATGGCTGAACGGAACATTTTAGGGATCTTCAAAGATAACATCCACGGCAGCCATTAAAACCAATGTGTATGCCAGTGACTCACCCTATCTCGGCTGTTTAGTCAGGCAGCAGCATCTCGGAAGTTTAAACTGAGATTCCCTGGCAGGGGGCCACATGTGCCAAAAATGGGCATTTTGCTATAAATTCATTTTGGACATTTTTAAGATGAATTCTCAATTCCATTTATCTGATCCAATTTGTTACATTTTTGCTGGCGAATCAGAAACACAATAGTTACACTAGGAATCATCTATCCAGAGTCTGTATAGAAAGACGCATGTTTAAATGTGCGTGATATTAAATAGAATGTGACACTATTGTTTTGCAGCACCAAAAAGTGCCTGAAGAAGACTGAATTACAAACCTATTTTTGCTGGTTTTGCAGTTAAAGTAAACACCAACATTCGGCAGTTGCAGAGTAACATGGAAAGTAAGTGCATGCTCAGAGCCCATTTTGCATCACATTTTTCATGTGCCAAATAAAATGTACAACAGCGCCAGGTCTGCTTTTGACATTATCTGCTTGCAGGCAGAGACGGAGGTGAGAAGGGATCGTAAGATCCCCTCTCACCTCCGCTCTGCCTGCAAAACTGCACGGGGAGCCGAACAGGCAGCACAGAGAAACCTCTGTGCTGCCTGTTCGCTCCCCGTGCAGTGTGACACGGAAGTGCCGACAGTCACGTGATCGGCGCTCTGACGTCAGACGCGCGCCGATCACGTGACCTGTCGGCACAACCGGAGGGACCATGCTGCCTGCCACTAGCCACCAGGGAAGTCCTCCTGCCTCTAGCCACCAGGGAAGTCCTGCCACCAGGGAAGTCCTCCTGCCACTAGCCACCAGGGAAGTCCTGCCACCAGGGAAGTCCTCCTGCCACTAGCCACCAGGGAAAAAGGTAAGAGATGGGGAGGGGGAGGGGGGGGGGAAACACTGGCATATTATTGGGCAAATTGGCTGGGGAATATTACATGGCAAAAAACACTGGAATATTATTGGGCAAATTGGCTGGGGAATATTAGATGGCAAATAAGACTAGCATATTATTGGGCAAATTGGCTGGGGAATATTACATGGCAAATAACACTGGAATATTATTGGGCAAATTGGCTGGGGCATATTACATGGCTAATAACACTGGCATATTATTGGGCAAACTGGCTGGGGAATATATCATGGCAAATAACACTGGCATAATATTGGGCAAATTGGCTGGGGAATATTACATGGCAAATAACACTGGCATATTATTGGGCAAATTGGCTGGGGAATATTACATGGCAAATAACACTGGCATATTATTGGGCAAATTGGCTGGGGAATATTACATGGCAAATAACACTGGCATATTATTGGGCAAATTGGCTGGGGAATATTACATGGCTAATAACACTCGAATATTATTGGGCAAATTTACTGCGGCATATTAAATGGCAGAATAACACTGGCATATTATTGGACAAATCGTCTGGGGAATATTAAATGGCAGAATAAGACTGGCATATTATTGGGCAAAATGGCTGGGGAATATTAAATGGCAGATAACCTTGGAATATTATTGGGCAAATTTACTGAGTCATATTAAATTGCAGAATAACACTGGCATATTATGGGACAAATTGGCTGGGGAATATTAATGGCAAATAATATTGGAAATGTGTAAGTAATGGGGTGATGGAGGCATGTAAATGTGGTGATGGGGCATGTCCTGGTGTGCAACGTGGGTTATGGGTCATGTCGTAGGTGTGCAACGTGGGTAGGAGGGGTGCCCAAATGTTGTCTGCCTAGGGCAGCACAAAACCAAGATACACCACTGGGTGACGGCCTCCCCACTTTCCCAGTACTTACCTCCTTGCTGCTGTCCACCAGTGCTGCAGGTCCGTGGCTGTGAGGGAAGCGTTCTGCGCTCCCCTAGAGCCAAAGCACATTCAATAAAGTTTGTTGAAAAAAAAAGTTTAAACAAACTTTATGGAAGACGCTTGGCTGGAAGGGAGCGCACAACGCTTCCCTTACAGCCACAGATGGGCAGATGAGAGCACCAGGAGATGGAGACAGAGGAGCAACAAGGAGGTAAGTAGTCAATATTCTGGCAAAATCCTCGCATATTGTGGGGCAAAATCCTGGCATATTGAGGGGCAAAATCCTGGCATTTTGTAAGGGAAAATTCTAGCATATTAAATGGCAAATCCTGGCATATTGTGGGGGAAAATCCTGGCAATATTCGTTATAAAACAAGGAAAAGATGGACGTGGATGGGGAGGCGATTCGATGGTGCAATGGGCCACTTGACTGGATTTGCCCCCCAGGCCTAAGGCTGCCAGCCCTCCCCTGCATAGAGTTGTCTATTTGGAGACAAGAAAAAAAGCAGAATTTGAAATTGCTATTATAAGGGTTTTTTATTTGCATTATTGTGGATCAACAGCGGTAAACAACAAATAGGAAAAGGGTTGAACTTGATGGGCACAAATCTTTTGTCAACCGAAATTACTATGTAACTATGTATACCTTATGAGCCTGAGTAAATTTTTGTCATATACACTGGATTGCTTTCATTTATTCAATAATTTCTATTTTTATTTGCACTCTTTTCATACAGCACTATTTAATACACATCATTATTGTGCAAACTTTATAGTATACTGTTGCCCATCAGATGCTCAGTGCCTTCTTTTGTCTATCCATCACTCCAAATGAACAATACCTGCCTGCTAGACTTTCCATACACGTCTCTACATATGTGACTACGCTGTTCTAGGTGAAGAAAGGCTTTCAAGGGATGTCAATGACATCACTGTACCCATGGAAACAACAGTATCAGAACAAAGAGCTGAACTGATACAGTATCACTGATTTCTACACCTGCACAGGACAGTTTCCATTATTATTTAGTTATTAAAACTGATGCAGCAAATTTTACCACCATTTTTAAAATCAGTCAACTCAACACCAAGCACATGCAATAAATAAAATGCATCTAATGAAATCATTTTGTCACAGAGCTTTGAATATAGGTTAATATACATAGATACGTACGGTGTAGGAAATACAGCTGCCAGAGGCCTCATTATAGAGGACATTTTACCACACAGAATTGTGAGAGAAGATACCAACCAATTGGCTCTCTTAATCTGCCTATAATTACATATAATCAGAAAATACTTATTTTACTTATATATATTTTTCAGCATAACACACATTTTAAACATTCCTGAAAGCATTAATTTTCCATTTTGGCATTTAATAATTCCACAGGATACCTGAACTGTATAAGGGAATAGACAGGGTTAAACCCTAACCTCCTAATTTGAGACATACAGTGGGGTATATTTAGGGCAGCCCTCAGGGACTGACAAGTGATCAACCCTTTAAAAAAACAAAAAACAACCGCTTGCCGGCAGAGACACTGGCTGTGGAGATCAAATGATCTCCTCTCACCAGCATCTCCAGGCAAGAAGGCAACATATTGTCTGAAACATATTGCAATGCACAGACATCCTTCCATGCTGCCACTCTCACGCAATCTGACATCAGAGAGCCTGGGGTCATGTGAACTTCTGGGGCTCAAACTTCAGATCTGTGCGCGGGGAGTGCGAGAGAGGAGGCATGGAGGGATGCTGTCTCTCGCACAGGAGGCAAGTGCTGGGGAAGGGGGACGGGGGGGACTGGCTGTGGCCTATAAATGAGCATAGGTTTACATATTAGTGTGCATATTGGCTGTGGCAATGTTAATCGTCAGAGTGTGGCATATTAATGGGTATACTGGCTATGGCATATTAATTTATAAAGAGTGGCATATTAATGGGATACTGGCTGTGGCATGTTGTTGGGCATAGAGTGGCATATTAATGGGAAAAGAGTGGCATATTAATGGGCATACGGGCTGTTGCATATTAATGGGAATAAAATGACATATTAATGGGCATAGAGTGGCATATTAATTGGTAAAGAGTGGCATATTAATGGGGATACTGGCTGTGGCATGTTGATGGGCATAGAGTGGCATATTAATGGGCATACTGGCTGTGGCATATTAATGGGAAAAGACTGACAAGTGAGTGTAAAAATCAGAGATAAATTGCAAAAATTGAAAAAAATGACAACTACCGTATTTTCCGGCGTATAAGACGACTGGGCGTATAAGACGACCCCCCAACTAAGTCGTCTTATAAGCCGAAAGAATCGCATCTATATTTTAACCTTTTAACCTTTTAATGCCAGTTTTTGTTCATGCCCCCGTTAACAGAAATGTGGAGACCCGATCAGGGTCTTAATAGACCCTGTGATTCTCAAAATAAATTGCGAGACCTCCCAACGTCACTTGTCACGGAGGCGTGCCAGGCACAATTTAGCATTGGCTAAAATGGCCTCATCTGACAGGTGAGGTCCCTGCAGCGGGAACCGAGCACAGCTCATCGTGGGGAGCTGTTAATTGCAGTTAGTTCTATGCCGTCCTGGTGTCTTCTGGGACCAAATAAATAGGGCGGGATTGAACGTCCTTGAGTCATGAAGGGGTTAATGCCTGATTTTTGCTATCACCTGGTGTTTCACCACAGTTCTCAGTTGATTACCTAAGATAAATTTGTTAAGTACATATATAAAGTTACTAAACCGTAGATTGTGATAATCAATCCGGAAGTAGCCTTTCATTTCTTCTTTAACCACTTTAAATGCTGTCACAAATCAACTAGTCACACCTTCTTTAACCTTGGTCCACTTCTAGTAGTTTATGAATTATTGGATCAGGCTGCTTTCTCCACAAACATGGAATAATCTTATAAGAAAATATAACAACAAACAAAGCAGTTTAAAATCCTTGAAAAAAACCCAAACCTTATTTTATTATGCTACAAAATCTAAGCCTGACCTTACCGGTCTGAATAGATCAAAAAGATAATACATTGTTTATTTACATAATGCTTTTCTCCCAAGGGACTCAATGCAATTTCAGTGAACATTATTGGAATAAACCAAATAGACAGCTGAATAATAAATGTTATTATCACCCAAGTTAATTGTACTTATAGGTTAACCTCAGACAGAAAAGGGCTGAGGTGACCCAGCCAGGATTGGAACCTGTCACCCTGAGGTTTGAATATCTACTGCATTCAGAGCATATTAGGACTACAGATGATGCAGATTCTCTACTAGTGGAAAAAAACTAAGAAAGGATACATTAGCTTAAATAGGTTTTCTATATAGTCACTGGTTCTGTTTGGCAACAGACTAGCTTAATAAATCAATCCTACTAGATAATGCCAAGATTATGTAGATTTTTATTATTACATCTGTGAATCAAGATTAAAAAAAAAAAGAAATGTATATTTATATTTAATAATTTATAAATATCTTTTCGTTTACAAATTATACACACAAGTCGATTTGTATAACCACATGATTTCAGGGTTTCACAGATGTGGTTTTAATCCAAGAAGAAGAATCTTGTGAGTCCACACTGTTTACTAAATATGGAACAAACCCCAAGTGAATTGTCTATAATTGTAACAAAGCAGAATAACAAAATATGGTCAAAAGATCGGTCTTGTAAGCTTGGTAATCACAAGCATTCCTCAGACATCGTATGAACTGAGTCACTATGTGTTTCTCTGCCAGTTTATTTAGAACTATTGTGATGTTTCCATCTAATTTGCCAGGAAATCATGTGAATTATTAACCTGAATGTAGATGAAGACCTGGGTTGAACCTGAGGTCTGATAAATGTGTGAATAGAATCTGAAAAGCCAATGCACACCCTCACCACATTAATATTATAATGTCTTGGCTGCTAAAACGCATCACATATTCAATGTATGCCATGATCAGAGTAAAACAAGACTGAGAAACACAAACACACACCAAGGGACCATAAAGCTATGTCAGCACAAGCCTGTGTGCTTCAAGCATACAAAGTATGTCTACGAATCATCAGTCACATGGCAGAGTAAATTTTTAAGCTATTTGTCGTTAGAGAAGTCAGTTTTTCTGAATTTGCATAGGCCCAGGAGCCTACAATTTGCATTCTACACTGTGTGGACCCAACATTATCGTGCACTACTCATTATTGTTTAGGTTCACAATGGAGTCTGACAAATGGGTATGTACACACAAACTGCACCACAACAGCAGTTGCCGGTGTAAATCTAACAACCTGGAAACTCAGCAGAGGTAGCATCACCTTAGATTCCACCTGTGCTTTCTAGTGATTGCATCTTGGAAGGAGGAAGAGACAACAACAGAGACAGGCAGGAATTACTTTTACTGTAGTCTATTGGTGGAAAGTAGCAAGTTCATGATCGGTTGTTTCTAGTTTTACTACAATGGCTTCTTTCTCAGGGAGCAAGACTATCCGCTGGTTGACCGTAAGCATTCTTCTCTTGAAATACAATTATGCGGTATACTTATGTTTTATCTGTGTGGTTTAGAGAAGCACACATTTTTTTACATTTCTGTTTGATCTGAAACTCACATTTGTGGATTGCAATGAGTCTTTGTGTGTTTTGCTTTCTTATATTTGTCTGTCAAGGATAAAGAAAGGTAAATGAGGCCGGAACTTCATATTATTTTAATTAATGCACCAAGCAGATCTGCACTGAAACTAAATGATGCTTCAAATATTTTCAGAATATGACATTTGGTCTTTGTTAATTGGCATGATTAAAACCTATAGAGCTGGAACTCATTTCCAACATGCGGTACAATACTTTATAGATAAAAGTCCAGATTTTCTGACATAAATAATACTGTTATTAATAAAGAACATGAAATCTCAATAATGTATGGTCATGTTAATGTTTACATCGTGTTGATTCTCTAGACCTATATCTTGTTTCTAGAATATTCTAGAGGCTAACTGGTTCGTTTGGAACATGTGATAACAAGTAGGTAACGCAGGCCAGTACAACTTCCTGAATGCTGGAAATTCAAGGTAGCTGATTGATAACTTTCATTCTCACATGTAAGTCAAACCTAATGACCCACTCTGATACAGTGTCATGTGACACCTGGTTCTCTGATCGGTCAGCTTGAGGTGGCAGAGCAGTAAATGTCTGTGCTAGGGCAGGACTCTACCTCTTCTTCATTATTTGGACTGCTTGACTGGTTGAGGAGAAATAAAATGTTGATTGCAATTCTACAGGGGTAAGTAAGTGGCCCCTATTGCCCCTTCCAGAAACCAATGAACACAATTTTAACACACCCAGATATTTTAAAAAGTTTTATGCAATATTGTACCATATACACATACATACCTCCCAATTGTCCAGCTTTGAGCAGGACAGCCCAGATTTGGGGAGGTCTCTCCCTGCATTTTGGGGACAGGGTAGAGCTCTGTGGGACAGTGTGACTCAGGACCAAAATTCCATGGTCTTGGGACACCAGACAATGCCTACTGAGCATCCACAGCACTGTGCGCATGTGCAGTAGGGATTTCGTCTTCAGTTGCCAGGTCCCCTAGACTCTGCCCCGCAACATCCTGCAATGTTAGGAGGTATGCACATACACTACCATCCAAAAGTTTGGAGTCACTTAGAAACTTCCTTATTTTCCATGAAAACACATGATTTACAAAATGCAGTACAGTCAAATACAGTCAAGACATTGACAAGGTTACAAATAATGTTTGAAAATGACAGTTTTATTGTCTATTTAATCAGCACAACAGATTTTATCTGTATACTATATATATATATATATATATATATATATATATATATATATATATAATTTACCATTCAAAAGTTTGGTTTTTGAAAGAAAAGCAAATGTTGGCTATGAAAATACAGTGTAGACATGGTTAATGTTGTAAATGACTATTGTAGCTGGATGATTTTTGTATGGTGTACATGCATAGATAGTATACAGCTGAAAACGTTTGTGCTGATTAAAGATCCAACAGAACTGGACTCCTTTAGAATGCAATTATTTCTAACCTTTTCAGTGTCATTTCACATGGAAAACAAGGACATTTCTAAGTGACTCCAAACTTTTTAACGGAAGTGTATGTACAGCAAGTAATATATGGCGATATGTCACATGACCATTATGGCAAAATAATGATATACACAGTAACTAGGAACAAGAAAATTAGCTTTATCTTTAAAAATCTAAGGCTGTTACATGTACAGCTGATGCAATTATAGTCAGTCATTTAATACCACGGCAAAGATCTCATCCTAAGATAAAAGAGGCTTCTTTGAATGACTCCTATCAGTGAAATAAAGCAGTGTATATTTGCAAACGTACCAGTTAATATTTAATACGTACACGAAGCTATAAAGATTTTTACAAGATGTTCACAACGCGTACAAGAAAATCATGATTCAGATTTCCTAACCCCAAGGAAAAATCCATACCAAGCATTTTACTAAAGCTCTTTTCTTTTTATGAAAGGCATGTTCTATATGAAATGAGACTGCTGGGAGCAACTTTAAACTCCTACACTTTTCTGAGTAATACTTTATATCTGCATCATTAGTAGGAAGTAGCTATGTGAATAGCACAGTCTGTTTTATGCCATGATGCTCTTTGTAATTAGTCTAAATATTTATAGTTTTCTATGAACACAGCATTAGTAGCACATGACTTCACAATTTATTATAGATCGCTCTCAATTTAAAAATAACACTATCCTAGAAGCAATAATTAATGATATGTTATGCCTGATAAAGGACTCAAATGTCATGTACCTTAAAAGTTACATGGCATTTTTAATCATTGCCTAGATTAGTGATGGCAAAGGATTTTGAGCCCAAGTGCCCATTTGTGTGCAGTAAGCCAAGTTAACAAACTCAATGTGCCATTTCTCCATATAATGCTAGATTATCTTTGCTTCAATTATGATGATACAAACTGTTGTGTTCACCAATATTCGTTCTTGAATATCCTTTCTAATATTGTTCTAATGAAATTGTATTTGAACTATTTGAACATAAAACATGTTTACTGCCTGTTTAACCCGAATGGTACTTCATTACATAGGGCTCCCAATTCCTTAGCTGATGAGGCCTGCCTTTTGTTAAAAACAAGGCTTGAAAAATATTTGTTGACTTTAGAAGCCAAACAGATCGATTGAGGAGCCTGATGAGATATTTTCAGGAGTCAAAAGAAATGCTACTTCTATAGATTTCTAAGTAAAGCAATGAAAAAAGTTAGAAGTAAGGATCTAAGGAACCAGGAGTTACATAATAAGGCATAAAATGTATCAAACCAAATTATAACTCCCTTCTTATAGAGGAAGTTACAGGTCTTAGGAGGCACTGATCTGCTTTAGAAGAAGGAAGATCCGGACAAGTCCAGTGTTGAGATGTGTGTGATAAAGTGTATTCCGTTGTCTCCAGCAATAAACATGCAAAATAATGCTTAAACTACAAGTTCATGCACAAGACAGACAGGACAGGCCACCGGGTAACCCTGTGTTGAATGTCACCTAAGATGCTAAATACACTGAGTGAACCTAGGAGCGACATGACAAATAAAAACTGAGCTGTACAAGACACCTGTAGCCAATGTCAAATGCCTGTCCAAAACCCCCAAAGCATTAGACTTTACATGCATAGTCATTTTACTGAGATTTGAGACAGATATTTTAGTATTCCATTCAGATACCAAAACTGGAATTGCACATCTGTACATAAAAATACATTGCAAATCAACCTTACACGTCCTGACTGGCATTCATTTCCAAATGAGTAATGACAGGTTTTGCATTTAAACAGTTAAATGAATCATGCAAGACATCTCATTGAATAGCCCCCCTTTTTGTTTCTGTCCTCTTTTCTCAGTTTTGCTTAACAGCAATTACCAATATTTTGAATTACAGAGCCTTGAGACTGGAATATCAATAGGTGATTCCATGGAGTAACTTGAGATCAATTACACAGTTGGGTAGGTGAGAACTGAGTTTCGTTCATCATAAATATGCATCATTCAGCAAAATATATTATACAGGTGCATGATTTTACATGGTGAGTATATGGAATTTGAAATGAGCAACACCAAGTACCATGGCCTGTACTAATACTGATGGTCCTTCTTAAAGGAACTGTCTGGTGTCCAATACGCATCTTCCGAATGTGAATGTATATTAAAGTACATTCAAAGTACTTTACAATGCATATTTTACATTTTGCATTGCTTAAAATGATAATCTAACACTTAGATGAATTTGTGAAATTACAGCAGTTTGCAAGAAGCCCACACTGACTGAGTAAAAGTAAATATCCTCACTGTTTTGTTGTTGTTGTTGCAGGAACCAATGATAATAATGATATTCAGATGAATGGAATATCCTTTTTCTCTAGTGATGTCATCAGACAATGTGTTACACTGTTAAGGGATCCTACGTGTACAATAGCAAGATTACTTAGATTCCACACAATGCATTCTATTCCACCAGGAGAGGAAGTAACTAAATAAAACTGATACATGTTCAGTGCCTGCTCACAATCGGCATTACCTGTAGGACAGGATGCAGGGGAGGCTTGAGTAGAATATTAAAAATGTGATTTATGCAGAATGCCTGCATCAAATTAGATTGGAAAAAAGTTTGTGCACTAGTCAGACAGTAGTCTTCCACTTGCACCAAAGTGAGTTTTGGGACTAGACATTCCCTTTAAGCTACACCTTATGATGTTTGTTTAGTTTTTTATTCATTGTATTCATTTAACAAAGAGTAGAGCTTCTGGCATAATAAAATAGCATATAGCACCAATAACATTTCAAACAAAAAGTGGGACTAAATCAACAACAAACATCAACCAAAAATAAGTTCTAACCAGGCAGAAGGCCAGATCTGCCTGATTAAAACTACCTTTTCAACAGTGCTTTGACTGGGAACGGTTAAATAATATTATTCTTTCTTAGTACTTGCAAAAAGCAGTAACTGGAAAGCTCCTACCAGATGGAGCAGTGCACTGTGACAGCCATTCAGGTGACTAGCTTCCTTTGTCAAAGGTGTGTGGCTGTCTCAATAATGTCACATGCAACCAATAACTGGGGAAGAGTGCTGTCACATCACAGAGATGCAACTAAGTGACATCATGGATATCTTCTTGAATTCTTACTGAGACTTCCACTATAAATATATAATAAATTTAGAATAGTTCTGTATATAAGCATCATACAAAATGTGTTTTAATCGGACAGAAGTGGGCCTTTGGTTGATTAAAAGTTAGTTATGGATGATTAGCCACTCTTTAGTAAATGTTACAGGTGGGGTTTAGTCATTTAATTTAAAAACAAAAACAAAACATACTTATAGAAACATAACAAAATAATACATTCCTCTTAGTTACACTAAATTAAAATATTCAAAGTCTGAAGTTAATCATACCACGCTGTTAAACGTCACAGGCACATAAATTAGCATCTCTCTGTCACAGTAAATCAGTGGCCTAGATTTATCCAGAAATATAATTTTATCCAAGGGTCACATTTTCACATAATCCAATGCTAGTGTATGCTGTAGATGTATCCAAGTGTATTAAAGATGTAAATTACCATAGCATTATTAATTCACAACACTCATTATATGATAGATGAGGCTTGCATTGAAAAGCACATGCACATTATTAATAATTAGAATATTTAATTATGTTTGAAGTGCAAACCTATTGCACAGCGCCTTCAAACTGACACATGATAAGTACATAATGCACACGTTAAATGGATGGTACAAGCAAGTGCATTTACAACATTTCCTTCGTTCATAATCAGTTGTAAAGAAATACAATTCTAGGGACTTTATTAATGAAAGAATGTTAACTTCAGACTTAAGGCCAAAGCAGCCGAGTTGGAAAAATTCCTTGTAATACCTTTTTCCATAAATGAAGCTCAATGTCTGAGTATACATCCCACAACTTCTAGTTCTGAGTATACATCCCACAAGTTCTAGGTCTTAGTATACATCCCACAAGTTTAATGTCTGAGTATACATCCCACAAGTTCTAGGTCTGAGTTCTAGGTCTCCCACTCGCCCCACCTACCCTCACAAGCATGTTATCCAGGTCTAGTGTTATATGGAGGGTGGTTGGGAGCAGTTGGTCACTATGCCAGTATTTTGCCACTCAATATGCCAGTATTTTGCCACTCAATATGCCAGTATATTGTCACTCAGCATGCCAGGCTTTAGCCATTCAATATGCCAGTATATTGTCGCTCAGTATGCCAGTATTTTGCCACTCAGTATGCCAGGATTTAGTTATTCAATATGCTATGATTTAGCCACTCAATATGCCAGTATTTAGCCACTCAATATGCCAGTATATTGTCACTCATTATGCCAGTATTTTGGCACTCAACATGCCAGGATTTAGCCACTCAATATGCCAGGATTTAGCCACTCAGTATGCCAGGATTTTACTCATTTTATGCCACCCTCCTCCCCCCCTTCCCCAGTACTTACCTCCTTGTTGCTCTCTGGTCATCTACTCTGTGAAGTCTTCCCTCCTGGGGAAGGAAACTCCGGTCACATTTTTTTTTAAACCTTACAGAAGCCGCGCGGCTTCAATAAAGTAAAAAAAAAAAAAAAAACGAGTTTCCCTCCTCCATGCTGGAGGAAAGAATTGTTTTTTCTTTTGGCGTGTCCTTGGCCTACCGGGCCCCCTGGATGCCAGTATCGCCCGTCACCCCCTGATGGCGGGCCTGTACATTCCACAAGTTCTAGGTCTGAGTATACATCAAACAAATTCTATGGCTGAGTATACATGCCACAAATTCTAGGTCTGAGTATACATCCCACAAGTTCTAGGTCTGAGTATACATCCCACAAGTTCTAAGTCTGAGTATACATCCCACAAGTTCTAGGTCTGAGTATACATCCCACAAGTTCTAGGCCTGAGTATACAAACCAAAGTCAGTGGTGTAACTGTAAATGTTGTGAGGTTGCTTTTTCACCGATGGTCTAGTGAAGTAGCAGCACCCCCCTTGTGTTGGCACCAATATTGTTCATGGTGGACATTTAGTGGACTTTGTGATGGTCAATTTAATGATGTTCTCTGACTTTCACAAACTTTGTCACGGACACTGGTGTCCTCATACATACACTTTGCTCACCCTTGTGACATCATATCTTGATGCATACTATGTCTATAGGTGGATATAGAAAAAAGCTAATGAAAGACGAGTTTGTGCTATTGAGACAGTCAGAGACCATAAGGGACAAAGGGACAGACCTCTCCATCCGTCAACAGATAAAAGAACATCGATAGAGGAGAAATAAAGGGCTTCACAGAGAAGAGCACTTGGTAAAGTTCACTCAAAAATACTCCTTGATCAAAAATACCCCATTTAGCTCTATATTATTGAGGCAGATGTGGATAGATGTCATTTTGTTCAAACCTGTTTAAGGTGATGGTACAAACACATGAATGTTTGATTTATTTCATTTATGTCAAAGTAGACATATGTCTAAGTAAGTCACACAAATGCACTGTCTGAAGAGAAATATGCTTCATCTGGTTACATATTAAAAGCATTTTTGAATATTGATGAGTTTGCTTTGATTAATTGAATATGGAAATAAGCACACTTTTACTGAAGGATGAACACTGCATATTAATCAGTGGGTACAGTGTCAGCCCTATACCAGGCTCCAGTCAGACTTTACAGAGTTAGGGTTCAGCCTATCAGCTTGCACATGGTTAGTATTAGTCTGTCTGAGGGAGGTTAGTGCCTAATAGTACTGGGGATAAGTGGAAGACTGTGTGTTATTAAATGGACTTTGCCACATCAGTGGTTGGCAAACTGGACTTTTTTGCTCTTTATATATAAACCCCTGTGTGTAACAAAAGCTTTCTGGCAGAGGCGCTAGCTGGGGAGATCAACATATCTCTCCTCACCAGCCTCTCTGCAACAAGCAGTCAGCTTGATGCCTCTCACAATCCCTGTGCGTGTTCTGAGCTCAGAGCATCAGGGGTCACGTGACTTGCCGGCGTTTAGCCTTCAGACCACATGGGGAGTATGAGAGGCATTGTAGGATGTCTGTGCACCTGGACAGCACACAGACAGTATTCTGCCTGCCACTAGACACCAGGGAGCTGTGGGTGCTGGCTGGGGTAAATCCTTGGACTGCAATTATGTGCTGGGGCATATTGTAGGGTGCTGGGATAAGTCCTGGGTGTACAATGTTGGTGATGGGGCATGCCTGGAGTACTATTCAAAGAGGCAGTCCTGGTTGTACAATGTGGGTGATGGCGCCTGTCCTGCTGTGCTGGGGCAAGCATGGATGTGCAATTCTGTGCTGGGGCGTGTTCTGGGGGTAAGTCCTGGGTCTGCAATTATGGTCTGGGCCATGTCCTGGAGGGCTGGGGTAAGTCCTTTCTGTACAATGTTAGTGATGGGGCATGCCTGTGGTACTGGCAGGGCCCGACTGGCCCACCAGGATACCGGGAAAAATCCCGGTGGGCCGCCTGCCTCGGGGCTGTTTTGGCCAGTTAAAGTGAATTGGAGGCGACCACCACTTTAAGAGGTTCGGCTGCCGCAACAACCGGCGGCATCAGACTAATTTATTAAAGCGGCAATGGCCGCCGAATTGGCCGCGGGTCATTTTAAGAAGAAAGACACTACAGGGGGGAAAAGAAAAAAGGACACTACGGGGGGAAGTCACTACAGGGGAAGGGGGGAGAAAGAGACACTACAGGGGGAAGGGGGGAGACACTACTGGGAAGGGGGAGAAAGAGACACTACAGGGGGAGGGGGAGAAAGATACTACAGGGGGAAGGGGGAAAAGAGAGACACTACAGGGGGAAGAGAGACGCTACAGAAAGGACGGAGAGAGATGCTACAGAAAGGACAGAGAAAGAGACGTTACAGAAAATACGGAGAGAGAGACGCTACAGAAAGGACAGAGAGAGACACGGTACAGAAAGGACAGAGATAGAGACACTACAGAAAATAGAGAGATAGAGACGCTACAAAAAGGAGAGAGAGAGTCACTACAGAAAGGAGAGAGAGAGACGCTACAGAAAAGAGAGAGAGTGACAATACAGAAAGGAGAGAGAGAGACTCTACAGAAAGGAGAGAGAGTGACACTACAGAAAGGAGAGAGAGAGAGATGCTACAGAAAGGAGAGAGAGAGACGCTACAGAACGGAGAGAGAGAGAGACACTACAGAAAAGAGAGAAAGAGACGCTACAGAAAAGAGAGAGAGAGACTCTACAGAAAAGAGATAGAGACGCTACAGAAAAGAGAGAGAGCACCTGAATGCACCTAAGCTGACCTGCAACACACATTTTAGTGAAAAGCTCCTAAAATCAAGACATATTACTCGAATCCTAGAGCAAAAAAAAAAAAAAATGCTATTACCCAGTCCCTAACAAACTAGCTTTTGATAAAGTCTAATATCCAAGAATTTACAGGTATCAAACTAAACTGGAACTATAACTGAGTATCATACTAATGCACGTTGACTGCCATTTGGAGGATTCGGCTCTGTAAATGCAATCAGACGTTTAAACTGGAGAGCTCATCTGTGTACTTGCATACAAAACCTAATACTCTTTAAGCTACACAAAATTCCAAAAGCTTAAAGCTATTAAAATCTCTTTGTTATTTTACATCAGGGATCCCATTAACAATGTTAGAATAATTTAATCAGCATTTTGTAAACCAACTACCTTTTATGTTATTGAGAGATTAATTTTAAGCACTGTTTCAGATTTCAGGACATGCAGTCTGGTACGTGTTGGATCTGCTTGATGAGTTAGTAAAACACCCTGCCGTAGCCTGATTATTTCTTTCATTGAGCAAAGCATACTGAATCTTCTCCACAGCTGTTCCTTATTTTGTGTCTTTCATTTGGGAGTTTGTTCATTCTACTAAACTGTGCAGAACAAGATATACTGATAGAGAACCGTCATAACACTACAACATGCTTTCTCACTCTATGGTTATCAGAACAAACATCATGTTAACCGTATGGCTGTGTACTTTTCTGCTCAATATAAACCTTGTTTTAAACCTACCAGTGCAGATGCCACATTTAGCCCCAGGTTCTCGAAGACCTATAGCAGAACAAGTTTGGGGGACTTGATGCAAAGATTTTTCTGCCCCCACTCCAATAATCCAATGTTTTGTCAATCTAGCTATGTAGACTGCATTATCTATGATGCTCGGCTGGAATCCCTGGCTTATGCTGGGTAGAAAAGATATTCCATGATGATAATACTATGATAAGATGGCTTAGCAACATGGAAAATGTAGCCCACACCGTCGGAGTCCCAGATTTACCAATGACCAAAAAGCAACAAAGTTGGACAGCACAGAGAAGTTCAAGGGTGCCGGAACTCCACCAAGTCACAATAGTATAAAAAATAGACAAATGTCCAGCACTCCAGTGTGAGGTGTTTTTTTATTAAGCCACAAGTGACAACATTTCAACCCATGACGGGTCTTTATCAAGCCATTACCTTCTTATTGCAAGTTTTTATCCATTGAAGCATGAGGGAAGAGAGAGCTCAGCCCCTGGTGGTCCACTAATGTTACTCCTACATGGGGCAGGACAAGCAAGTGTTAGCCTGGGTGGCAAAAATAATTTAGTCTCCCATGGTACAACATCATCAGCCTATCCATTATCATCAGAGATAGATATGTTGATATATAAATGAAAGAACGTTATAGGCAGACAAAACACAAGTAGTGGCTGGGTCAGAATGTATTGTTTCCTAGTTTCCACTGGACTTTTATCACATCTTTTATACCTTCGATAGAGAAATTGCAGAGGGTACAGATATGCTGTAATGGCGAGAAAATACCTATGGAGTCTTCTTGGAAATTGCCAGCCTACCTCCATAACATCCCTGCCCTGCCTCTACTTTTCCTTCTTTGGTTTCAGGCGTCTCTCTAGCAGTGGGTCTCACATGCACTGCCAGTAGTTCAGCAGTTTCCCAAAACAGATACTGGTCCAAAATGTATGTTTACTGAACATGACCCTTTGCATCCTGTGCTCATTAAAAGAACAAACAATCAAGAAACCTGACATCCTAGGCAAATAGTTTACTGTACTGGAAAACAGTGTAATAGCCTGATGTTGAGAATGCAGAGTATGTTAAGGGATTTTTAACCTGCAGTACTACACATGGCTTCCATGGCTAGCACACTGTACTGCTTTGTACTACCTTTAACCCCTTGCCGACAAAGGATGTGTCAGGCACGTCCTGGGAGAAACTCCCTTAACGACAAATTACGTGCCTGACACGTCCTGCGGAGAATCAAGCGGTTTTCGCGATCAACGCTTTAACGGTGCTGGTCTATTGCCTCGATGTCGAGGCAATAGCCAGCACAGAAATTTATATTCTGGGGCAGCCATGATCGCCCCACGGAGCGATCGTGGGAGCCATATTGACGGAGCAGTAGGCTACGGAGCCTACTGCTCCATCAATATGGCTCCCACGATCACTCCGTGGGGCGATCATGGGTGCCCCAGAATATAAATCTGACCAATATGGCTATGCCCTCTGCCGGTCTGAGCTTCGGAAGTGAAATTAACTTCACTTCCGTCGCTCTGAATATGCTACGTAAGTAGCATTGCAATGGATAAAAATGTAAAATAAATATTGAATTAATTAAAAACTGGTTATATAGTTAGATTAGCCGATAGGGTTAAAATTATATAATTTTTAGCATAAGGGATAGGGTTTAAATTAAATTAAAATATATTAAGGGATAGCATAAGGGTTAGAGTTGGGGTTAAATTTCGTGTTAAGGTTAAATTTTGGGTTCGGGTTGTGGTCAAAAGGTCAATATAGGAAAAAAACAAAAAACACTATTTTTGTTTTTTGCCCCATAACTCGCAAAAAAATACCGAAAAATATGGAAACATGCATATTTCTGAACCCGGGACAACATTTAGAAACTATTTAGATGGGGTCTTTTTTAATGATTGTATTTTTCTAAATTATATTTTAGGTCAAAGTTAGAAAAAGTGTTTTTTTTTTATTTTTTCATCATATTTTATGATTTTTTTTGTAGTAAATTATAAGATATGATGAAGATAATGGTATCTAATGAAAGCCCTTCTTATGACGATAAAAACAACATATAATTTGTGTGGGTACAGTATCTGAGAAAAAAGAAAATTGCAGCTAAACACAAACACCCCAGAAATGTCAAAACAGCCATTGTCACCAAGGGAAAGTCAAGGTGAAAATGTCTTGTCACTAAGGGGTTCAAATGACACCACAATTTTCTTCCATAATAAGTAAACTTAAAGACTGATAGTCCACATGTGGAGGCTGGAGAATGGATATGCATGTAAACTGAGATTTGAGCCTGTCATGTGGTACCTCACATTGAGATCTGCCAGCTTAACAGGACTTCCAAATACTAATGTGGATTTAAAGTGTCTAATAAAAGCAAAGGTTTTCTTTACAATGCACATGCAATGAGTAACACTTAAAGCAAGACCGTTACATGCCATTTTACCATTTGGGTGCGTTTAAAATAAATTAAAAAATACTTTAAATATCCAGTTACATTTAAAACAAAAATCATCAGTTGTATTATTTTGCAGGGTTTGAAAGTCTAAAATATTAAAGTAGAAAGTCAAAGTTGAATGAAAGAGAAATTCAAAAGGGAGAAAAAGAGGTCCTAGGTCTAAAATGCCACTAATTTGCATTCATCCATGTATTTTCCAAACATCTATTGAATCCCCTTTTAGAACTATGTATCATTGATACTTTTTACATGAATTGCTTCTTGTAAATACAACATTTGAAATATATCTGTTAATCAAACAAAAAATGACATGTATTTTCAGGGAAATGTCTAGAAAATATGCTTTAATATAATACATGACTAAAAAAACTACAAATATATATTTCAAACTATTTATATGCCTATAGCCAGACATGAACATAAAACATAGTCCACAATGTGTATGTGAATGGTTTGAATTATATTTTTCCATAAATGTGTATTTTAATAAAAACATATTTCTATACATTATCCCATATGAATTCCCACTTTCTATTTGTATGCTAATTTACTTAATTTCCTGTTAACCCTGAAACCTTATGAACCATGCTGAGGGTGAGTTGTTTTATTTTAAATCTTAATTCTCATGTCACTTGCACTTTTCTCTTCAGATTGATTCTGGGTTGGTGTATTATTAGCACTGTGGCCTAGATTTATCAATCAGTAAGACAGCATCTCCAGTGCGACAATCCTACTAAAATCCTATGCCATGGAGCCAATGGATCAAAATGTTTCTATGTGATAAATGGGAATCAGTAATTACTGGTAGATCCATTTTAGAGCTTGGTTACATTTACACCAGAAACAGAACAATGTTTTTCTATACTTTTCTTTACTCTTAGGATGTGATGCAAAGTCTCAGAGTTCTAGCTCCAATCTCAGAATATCACTGTGAATAGTATATTATACATTCATCCTGGAGCCTCCTAATTGTTGGCGATAGAAAGTCATTTAAACCCTTGCTTTATTTTGAATCCTTATCGTACCACCCGAATGACATGGTTGAAAGTGTTGCTACAATGCAGGTTACTAACTTATTGAGATATACTAGACCACAAAAGTTTCAAAGGCCCCTTCCAATACTCAAGATTACAAAATACCATACCTCATGTATCTGTCTGTCTCTGGTCATCTATTTAGTCTCTAACTTCACGTTATGCTGTTTTTGACACTATATAAATAAATGTTACATAAAGTAGAATTACACTTGGTTGGATACTATAAGTGGTGCTAATTCAGGTGGGATAATATAAAATGATTTGTACACAAAAAGATTTCTGGGAAGCAAAAATATGAGTATATTGGTAATGGTGTAATATTAGTATTTTACTAATTCATGTGGTTTATTTACTAAACCAGTGATGGCAAATGTTTTTGGATATGAGCGCACAATCTTATAACAAAATGCAAGTAATGCCCTACAAAGTGTGTATGTACATACATTGTATAAAGGTCTTGCTAGAGCAGCCACAGGTCTTGCAAGAACATCAAGATTGCACACAAAGGACTTTCCCAGCATTCAAATTGCACTGTTAGGTCTTCCCAGTGCATTCAAATTGCACCCACAGCTCTTGCCAGAGCACCCCGATTGCACACACAGGCCTTCTCTAGCACCAGTTTGCACCCACAGCTTTTGCCAGAACACCTAGATTACATCCACCAGACTTACCCAGCACCCAGATAGCATCCATAGGAGCTGCCCTGCACCTATATTGCATCCACAGGACTTTCCCAGCACCCAGATTAAATCCACATGACTTTCCCAGATTGCAGTCACAAGACTTGTCCATGCCCTGAACTGGAGTTCCATGGTGTTTAGTGGTGGACAGATCAATGTCTTTGTGTGGCTCTGGTGCACAGACATCCTCTTAGGCTGTGTCTAACAGTCCCAGTGTGTCTCTGGAGTCTGAGCACTAGGAGGCCAAGTGATCCCTGATGCTCTGACTTCCACAGACAGCAGGGAGCGTGAGAGAATGTCTGTGCACTGCCTGCATGTAGTGGCCAGATGCTACAATGCCACTTTGCATGCCCACTATTGCACGTGTGGCATAGGTTTGGCACCACTGAACTAAGTTGTGAAATGTGGTTAAATGACAACCCAATTTAAAAAATGAAGCCAAAGTAGTTAGGCCAGATTTCACAAAATAATGTTTCTTTCAACACATAATTTTCAGGTTCCCAGTATCTCAGGTTATAATCATTTCAAGTTAGTACATGTCTCAGGTGTATCTTTTCACCTTTTAGCCATATATTATTCATCTATTATATTTACAACCTGGATATTGCACAGCAAATAACAATCACCAACAATTATAGCATTTTAATCATCTAAAGGGGACTATTAAATAACGCTAACATGCAGAAGGCTGGTATTTAAACAGAAAAGGCTGCAATCTTTGGCGATAGGAAGCTGTGAATGTGTTCATTCTTTTTCATTTTTATTGTTACCTTTGAGGTAATTTAGCATTTTATGACATTCCATAGCAGTCTTTTTCATGTGCTGCTAATGCTTCCTTTGTAGCTGACATTTTGAGTTAGAGTACCAGCCCGATTACACTCACTGTAAAGACCAGTGTAAGAGTGGTGTAACACTCATGCATTGCTATAGTGCAGAAGTGGGATTAAGATTAAAGGTTTAAACAGCTGTTTCTTATTTTATGGCCTACCAGCAATCAAAGAACCATAATCCGTATACTGTAATAATAGGAATGGAAGTCTCAGTGGGCCTGCTGATATCTATCTCATGCAAAAGCACAAGGGAAAGGTTCAAAGCTGAAGAATGGCCTCATCACTTTGTACATCCTTGTGAGTTCTTACTCAGGGCAAAATAAAACTGAGTTTCTTGTGCTGGTGTTGGTTGGCTAGAAGCATTCTACCAGTAAAATACCTGCTGTGTGGCAACCCTAGTCCCAGTCTTGTTAACCTCTGAACTGCATTTCACTATATGTATATTCTCATCTTTGTGATATAGGAAATATAATGAATTAATAAAGTCTGCAATAATGTTGTAAACACCACCAAGAAAGAAAAAAAAAAAACATTAAAGAAAATAAGCAAGCACACACATTAAAACTTAACAGAATCCTTTCATTTTCTTTGAAGCCCAGAAAAATAAAATGTTCCATGCAAATCTTACTTTCTAGGCAGTAATAATCATGGTAATTCTGCAGTTTGTGAAGCGGTCATCTGCATTTCATTACACATTTTGTCAAAGAGTTACAATTCGATCCTTCCTAAGCTCTTACTATTTCTCTGTAGTGACGTACGTCATTGAATTTGCAATTCAGGATCAGCTTCATTACATTTCATTGTTTTTAAGAAGATGCCTGGAGTGAAGTCTGTTCTCCGTAAGAGGATGTTTTGTGTTTTGTGGTTGTGTGTCCCTATACCCAAAGCTTCCACTCTGCAGGATGCACTACTGAACTAGATAGAAATTGAAATGACTAATATTGTCACAGAGCAGATGTCATCAACAACAGCATATCTATAATGTACCGATTAAATATTAAAGGGACACTACCACTTACATAAGATGTAACTAGACTACCTGTGTATTTAAAGCAAACACACAAATAAGATATACAGAACTGTTTGAAGTACTTGCATATAAAAGTAAAATTAAAATTAGTTGTTTGTCTCCAACACCCATTTTAAGAATTTTACCCATGATGAAACATTCTCCAAAACCTTCCAGCAAGTCTCACTTTACAACTGTGGCCAGAGCCTGCATGATGATTTCATACAATACAACTCTGCTCTCTTATTTGCTGTGTACAACTTTTTTTTACCTGCGATCCAACACAAAGAGAGGAGATTGACCTGATCAAACAGGATTATTACTCTGCCCCCTTGTGATATAATAGTTACAATACCCCACCATTCAATGCAAGTGTATGATCAGAATTCTGACTTATAGACTGCATTCTAGGTCCCGAGACCCAAAGTGAGTTACTAGTGCTGTAAAGTCACAAGTGCTGTAAAGTCACCCAGTCATACTTGTTTAAGTTTTTAATTTTTTGGTGGGGGTGTCCCTTTAACTCTTCACACAGAACAAACAGATACAACTGTTACTGAAGTCAGAAATAAAGGTATCTGCACCTCAGTAGAAGTATGCCGATATCTCTAGTCCATTTAAACTGACAGTTACCCCATGTATACATTAAAGGGCAATTATAATATTTCAGATTTTTTTTTATTTGCCCCAGCCAAAGACGTTCAAGATAAAATAACATGGTGGTATTTTAAAGAGCAGAACTCTGTGTACATAAATTGTTTTAGCGTAATTGCTAGCACATGTGTAGATTTAAACTTGCAGCTTTTATCTATATGCTGTTGGTAGGGTAACACTATGACTGCACACTAATGTGTGCTTGGACATGCATGCTCCCACAAGTGTTCAGCCATCAATAATACTGATTTACATCCACATTTTTGAGAATGAAAGGTTTAAGGAAGTTACTACTCTTGGGTCATACCACTGTTTCATGAGGAGCAATAGCATTTATACAAGTTCCATAATGTATTACTTCCACAGTTTGGTGCAGAAATTATTTTTAATTGTTGGTTGTCATCAAAACAATTATATATATGAAAAATATATGAAAAGACATATTTTATTACAAACTGTTCAATCCATGAATTTTGCCATATATCAGTTAATAGTACCAGTCCCAAAACTGAGGCATGCCAAATGACAAGACTAACTCCACTGCCAGAGCGTTACCTCTAATAGAATTACAATTATACTATAGGGTCAACTCAGGCAGTTATGATTTTCTTGAAAAAAGTTGGAGCCCTGAGTTTCAGACACAGTCAGATCACATCAGTGATGTGACCCTCAAATTCTCGATTGGCATGAAAATTAGCCAATATGGTTGACTTTTGTGCTGACACTTTTGTACTGACATTTTTGTGCGGACACTTTTTTGCTCATGTGCCAAAATTGGCCATGTTGCTTAGCCGAAATGTGTATTTCTCCCCAATTCATCTGTATCCCCCGATCTTGCTTGCGTTTGGACATACTGAGTACACCCTTAATGAACGGTATTTAGAAACTGATTACGTCAGTAAAATAGTGGCATTTTATTATAAGTTTAAAAAAATTGTAATTAATATTTGTAGTGGTTTTTTTAAAAATCCATGCTTGGGATATGTAGCTAATGACACCTTTCTCCTCTTTTATTCACTCACCCCTTACCATAAACAGTTTTTTTCCAAGTGTCTCTACTTCATTGTTCGTCATGTTGTGCTGTTAGCACAGCATTCAAAGTTCCAAATCTACTCCCAGATGAGGCCAGCTATACCTATTTTTATTCTTCCTGCTTTTGCATTACTCTATAACCACATGGGACATAATCTGAATAGTATGCATTAGCTGAAAGTTTGGTTGGAGTTTCTGTATTTTATTATACGTATTTGACTTTTCCAGATGGTCATGATTAAGAAAGAAAGAACAAAATGATTACAAACTAAAGACAACTGTACTTTTTATATTTCTCCTAGTGCTAGACAAAATCCTGTACTCCAGAGAATAAACCTAAACACTTAACTGCTTTCTCGCTTTCATTTAAACTTTCACTTAAAGTACATTTATTGTAGAGATGAATAAACCAGGGAACCTGCACCAAACAAATATAAGGATGGAAAACAATCGAATAATAATAAAAAGAGATGTAAAAGCTTCTAAACTGGTGATAGGACATACAAATGGAAACACCAAAGAGTGGTCTTAGATTTATGCTAAGCACTGGTTACTGTGTGTGGCACGTATGATAACATGAAACATTCAAATGACATTCCTGCATATTTAGTGTCGCGCCTACAAACACAACTTCAACCAAATAACCTGTAATTATTAGTACCTGTAATCTAAATAAGATGTTACCTGTTTGAGACACAGGTAAACTCAATGTCACGTCTAATTGACCCTGTACTGGGCTCACCAGATGGTTCAATGAGTAATGAGTTTTATGTTACTGTTTCAATTTTTCTGATCTATTAACTGTATTTTTGTACATACATACAGAATATGTACATTTTGAAAGTTGTTCCAAAGTAAGATCTATAATATGATTTTCTGAACACAGGAGAATGTTCTAGAAGAATAAAAGCCCTGAGAAACAGGGGGTTTTCAACAAATGATGTGTTTAAGAATTACTATTATGATTGTTTTTACAAGGCACTATTTATTCTGCAGCAGCAAGACCAGCCAAGTGGCTCAGTGTTATTTATTCCAGTGATTAGTGGATCGCTGCACCATACCATAGATATCCCACTGAACATGATAATGCAAAAGACACCAAATCTTATTAACCTCTTTGTGGGTGCTCAGTGTGGAAGATGGGCTTATGAGAGATTAGTATGGTTTTTTTAAAAAATAAATTGTAGTCATGTACTTCAGTACCATTTCTTTAACAGACTAATTTCAAGACTGTAAAAAATTAACTGGACAGAATGTCAACAGAGTAAGCTTATGGATCCACTTCAGGACAAAGAATCATAGATTTATGCTCTGAAAGCCATAAATAATGGAAAACAATTCACAGCTTTATGCTCTCAACTTCTTAAATAATGGAGATAAGAATGAGATCACACAGACAGTTAGGGTTACCACCTGGCTGGTGTTTTACCGGCAAGCCGGTACAAAAAATGGCTTGACCACAATGTTAAGTCTATGGAGGTTAGGGTTGCCACCTTTTCTTACAAAAAATGTACTTGGTACTGTCTCCATAGACTTAACATTGGCCTGATGCCAATTTTTTTACCGGCAAAATACCGGCCAGGTGGCAACCCTAATGGAGGTAGTAGCATGGCTGGTATTTTTTGGAAGAGAAGGTGGCAACCCTACACACAGTGCATCCAATGCTTCTCCACAGTGTTGCATGGGAACAACCAAGACACATGTTTAATGATGTCATGCACAGTCCTGTGAGTGGCTCCCAAGAAATAATGAGGATGCTGATTCTTAGAAGACCCAGAGGATCCCTCGCAGGTAGAATGGCAAAAAAATAAATAAATAAACATTAAACAAAAGAATAAATAAATAGATAATTTGTGGAAAAACGTTTGGAGACCCCTGGCCATTACACCAACAGGGACTTTTATGACATTGCATTGCAATATAAATTATTATATTAATATGTATTAGGTCCCACCTTTGTAGCTATAACAGCTTTCACTCTACTTAATGACAGGTTTAGGAAGGCCTGATATATATATCTTCAAAAAAAATTAATTGAGCTGGATTTTAAGGTCTCTCCTTTGCTCTCTTACTACTGTGGAATAACCTCCTGGGATACTGTTGGATCATCTACCCAGCGTGGGCTCCCATGAAGCACTTTATACTGAGCAGAATTCTGCTCAGGGATATGTGAGTGTATTTACATATTTCATTCACATTTCCACCATTGCACTTAAATACTGCACTTTATTATTATTTTTTCTGTTTTTTCCCTCCATGTGTATACCAAGCGGATTGCCTCATATCTAAGGGTAATCCACTTTTATGTTGTGTATTGAGTGTTGGTTAAAGCGCACTTTTTCACTTTTCTGTTTCATCCCTAAGGTGTTTTATGGGGATGAAGTCAGAGCTCTGTGCGGAACACTCAAGTTCTTTTACAATAAACTCATCCAACCTATTTTATGGACCTTGCTTTGTACAGCCATGCTGGAATAGGGAAGGGTCTTCTCAAAACTTTCCCCACAAAGTTGGAAGTATAGCATTGTCCAAAATGTCTTGGTATGGTGAAGCATTACAATTTTCTTTCCTGGAACTAAGGGGCCTAGTGACCCCTGAAAAACAGCCCCATCCCATTAGCCTACCTCCACCAAACTTTACAGTTGGCACAATGCAGTGAGGCAGGTAACTTTCTCCTGGCATTCCCAAATTAATAAATACCTATGCAATTCTACACAATTTGAAAACACATTGGGGGACATGTATAAAAACTCTTTCACTGCAAAGTACCAAAAGTTTTATAAAAAAGCGCAATTACTATTTGATATGTATAAAGGCGGTTGAACTTTTTTATAACTCCCGACACTTTGCAGTGAGGGAGAGAAGGACCTATGTCTAACTGTGTTTGGCGGATGTTCCCCAACACACGTCAGGCGCTTTTCAAAGCCTGATTTTTTCTACATAGGCTGCACCAGCACAACCTTAATCTATGCGTTCAGCGTAAATAACCCAGACTCCTGTGAGTCTGCTTTATACAAAGGCGCACAGGCCGATTGCGCCAGTATCTGTATGTGCGCCCTATTTTTAGATGCCCCCCCATTGTGTACATATTTTTTGACAGTCATAGTGACCTATCTTCAATGAGTTTTCAACAACCTATTTTTCATTTGTAAAATGCCAGGCCTACTTCCTTCCAAGAAGAGTGATTTATATTATCATACACAATCACCTTACTGCTCATCTCGTTAAGAGGCCAAGCGATAACCAGCAAGGGAACAGTCTCCTCTACATCTTGGGAAAATTAAGAGGCAAATCACGTTAAGGCCAAACAAGTCAGTGATGTTTGATGCTTCTAATTAATCACGTCCCTGGCAATCTCTGTGTAAACTACTGAACTCAAGTGCGTCTTTGACATGACAATCTCATTGTAAGCATTTCCTCCGGGGAATGTGTAAAAGAATGGTATTTTAAATGTAGTTTAGAAATGTTTTGTTCTTTTCATAATACATGGCAATGCAATATATTGCAAGGCACACACACCTCATTTTTGTACATTCCATTTAATTCTAGATTCTCAAACAAAGCATTATTTACATGTCCTGTGTATTTTATTTAATGTTAATATTAATATACAGTTCAACTTAGGGAAGAGAACAGCCATTTTCTTGTAGGCCAGAAGCAACAAAATGGAAAATGCAGAGATTCCCCCCCAAAATGGTTCATATTACCACCGCAGAACCATCCTTTATTTTTGGATAAAACCTGACCAACCCAAACACAGTTTGACGGAGGTCCCTCTATCCCTCACTGCAAAGTGCCGGGAGTCATAAAAAAGTGCACTCTCTCTTCTTCAATCCAAACAATACCATTTAATTTGTATGCAAATTTTCTCAATGGCAATCATACATAAATACCTGAGATTAACAATTATACTTGCAGGCCGAACAGACATTTCAATATACGATGTGGTACTGCCTTCAGGCGCTTGACTTAGAAAAAAAACCCAGAGATTTGAATCTTCCCCACTGAAAGTAATGGTAGGCGTAATGGTCAAAGCTATTTTTGAGGCATCCGAGTTTGACTTAGTCTCAAAAATAGAAAGTATTTTTTTTTGTTTTCAAGGTTAGCAACCCTAGTATAAGTATAGGTAATATGAGTGTGAATGTGAATGAATTATTAACAATGTCTTTGTTGAAATTTTACAAAATGGTAATCCAATACACAGACAGCTTGTGATGATCTAGATATGAGTGCTTTATTTTAAAAAAAGGGTTACAGTCCTAACTTATACAGGGGTATAGAAGGTTCTAGTTTTCTGTAACAATTGTTAACAAATGGCTGCAATACTCTCCTATACTGTCTAGTGTTCAAAACGTGGTGGCATAACAAGATCTAGAAAAAAAAGCTGATGACTAGTGTTGAGCGAACCCGAACCGCACTGTTCGGGTTCGTACCGAACTTTACGGTTTTTGGACCCCGGACCCGAACACGAACATTTCACTGTATGTCCGTGTTGGAGTTCGGGGTTCGGCGATTACATTGTATGTAATGCTATTGGCTTTCTATTAACCGAAATAGAGTCCCCATTCATAAGAAATTCTTATGAATGGGGACTCTATTTCGGTTTATAGAAAGCCAATAGTATTACATGTATTCTATAAACCGAAAGTCTATAAACCGAACGACATTCGGTTTATAGACTTTCGGTTTATAGAATACATGCTTTTTTCTGAAGTTCCGCCGAACCCGAACATCCAGGTGTCCGCTCAACTCTATTGATGACCACACGTTAAAGTCACAGAAAGTCATTACACATAGTTTCTAAAAGTACCTGATTTGCTGCGCACTGCACACAGAAAGCATTGCAACCATATCCTAAATCTGGCCTTATACCTGCCACATACCCTAGCAAACCTATGTATGTGGGGTACCTCTATACTCTGGAAGTTGTTGAAGATATATTGTGCTGTTTTTGTGGGTGTTGTTTGGTAATAAATCATAACAACCCTTATAAATTCATACCTGGAATACAAAGCATGTGAAAAAACACACAAAAAATTACTATGGCAACATTTGGCAAAGATTGGTGGTAAAATGAATGCATGAAAAGTGTCAAAATACCCCAAGTTACATACCCTTGGTTGTGTACTTTTGAAAAACATGTAACAGATATCAATGTTACAATGTCACTATCAATAATTTTGAAAAGAGTTTTGAAATAGCAATGTGCTACTTGCAAAAAACAACAGAAAAACATGTAAACGTTGGGTATTTCTAAACTCAGGACAAATATTATAATCTATTTAGCAGGTTTCTTCATTAGATTTTGTAGATGAGTAAAACTTTGTGTAAGAAAAAGTCATAAGAGTATCTATCAAGATATTAGAAGAAAACTACAGTTGCTTGTTTGGCTGAAATTAAGCTTCAAATAAACTATCAAGCTACAATGGAAAGGGTCTCATTTTACAACAATGCCAACAGAGCCGTCTATAACGACATTTGGGACAAATGGAGAATATTCATTTTTCAAACTAGTCCACTCATTCGCTTATAACAGTTTGATAAACGTTGTCTAGTAGGGTTTATTATGTCTCTCACTTGGTCTCTAGATGTTTTCTTTGTTTGTTTAAGTTTGTGGTACATCATGGCCGCCCGTCTTATTACTGTGCTCATTAATATACTAACTACTGCTATGATGCTATATATACGCGTGTTATATCAGTATTCGTAAAGTTTAAGTATATTTGGAATTTTATGTATGTTTTCAATAAAAAAAAAAAAAAATGTCACCATATTTTTTTTTATTTTTTTATAATAAATTACATTACATGATTAAAATAATGGTATGTAAAGAACACCCTTCTAATCCTTAAAAAAAAAATCATGATGAAAAATTATAGCTAAACACAAACACTGCAGTACTGTTAGAACAGCGATGGTCATTAATCTACAACATGGCCAAAAACGTCCGTCATGAAGGAGTTAACTACAAGCCATACAGTGTAAACATGAGTGAGATCCAAACACTTGGTTTCTGTACCACATAGGCTGGAGCTCAATCTTGTGCGCTCATGGGATGATGTATGGTCATGGACACCAACACACTTTAGTTTCCATCCCACCGTGTCTGTACCATGAATGTTGGCAGGTATGATTACAGCAACTGAATCAAGATCTATCCTAATTACAGTTTCACTAATTCCAGTTGGTTAGTTTCCACAAGCACCTCTCCTCTTCAGATATATTAGCAGTCATAAAAAAAAGCCACAAGCACCTCTCCTCTTCAGATATATTAGCAGTCATAAATCCAATTATAAATGCTCCAGGCATTGCACTGCACAAAACTAAAATTCTAGTGAAGACTCCATTTAAAGAGTGTTTTGTTTTCTGTTGACCCATACAAATATACTATAAAGCTGCAATGTTCTGCATGAATCTGCAAGAACACTACAGATTGCCCTGCTGTTCATTAGAATTTACAGAGGTCGAATCCTGCCAGCCACAAGTGCTGACAGCCACATCCAACATTTCAAAGTGGTTTGGGAACACACATGAGATGACAGCTCCATCCATACCAATTATTTTTGCACCCTGTTGAGCTCAGCAGAGTGTGATGTGTAAAGATTCACCATCCTCTCTACACATGGATTCCCCCTGTACTCTCTGAAAAGGATAGAAAAAAAAACCTTCAACAGACGCATTAATCATTCACTATCTGTTCAATAGGAAATGGTTTCTTACTGGCAATATTGTAAACCTGCCACAAGCAAAAGCAACATCAGTTATGCCTAATGCTATATATTAACTAAATATAGCGCTGATAGTCCTGGAAATAAAGCCTTCACGAAGCATATAATCGATCCACTTGTAAGAAAGAAGCTTTTTTTGTGTGTGTCTCCTGAGTCATTTTTCACAAGATATTTCTCATTTCTTACACTCACCGGTTCTGACATCCAATAATCCCCTAATTCAACACTGTGACGGAAAATACTGAAAAACATCCATCTGGTCAACTGAAGAGACCGGTCGAAGAAGATTCATTGACTGCACACATTTCCTGAGTTATATGGATTGAGATTTCTTTTTTTCAAGTCTTTGCAAAAGTAGATAGCTTTTAAATGCCAAGGCAGAACGTTTCTCTTAGAAATGACCTGTTATAGTGACAGGGCTACGTCTGGCACTCGAGCCGCATTGGGCTATGTTGCCCATTGTACTTTCCGAGCCAGTGTTCTTGCAAAGCATCTTGAGAGCAGATGGAGGGTAATGTGGTAATTCCTGAAAAGGGGTGAGCAGGTTAAGTAGCAGAATGAAGATACAGGTAATGGGATTCTAACAAATGGCATATTGGAAAAATGATTATTGCTTGATTGTGTTAGTCGTATTGATACCCCTGCAGGCAAGCCAAATAGACAAATTAGTTGGTGAATCAGCCGCCATATATTCAAGAACTGGGCCTACAAGGCAGCCATTGTTTTAAATGGTAACAGTTATACACATTTCTATTCAGTATCCTTTAAGCATTTTACTTGTTATTGGCCTTTCTTTTTAATGGCAACTCTTTAAAGCGTTTGTGATACCCTCAGGTAGCAGAGGTGCTGGTAAACTGGCTATTTGCATAATGTTATAGTAACTAGCTGGGGAACGTGAGATAGTAACATTGCAAAACCAATTACAATAACTGGAATGTTGTAAAACAAAAGCATAATGGAGAGAGATATGTTTCTACGCTATTAGAAGCATAAGTTTAAAAAAATGTGTCCCTCTAAACTGCCATTTGATAAATGCTGAAACATAAATGTGTCTTGATCCTTTATATAACATTAAATATCCATATACATGACCCTAAATTTGTGATTGACATTTTGAATTGTTCTTTCCTTATTTTTAAGTATTGTCAGAAATACTTCAAGTAGCAGTAAATTACTTTTTGCTGGGTTAAGTGAGCCAAATCATGACCATGATAATGACTGCGTTGTCTAGCCTTCTAGAGATCTGAACAGCATTTCACACTTTATAACTGTCACATGACTTAAATCCTTGTTTCTGTTAAAGGCCCAGGTTCACTGAATGGGCCCAGTGACAGAAGAGATGGCAGGGAGAGTGTGTATTCACACACATCAATGCAGAGTTTGTAAGAGAACCCTTGTGGCATCCCAACACAAAAGTCTATTAGAAATGATGCTTTTAGTGGAGATGGGACGATACATCGTGGCTGCTCCTACATTTCCGCTTCACCCTGTGATGGTCAGTTCATCGCAGGACGGTTAATCGCGGGATCTCATAGAAGGTTAGTATAATTAGTATTAGAGGTTAGTATTAGGCCTTAGGTTTAGCATTAGGGTTAGTATTTGGGTTTAGTACTATGCGTAAGTGTTGGGGTTCGGGGTTAGTATTAGGGCTTAGTATTAGGAGTTAGTATTGAGGTTTGGGTTTAGTATTAGGGCTAAGTACTAGGAGTTAGTATTGGGGCTCTGGTTAGTATAAGGAGTTGGTATTGGGGTTAGGGGTTAATATTAGGGTTGGGATTTAGGGGTTAGTATTAGAGTTGGTATTAGGGCTTGGGGTTAGTTTTGGGGGTTCATTTATTAGGGGGTTATTACTGTATTCATCGCTTGATCTGTCAACTGTGAAATGGCCAAGATGGACTCTCTTGGATGCATGGAGATGTCATAGACAGGGTAAGAGACAAAACACCATATAGTATTCTGGAATTTAATAGATATGACTTCCATATTATATAGAATGGCAGTGATACCTCCCCCAGAAAAAATAAAAATCATTTTCTTTCCAAAATGTTACAATATTTTACATATGATGTTAGATTCAGCTTAGTTAATAATCAACAATTTGTTGAGCCGTAGTAAATATGGAAATAGTATTCAGAAGGTGGCTCCCAATTCTATGTTCATTTGGTAACATTTTCCCAAGTTTCTAATTTGACAAAATCCAAAGTTGTCCACTCCCTCTGGGAACAAAATCACTATAGACCAATACAGATGAACGTGCTGAGCATTATGTTATAGAAATGTATAGATTTTGCATGTTACAGTTTTATTAAAGGATTGATTTAAGTGAAGTTTATTGGATATGTTAACTAGATTGCCTGGTTTATTATGGAGCAGCTGATGTTTTATTCTCCTTTTTTGTCATTACTATGCAGATTTCAAGTGATTAAAAAAATCATTAAATATAAATGTCTAATTATGGATTTGTGCCGTGGGTGAACTACAGGAGACTTCTACATGAAGTGGTGTATATTTGCATAATTGATTTCACAGGAATAGTAGAAGTATCCTTTTTGCTGTACAAAAAGGGAATGCTGGAATTATGGATTATCCTAGCCTTGGTGTACGAATAATCTAAATGTTAACTAGGACAGGAGGCGAGTATTTGCATAACTTCCTTTACTGAAACCTCCAGCAACAAAGAAACGGTTAACAGTTCAGTAAAGGATGAACCAATGAGAAGCAAGTAAACTGTATAAGAATCCCAAGCACCCCTTCTTCTTCCTCTTTCTTTGTGGAAAAACGAACAGCACAGAGAACTCCATTTCCAACAGACGAAACAGGATAAATCAGACAAGTCCAATATCAACATAATCAGGATAAGTCCAATAAGATGGCCACACTATAAAAAAGAGAGACATTGTGAAAGCAAGCCATTCCCAGACTTTGTGTAATATGCAGAGAGGCATGGGAGAAAACCCCCCAAACAATAGAGACACAATATCCATAATAAACAATACACCCCACATAATAATAGAGAGAACTGGGTGGGCATGCAATATATATGTAGGGAGGGAAATGTTCGCCACCTGTTCTTATTAAAATTTAGATTATTCCTACGCCAAGGCTAGGATGATCTCTAATTTTATGACAAGACAAGAGAAGTGCAAGCGTGTGCCTGAGGACAAAAGTCCAGAAGGTAGATTCCGTGGACCAGTGTGCGGAGTGGGCACCAAAAAAAAACTATCTATGCCTGCGAGTTGTAGAAGCCATTTAACCCACCCAGCAATGGTAGGAGCTGAAACCGGACAAAATGGCTTAACACAGGAAATTAACAGATGACCGTTAGCCGTGAAGCGCCAACCCGCCATAGCGGGTTGGTAATATTGGACACGACAAGCCACGAAAAGTTTGGGTCGTTCCGGAAAGCAAGGGTACGATACAGCCAAGGAATGACTCTTAGTTCTATGTGAAATAGAGACCGGGACTCCCTCTGGAGAAAAGGAGAAAGACTCCACATTGAAAGCCCTGATGTCGGAAACCCGTCGGAACGTAACAAGGCACAAAAGTATCGCTAGTTTAGCTGATAGATGTCGTAGGGACAAAGCTCCATTGTTTGGCCAAGTTTCTAGGAAACTGAATACAACCGAAACGTCCCACAAGGGGGAGTTTTTGGAGGTAGGGGGTCTAGCCGATCGAATGCCCTGAAGGAGACGGCAGATGGAAGGGTCTTTTACTAGGATGTGAGCAGCCGAGATAGCAGATATTAAGATATGAAGATATTAATCGTCCGATAGGATTTTCCTTGAGTGAAAAGGTAACCCAGAAAATGAATCACAGAAGTTATAGGTGATGTAAAGATATCAAGGTCCCATAGCAATTCGTGAGCCGTCTCTGATAGCACCGACACGCCTAAGAACCCCAGATACTGTCCAGGTTACTAAGGTAAGTCGATCCTGGAGGATCAGTGGGTGTTGGTTCCCCTGAGGGTCCAGCAGAAGCTGGTGAATTGATGGGAGGAGAAAGAGATTGGCACTAGAGATTTACAGGAGGAGAGGGAACAATGGCCTCCATTGTCCTCCATAGGGGAGTGACCAGCAAAATTGTTACCTTCTACCTGAGAATGAGGTGGAGTGATCGTAGGATCCGTGTAGCTGGGGGAAAGGCGTAGGCCCCCGTAGAGGGCTACGGTTGGAGGAAGGCCTCTACTGCGAACGAAAGGGGGTCCAGAAGCCCAAAAAATTTTTGTTTGGCGGTTCGCCCTGGAAGTGAAGAGATCGAGATGGTGGGGACCCCGATGGTGGTTTAGTGACTGGAATAAAGTCAGCCAAATACGCCAATCGCTCGCGTCTCTCCAGTGTCTGAAGAACCAATTGGCTACCAGATTTTCTTCCCTGACTGAGGTGTGGTTGTCTAGACAGTACTCATAGAGATCATAGGGATCTGGCACCGCCTTGATGTAGTGAACGGCAGGCACCTTGTCCATGCAAAGTACTAAAGTGGGTCTTGTCCTTGGTAAAGCTGTGGATCACAAAAGATCCAGCAATTAATTCCAGAAAATTGATGTGCAACCCCTGCTCCTCCGATGCACATGTACCCCCCATTGCCACCGAGAGCTGGGGTCTGATTCCAGTGTGAAGTCTGGGATAGACGAATAAATGAAGATGGCTCGGCCATTCCATGCTTCCATGTGGGTCAGCCACCAACACAATTCGAGGCGCACCTTGGCCATGAATTGGATATGTTGGTTTTAGGACCCCGATGAGGGTAGATGGAAAGCTTTGAGTTGTTACCTCGCCCGGTAGTGGCGAGGGCCTGGAAAGATGGCCTGGATAGAAGCCGAGAGTAGGCCAATTACCCGAACGAGGTCTCTCAGAGGGACGTGAGGGTGACGCAAGAGGCGTTGAATATCTCTTTTTATTGGGCTGGGGACAAGCACAACTTTTCGGTGTTGATTATGAACCCGAGCTCCTGAAGGGGGTGTACTGTAAGAGCAGTGGCTCTGTGTAGGACATGGGGGTCAGAAGCCATGAGGAGGATGTCATCCAAATATATGGTGGACCGAATACCCCTGAGTCTGAAGGACCCCATAACTGGTTTCAGAAGCTTGGTGAAACACCAAAGGCCCGAGCTGAGGCCGAACGGGAGATACATCATTTGCAACCCTAATTGTAGGAATTGCCTGTCGGCCGGGTGGGTGGGGACGTGAGGTATGGATCCTTTAGATCTAAATGTGAGAACCAGTCCCATTCCTGTAGCAGATCATGCAGAAGATGGATACCCTCCATCTTGAAGCATCTGTACACGACGTGTCGATTGAGGGCATGTAGGTTTATTACTGTACAGAACTTGCCCGATTTTTTATAAACTAGGAACATGTTGCTCAAAAATATAGGGGGACCTATTGAACATTCTATGACCCCTTTGTCCCTGAGGGAGGAGAGTTCCCTGTGTACTTGATGCCTGTAAGGACAGATGCATAGGAGGTGGAGTATGTTTTGAACTGGGGTAGAGGAAAAATCTATGCAAAATCCCATGACTGTCTGAAGAACTCAATGGTGTTCATGAGTGATAGCCTCCCACTGAGCTGAAAAGTCTGCCTGCAATAGGGATATGACAAAGAAGTGGGGAAGGTCTTAACTTGAGGTGGTCTAGCCCTGAATGCAGAGCCTTGGCCACGGGAGGCCCCTCTGTAGTATGGGGTACGGATGTAGGACCTCAGATAGGCGTATGTCTGATGCGGCTGGAAACAGAGTCACCTTTGCCCACCAGCCCTGGGGGGAAAATGTTCCGTGGTGTGGAACACTCTTCGTAGAGAGGATTGAGCCTTATTCAGTGACGTAAAGATGGTTATGTGCTTGTTCAGGTCCCTGAGGAACCTTTTGCCAAACAGAAGGCCTCGGACGCAGCTCTTTAGAGGCCAGGTCTGTCAGTTTTGAGTCAGATTGAGTAAAAAGAGCCCCCTTGCATCTCTCGGATGAGAGAGCTGCGTTAAGGTTGCCCAGCAAGGTGTAGATCCAGTGTGGAGCCATCAGCCAAAGCCAGATCCGCCAAAAGGAAAACATGGGCGGGGGCCGGACACATCTAGGAGCTTGTCCTTGGCCATTGTTCCAGGCCTTTACATGGTCTTTCCCATTTTTTGTCACAAAGTTCGGGTCAAACTGCAGTGTATTGGAGACTTTGTCTGGTAATGTTGGTCTGGGCCATTCCGCCCTGAGCTTTTGGTGGACCTCCTTGTCTAGGGAGTGAAAAAAAGGGATCAAAAAAGGGGAGACCCATAGAATCTAGGATGTCCTAAAGTTGGTCCAGGTTAGGGTTAGAGGTGAATGGAGCATCCACAAAAGAAAAAAAAAATATTTTATGTAGAGGGAACTGGTTAGTTCTGAGGATGGCTTTCTTGTAGGAGAACCTGGTTTGGAGGAATCGGCAGGATACTCATACAAAGTGTCAAAATCCTCCTTCCTATATGTATCATCATAAGGGTGACTTATAGTGGGACGGACCTTGACTTCTTTAAAGGTGTTTTAACCTTGCTGAGGGAATGAGGATCCGACCACTGACAGTTGTTACAGGGGCTTGGGTCATGTGACATGTGAGAGCCCCCTGATTCTGAACCGCCTCGGAAAGATACAGAGGCTTCTGGATTAGGTGGTAAACCAGGATTCGTTTGCTTTAATGCGGCCAGAGCCGCGCGTAATGAGGCTGCCAGGAAAGACTGGAGTCAAGCTTGAAGTGCGGAAGGTATGGGGTATCTATTTCGCCGTCCATGATGAGCAAACTCACTCTCTTTGTCACAAATATGTAAAAGATATGAGGGGATGTACATTTAAGCACAGAGAAGAGGTCAGAGGTCACCTGATTATGTAGTGGGAGTCACCCACATAGGGCCTAGGATTGCTGTGATGGGGGTCACCACTGAACCCATGAGGCCAGCGTCATAGGTCAAAAACCAGTGGGGTCACCCCAGTGATAAACTCATCCCGAAGGAAAAGTAAGCATTGTGATCTCCCAAAGGCATTGTAACACCGTAAGCAGGAACCCGTATATGCAGGGTTTTGCCAACCTGGGGATGTGTTTAAAACCCAAATGGGTTGTGCCCCTTTAAATTGCGGCCCATTGGGGATCAGAGGGGGTCATCCTCTAAGTACGTATTGCGTGACTGTCACCTTAAAACTACGCAGGTTGTAGTGGAGCCCCAATTAAGGGATGCACACTTTGGTTAAAGAGGGTTGTGCAGCGGCCTATTTCTTATGCCGCCTCCGTCATATGTGTCCCGGTCACAAGTGCAGGTTCAAATGGTAGTCCCTGCAAGTGGACGGGACGGTAGGAAAAATATGCTGCATTGACAAGGCCAGAGACCTATAACACGGTGAATAGTGTTGTGCAAGGAGAAAAAAGGCCCGAGGCCCAGAACACCAGTACTGGAGTCGCGCAGCAGGGGTGTGGGCCCAGCATGTGGCGTGCATGAATTGTATGGAAAATAATTTTACATTTGTGGTATATTATACTTAAGGGAAGGTACAGTCAGGGAAGGAAAAGCGGTATTTCCGCTACAGTGAAAAGAAACTGACCTACCAGGGCACACAGGCCCTGTAAGGTAGGTAAACCTGTGAAGAAAAAACACATTTGGAGCAAAAAGTCCAAATACAGTATAAAATACTTAATAATGCATGTAAATAATCACTATAGAGTACACTCTAAAATGGAAGGTGCTCACCTGGCAGTTAGCAGCAAAGAAAGAGGAAGAAGAAAGGGTGCATGGGACTCTCAATGAGAAAAAAACGGAATAGTGTAAATATATGAAATTTGCAACCACTATAGGCTATTTTGGGAGAATAATCCTCTAACCTGTCCCTCCTACAGATCTTTTTTTATTAATATATTTTAGTGTCAAATGTGCTGTTTTTTAAAAGTAATTAATCCTAACGGCATCATATTTTTAAGGAAGCATTTAAGAGTTATATTACTATTTGTATCTATGTATACTAACAATAGTTTTTTTTATTAATATTAATATTAGTCCCAACTCCACCAAAATTCTAAATTATTACTGCCCATCCTTTGTACCATGAGATGGTGGAAAAGGAAGGACAAAGGCTGCCTTAACCCCCTGGTTACCATGACCCCCAACGCACTGCACACAGACTTTGGTTAAGCCTGGATCCTGCGGACCTCCCAACTTAATGCAAACTGATTGGGAAGAGGAGTGGAAATGTGTGCTGGCACTCCTCTGATTTGGGAATGTATTTTTTAAAGTATTTTTTAATAACACTTTATTGCAGTAGTATATCCACACACACCTGCTGAAAGTTGTTGCTTTTAGATGTTATTTTTTAGCAGTTTTATGTGCTGGATAACATAGATTCCCTGCCCCTGTTTGTTTCTCCTATTTATTTGTAGATGGTTTATATTCCCGCTCATTTGTATGCAATCACATTTCTTCTCGTCATTTTGAATTCATATCTGGTTCACTACAGATCCTTATTACGTTGGATCTGAGAACTGTAGTGAAATAATAGAATGGCAGCAAAATAAAATGAATATCCAATGAATGAGACATTCTAACATTTCACTTCTCTCTGAATCAACCTCTCTGTTTCTTCATTGTACACCATAGTAAATAATATGTTGCTGCAACGAAAGTATTAAAAACTGGTTGGTACAAGGCCACTTGTGGGATTATCTAAAGAGACTGTCTGGTGCCCAAAATGCATCTTCCAAATGTTAATGCATATTAAAGTACATTCAATGTACAATATAATGCATATTTTACATTGCTTAGAATCTGAAAATCTTCAACTTAGATGAATTTGTGAAATTACAGCAGTTTTCAAGAGGCCTGCCCACTCTAGATAAGTAAAAGTCAATTTTCTCTTTTTTTTGCTACAGGAACCAATGAGAATAATGCCATTAGAATGAATGGAAAATCCTCTATCTCTAGTGATATCATCAGACAATGTGTTGCACTGTTAACAGATCATATGTGTGGACTCTAAGTGACCTTGCTCTTGTACACAATGGGCTCTCTTAACAGTGCAACACATTGTCTGATGACATCACTAGAGAGACAGGACATTCAATTCATTTGAATGAAATTATTTTCATTGCTTCCTGCAGCAAAAAAAAGAAAGAAAAGAAAAAAGGTTTCTTGCAAACTGCTGTAATTTCATCTAACTGTATGTATTTTAAGCAATGCAAAATGTAAAACATCCATTTTAAAGTACTTTGATAGCACATTAATATGCATTAACATTTGGAAGACACATTTAAATAAAATTGGAAGGATACATTTAGGAATATATTGTGACTTGGTTCAGGCATCATCCATTTACATTTAAGGGCCACATTATTAGTAGCAACTTCTGGGTTTCAGTGACTACAATATAAAGTGACTACAGATCATATGAAAATGTATAATATATATTTGTTGTGTATTGATAACCACACACTGTCTGTGTAGCCCATCAGGAAACTTAAATTGCACTGCAGGAAACAAGCAACACTAACATACAGAGCAATTTAGATAGTTATTTTTAATCTTAATATATGCATACATCCTACAGCTACTATTTCTGAAATGTCTTTATGTTAATGTACATTATAAAAACAGTGCAAAGCAGCTGGTCCTGATCTCAGTCTGTCATGGTGAAATATTCTGTTTGAAAAAGTCTAGGAGAAGCATTTGACTAGTTCACAAACAGCAAAAGGATAGGTGCCGTTCATATGCCTGAAAGACTTACTCTGCACCAAAAAGGAGCCCACATGAAAGGGGAATACGTTATGAATCCAGGCATGATATATTTATGTGACTCGGGTAATAGTATGTCAGTTATGTCAGTGTCATACTGAAACATTCTGTAACAGTTGAGTCGAGACACGAACCAATATATCCGTGTTAAACATGTGGAGTGTCTGCTGGCAGGAGGTGAATTTTAGATACTTTCTTTTTGATGTAATCTGTTAGAATGAATCTAAAACACAAAACATGATCACAAAACCTGTATTTGTTGATAAAGAGAAATTGAATACAGATTACTTCTGAACCTCTTCTTTTATTCTCTTCCTTAGAATAAAAAGGGCCCAGATTAACAAACATCATGCAAGATAAATAGTGTACCGCTATGACAAAGAGATGCAGGTTTCTGTGATTAAGTGTACTTAAGTGTACTTAAAGGACACAATTTTAACTTTTTTGAAAGCTTGCATCCTTTAAGGAAGCAAGGGCTTAAAAACCATGCCTTGCTCCTCCATGTAAACTTGCATGTGTCAATTAACCCCTTTGTGACGCACGGTGCTTGGTGATCGGTAGCCAGGAACACTATGGCAGAGACCTGATCAGGGTCTTAATATACCTGTGGGTCCCTGCCAAAAGATCGCGATACCTCTGTACGTCATTCAAAGTGGCCTCATCTGACAGGTAGGATCCCGCTCCAAATCCGGAGAAACAGAACACATTGTGTAAGCTTTCTTTAACCCATTCACGACCGATGGTGCTTTGGTCCTTAACGACCAAAGCACCATCCGGCAACCAAGCAGGGACCTGAGCAGGGTCTCTATAGACCCTGTTGGTCCCTGCCGACATCCCGCGATACTTTGTGACATCACATGTGTCTGGGATGCCAGAAATGTAGTGTATGGTCGGTTTGAGCGTTCTCTACATTTCTTATGTCAGACTGAGGCCAAACAAAGTGGCCTCATCTGACACTGGAGTCCCTGCAGCAGGATCCCCAGTACAGCTCATCGTGGGGAGCCGAGACGAGATGTTATACGCAGGGCGGTCTATGCCCCCCTGCAGGCTTTTACTGTAAAATGTAGCCGACGTTCACTTTAAGTGTCTGCTACATTTTCTGTGTCAGAGTGAGGCCACTTGACAGTGGGGACCATGCTGCAAGTCCTTGCAGTGGGTTCCACGATGAGCTGTTTAGTGTTGGACGTTCCATGGCATCCAACTAGAATCTTAACTCTAAAAAGTAGGATGGCATGGAACGGCCTAAAAGCGGGAAGAGGTTAATCAACTTAATCACACCTAGTTATGGTTCCCTCAGCTGATCCCATGCCAAACGAGGGTCTCTCTCTCTCTCTCCGCTAGCAGAGAGGCAGACGCCGACCAGACCAGACTGAGGATAAGCTGTCATGTACTGTCAGTGTGACTGTAAGGAATAAAAAAATACACATATTGTGTTAGCAAAGTTGTAGCAAATGCATTGAGCGAAAAATATGTTTTAAATGTGTCTCCTGTGTTTGACATCACATTGTGGCTTGATATGCAAATTACACATTTCCCATTGAAAATAAGTTAATTCACATATAAACTCAAATGTGATAAGCATGAGAGTCCACAGGCATTTTTTTAAACCTATATTTATCTTATTTTATTCCTTTGCTTACAATTCTGCTAACACAATGTAAATATAATTGTTCATACTTTTTTCCTTCTACATTCAAACTGTAAGCAATGTTTTAGTCCCTTTAAAAAACATGAAATCCAAGATATTCACAAAAAAGTAATATCATTTTTAGATGTGTCTGTTCGTAGTTAGGTGACCCCCAACTCATGTGATTTCATTGTGCACTGTGAAGTACTAACATAAATTTCACTTAACACCCATGTTGTGGTAGACGGTGGTGACAGTTAAGTACATAATTGCCAATGGCATACTATGTTTAAAACAGGAAGAACAAATGTCTCCAAGATTAAGGGTATACCATACTGGTTTAGCAGATTGCATTTGCATGAAATCGTTTCTGCTCTGAGATCCCTCAGTGATGAGCCAAATGAGTTTCTGACCTTGCTAGCATAAACATGCTTAAAAACAGATTTCATTTCAACCAGATTGAAACATAGAATATGGCAGCTGACAAGAACCATTCAGCTCATCTAGCTTGCTCGTTTATGACAAAAGAAAAATCTAAATCCTTTCATTAGTCCCTGTTCTTATCATATATCTAGTATAGTCTTATGCCTATCTCATGTGCGCTTAAACTCATTTACTGTATTAACCTCTACCACTTCCACTGGAAGGCTATTTTATGGACACTGCCCTCTCAGTAAAGTAATACGTTCTGATATTATTTTTAACCATTCCCCCTCCAATTTAAGACTATGTCCTCTTGTTGTGATAGTTTTGATCCCCTTTATTTAAATGTTTCTATCATACCCTCTGTCTTGTCATTCTTCCGAGCTAAGTTAAGATTCTTTAACCTTTCCTGGTAAGTTTTATTCTGCAATTCATACACCAATTTAGTAGCCTTTGTCATAACTCTCTCCAACGTATCTATATCGTTCTGGAGATAGAGTCTCCACTACTGCGTACAATACTCCAGGTGAATTGTACAATACAACCTAAATGAGGACCAGTACTCTGCAGTGGTGTATCTTGGTTTTTTGCTGCCATAGGCAGACAAAATTCGGGCAGCCCCTCACCACTTCCACCCACATTGCACACCTACAATATGCCCCATCACCCACGTTGCACACCCACAACATGTCTCATCACCCCATTACATGCACCATCACCCACATTGCACACACATTAAATGCTTAATCACCCTATTACATGCCCCCATCACCCACGTTGCATACACACTAAATGCCCCATCACCCCCATTACATGCCACCATCACCCTCGTTGCATACACACTAAATGCCCCATCACCCCCATTACATGCCACCATCACCCTCATTGCATACCCGCACCACGTCCATTATATGCCCCCATCACCCCGATTAATTGGAAGGAGCTAAAGCTTGCTTAATGGTGGGGGAGGGAGCGAAAATGTTTAAAGCACCAGAAGTGTGCTTTAACACCTTCTGGCAAAGTGCCGCCCTCTGGCTAATTGCCGCCCTAGGCGAGTGCCTTGTTTGCCTTGTGGGAGATACACTACTGGTGCTCTTTACATTGGCATGAGTACCTCTTTCTACTGCTAATACCTCTCTCTATCCAACGAAGCATCCTGCTAGCATTTCCTGCTGATAGATAAAAATTAATTAGTATCCTTAAAAAACAAATACAAACAAATGTGAATTAAAAAGCCTATCTTGGCAAGAACCATGAGTATGGATTACTGTGACTAATCAGTACAGCAAACACATACACTGTAGATTTATAAAGAATTGCCATATTGAGTTCACTACACAAAAGGTAAACAAAACATGAATGTATTTGGTGACACGACAGGTTTGGCATTTTTGGAATAACAGGTGAGGAGGGCTCTGCACAGATGAACCTACAGTCTATAAAAATATATTCTGCATATATACTTTACATTAGACCCCATTGAAATGTCAGGTTTTAACCCACATTACATAGTGTGGCCAGATTTAACGTTCATTGCTTTTTAATTTCTAAACCATTTAAACCTTACCACTGTATAGCTTTATTCTTCCTATTGTGAACTGTCAACCACTCCAGTAATCCTTCCTTCTGATAACAAGTACACCATTTATTCAACCCATTTGATGCTGAATCATAATTGCCACTTTGTCCTCTTTTCACCCTACATAATTTGATCACTTCCTAAACTCCCTCACCTATTACTTCCGCATATTTTATCCCCATTTCTTTTCACCTTGATTTTTTACACCTTGTCTATCCTACTCTCTATGTCCCTTTAATCACATTGCCCTTTGGATAAGGCAGTCAAGCACTGGACAGGCACATTACAGCGCTTATAGGATTTCAGAAACAATATATGATATTTTCAACAGAATATCTCTGGCAACCAATTCAACAAAACATCCAATTCTCTCCCATCTCAAAATTCAAAGCATTTACTTCAGAGAGACCTTTAGTTCACAGAACAAAATGCATTCTTCAATTGTTTTACATTTTTCATTGATTAAAATAATGCATCTTTACAGTTAAAATACATTTAGAATGTGTTAGTGTTTAGTTCAGGAACGTCCTCTGATTGGCTGTGAAAAAGATTATTTTTGTTTCTTTCAAGAAGCAGGGACCAATAGAAATAATTCCAATCATTTGGATGTGATTTCCTGTTTCCCTAGTGATGCCATCCTTCGTTTACTTTGATAGGTCCCCTCCTCCCTTCTTTCTCAGCTGAACTGCTGAGGCAAAGGCTAACAGGAAATAAAAACTTTCAGCCACCATACATGTGCACTTTGCTTGGAATATAGCATGACCACTGGGGGTGGACTAGAGCTAAAACTTAAAAACAGTTTTATAAAATAATTCCTGTGTATTTTTTCTCTGCAACAAAAGAATGTACTACACAGGCTTTAAACATCATATTGCACCAAAATGGTTTGGGTACCTAGACCAGTGCTGTATTTACCGCGAGGCATCCTAGGCGGATGCCTTGCCCCTCAGCACTGAAAAAAAAAATGTAAAAAAAAAAAAAAAAAAGACCGCGCTTGCAGGCAGAAACGGAGGTGACAGGGGATCAGAAGATCCCCTCTCACCTCCGCTCTGCCTGCAAAACTGCATGGGGAGCCGAACAGGCAGCACAGAGAAACCTCCGTGCTTCCTGTTCGGCTCCCCGTGGAGTGTGCCGACACGGAAGTGCCGACAGTCACGTGACGGGCGCGCTGACGTCATACGCGCGCCCGGTCACGTGACCTGTTGGCACAATCGCCGGGAAGCCGAACAGGCAGCATGGAGGGACCAGGCTGCCTGCCTGTCAGGGAAAGGTAAGTGTGTGTTATGGGAGACTGTGTGTGTGTGTGTGTGTGTGTGTGTGTGACTGAGTGTGATGGGAGTCAGAGTGTGATGGGAGACAGTGTGGGTGACTGAGTGTGATTGGAGTCAGAGTGTGTGTGATTGGAGTCAGAGTGTGTGTGATGGGAGACAGTGTGTGTGACTGAGCGTGATGGGAGTCAGAGTGTGTGTGATGGGAGACAGTGTGTGTGACTGAGTGTGATGGGAGTCAGAGTGAGTGTGATGGGAGTCAGAGTGAGTGTGATGGGAGTCAGAGTGTGTGTGATGGGAGACAGTGTGTGTGACTGAGTGTGATGGGAGTCAGAGTGTGTGTGATAGGAGACAGTGTGTGTGACTGAGTGTGATGGGAGTCAGAGTGTGTGTGATGGGAGACAGTGTGTGTGTGAATGAGTGTGATGGGAGTCAGAGTGTGTCCCTTTAACCCTTTCATGACTGGGGATTTTCCTGGGCCAAGGACCAGAGCGATTTTTCATTTTTTGATATGTGGTTGTTGAAACATAATTTTCCTCTCTCTCATTTAACCCACCCATACAAGTTATATGTTCTTTTTTTAAAGGACAGTTAGAACTTTCTTTTCATACCCTATACATAAAAATTATCTACATCTTAGTATTAAAAAATACATATAAAAGAGGAAAATTTGGGGGAAAAGGTGTTTTTCCCCATTATTTTCCCAATAATAAGCTACACAACTAGTGCAACACTAACCCACTTATCCCAACTAATTAACTAACTAATAAAAAAGAAAAATATTGGTTCCCAAACCCCCCTTAACAAAAAAGCCAGAAAAAAAAAACCAAGAGTGCGATGTCTGATCCATAGGAATCATGGAACAGGCATGCAAGGGTTACATTTAATTAAATAAGTATATTACAATGACATTTATTTATTTTTAAAAAATTGAAAAACAAAATGAGGGCCATAAAGAGGAAGGGAACTGATCACAGTAGCAAACTGTGAACAGCATGGAAAGGGTTAATTAAAAAAAATGTTCAGGAAATATTCTTTATTTATTTTTCACTTGCAGATCACTCTCTGTGCTTCACTATAAGTGCATGAAGCACAGGGAGTGAATTAGAGGCAAAGTCAATGTGTGAACTAGACTGCATGACGATTTAACTCGTCATAAGGTTGCTAACCCTGCGGCTCTTATGACGAGTTAACTCGTCATAAGGTCGCGAAAGGCTTAATTATTAACTAGTACTGCATGTATACATAACACAGACCCCAACATGCCTTTCATCACAGTATTTGTTCTCTAACACCTCATGTGTCACCTAACCCTCATGTATATCCGTGTTTATTATTTCTCAGTCAACATTTAATCGTTTATTTAATGAGCTCTCCACTTTCCCCCAGGACATATGTCTGGAAGTAGTCACAATTTTCTGAATAACTTTCAATTTCCTGAAAAACTTCAAAATAACCACTAAAAGACATACTGAGGATGCTGTTAGTTGTAGTAAATATTACACACAGTGACTTTTTTTTTGGTTTACCTCTTTGGCAAAAAATGTAAATATTTTCTGTTTGCTATTGCGTTGTTTATCAAATGATGTCTAGAAATGCATCAACTGAACATGTTCAAGGATTATTATTATTATTTTTTTTTTTTTTACAAAGCAATCATAATGACTACATTACACATTTTCCAAAATACAGCACACACATATGGGGATAGCTGTGCTTTAATTCTTCTAAAGCCTCATGCACTGATTAGATTCAATTCGCTTCCTAACCATCCCCAAGTTATGTAATGCCTGAAATCCAAATGCCCTGAAGGGCTTAGGTTATAAAGCTGTTGTGATGTCATACCTCCAAATGGTTGCCATAGAGATAGTTTCCCCTACTGCCATATGTCTGGGGCAGAGGATGTTACAATACCGTAGCCCCATGAGGAAGTAATACTGTGTACTCATTGCAGTTGTGAAAATACACTGGGGATGTGCACAGCTTTGCTGCAGCATTTTTTTCTGGAACATTGGCAAGAAGATAAAATGGATATGAATACATATACATCACTTGTATAGTGTATTTAGTATGTATCTTGGTAAATGCAGAAAAATGTAGCCAAATTCCACAAGAATGGCACAGGAAATCATGTGGACAAGTTTTGTTTCTGTCCAACACAGAAACCTGCTGACAGAAAGTTATGCATTCACCCTTGACCCTCTATAAAAAGAGTCACTCTATATAATGTGCTAAGGGGGTAGAACAAAATAAACCAAAGAAAAGAAAAGAAGTACTGTAAAATAAGACAGTGGAGGAGATGAGAGCTCAGCAAGACATGGTGAGCACAGTGTGCCCAGCCCCCACAGCTCATGTAGTGCCCATGCAACTCTCTCCAAACTGCTCTGTAGCACTGAGCAAACCTTTTCATGTTAATAAATCACTTAGGACAAACACTTAGTGTAACTATAGACATATCCAACACACACCTAATTGTAAGCTTATATATAAAAAGTAGGGGGGAAAGTTGTGTAAACAAATATATTTAAATATATAAAGAGGATTTAGCGCTATAGTTTGATCAAAATACAAAAATACTGTATCACCTTGACAAGTTAGCTTCATTGTGGTGGGAAAAACAGCATAAGATTATAAGTTACCTTTACAATGAGCCCAAATAAATGTATGCAATGAAATTGGTGCAAGCCCTTTATATGTCACCCAACTAGTCTCTCTTAAAAGGGGGTTCAGAACTAAAAAGTGGGGGCAGGGACTTTTACCTTTTTTGTGATCTTAAATCAAAAGCCTGTGGGTGCTATGTAACATGTAAGTTAATGAGACGTTAATATGGAAAATGTATAATAACAGTGTGCTGTGTCACATGGATTTAATTTCATTAAACTCTTAATATGTACTACTTGTTAGCTTATCATGTGACATTACTTACAAAGTGACATCATATTGCTCAGCACAGTCACTGCTCCATCTTTACTGTAGCCTCATGGTCTGGCAGGGGGATGGGACGGTTCATTGCGGCTGCATGAACGCAGCCGCTTCACTGTCCCCTCTCGTGCGATGACCATTTTTCATCGCGGGACAGTTCATTGAGGGATCGGTGAAGGTGAGTATTAATGTTTAATAGGGGTTAATGTTAGTATTAGGGTTCGGGGGTTAGGTATTAGTAATAGGGTTCTGCAGTTAATGTTAGTATTAGGATTTGGGGGGTTAATGTTCGGGGTAGTGTTAGTTTTGGGGGTTGGTATGGGGGTTCATTCTACTTTTAGGGGGGTTGAATTATTGGGTGGATTAATTTATTAGGGGGGGTGTATGTTTGTAAGTGCTGACAGGTCAGCGATGAACTGTCAGCGCTTACATTGCTTCGATGAAGCATTGAGCTTCACCGCTAAAAGTTCAGTGCTAAAACTGTCCCAAGTACTTTTTATTGGACTGAATTTGTATAGGTTTTTTAGCACATAAAACCAAAACATTGCATACAACAGTCACAAAAGTGAAAACTAATTAACAACATATAAAGATGTGTTGAAAAGCAAACTGGAAACGAAAAATAGGATAATTTCCCTTAACCATGGAAGCCATCACAGTGGCTCAAGTTGAGTGTAGACAGCAAAGTAAAACAAAAGTCTGTCATGAGTAATCAGGTTAATACGGTATGGGAAATAAGCTCATCACCAAAGACAAACTGCTTTAACAAAAGCAAAACAAAAATACATGGATCCCTTTCATGTCAGTGAAGCTCCTCCTTACGTAATCGAGATTTAGAATTATTTTTTGGCTGCTTAACTGACTTTAATGTCTTTTGATTTGTAATACACAGCGCATTAAAGGGACTGTCTAGTGCCCAAAATGCATCTTACAAATATTAATGCATACTAATGGGCTTTTAACGTACTTTAAAATGCATGGTTTACATTTTGCATTGCTTAAAATATACAATACTTACAGCTAGATGAAATTGTTACATTACAGCAGTTTGCAAGATACCAGGACTACCCACACTCGTAAAAGTCATTTAATTTTTTACATTTTTTTTGCTGTAGGAAATATTGAGAATAATTTCATTCAAATTAATGGAATATCCTGTTTCTCTAGTGATGTCATCAAACAATGTGTTGCACTCTTAAGAGATCCTACTGTGTACAAGTAATCTTCAACTTGCACCAAAGTAAGTTTGGGGACTAGACTGTCCTTTTAAGCCTATTCATTAACTTTACACTGTATTAGATGTTGCTATGCATTTCTATGCTTTGGATGTACCCATGTCTACATTTGATTTCACATGATATTCCATTGAGCATCTCTGTCTGAAACCACCAAAGCATTACATTGTCCATATTAATCAGATATTCCAGAGATAAAATGAAATGGTTAAACAGTGTCTGCTTCAGTTTCATTGATCTTCAGTATAAACAAGGATGGCATTTTGCAACATAGTGGATCTCGGGAAAGAAAGCAAAATGTTCAGATCAGCTCAATTTAAAAACAAAACAAAAAACATGCAGTTTGTTTCTCTTTGAACTGTATGCCTTGAGGGATTTTATGTGTCCAATATATTGAGCCACGAAAAGCACTTTCAATCTTAGTTTTATTATACACAAAGCATAGAGAGCTGCGTAAATAACATGCTTAGATCTTACAGGACACATATTGAATAAAGAAAATATTTTTTTATGCTGTAGGATCTGTCCAATCCATATATGCATTTAAAATATAATGCAGCTATAAAAGCACACAATCTAGGCATAAAAAGTAATGGGGGTCCAAGCAAAAGTGAAACCGCTGGAAGATCCAAAGAGAGCCCAGTGACCGCAAAGAGATTCCAGTTAAGAATTATTTGTTCGGCACCTGAAGCCTTTTTTCTACTCGCTTACTCCTAACTTTTTTGGCTATTTAGATCCCTGATTGAGGAAAAGCTGAGCCTTGCTGTGGCCCCTCTGATGGTGGCTTATTTGCATTTGCCCACATTGTCCATTGGATGAGGTGGACCTGCTGCCGTACTTTGACAAACCCTTCGGTCCTCCATCACGTTGTTCATACCATAATGTATTATGTTAGGCTAACCAAAAAACATAAACTGTGCTTTTCACTCTGACAAAGTTGGCAACAATTATATAAACATGCTTTGGCCAATTCATATAACTAAAACCGTTCATTCATATTAAGTTTATATAATTGTTGCCAACTTTATTAGGGTGAGAACTGCAGACAATTGTTGTTTCTTTTGTATACACTGTATTGCCAAATACACTGTATCTGTAGCATGCTCACTCCTGTTTGGTGGGCTTCATTTTACACATGTATATTACTTGAGACTGTGACTAGCTTAGAGCACTGACATTTTTATTTTCCCTGTATTCAGCCTTAAAGGGTCAGGGTGCAGCTGCCTACGTGGCAGGGGTTGGCTCGGTCTCCCTTCCTCTTTTCCTCTATCAAGAAGAGTAACTGGCCAAGCCTGTTTGGTAGGCCTCATTTGCACATTTAGATTATTTGAGACTGCGACAAGCTTAATGCACCAACAGTTCTCTTTCCTACTCACTGCTATGCCCACATTCCACACATTGCTGAATTCCACCCTCTCATGATCCCTCCACACTGTGATGAAATAATCAAGAGCAGTATAACACCTGCTCGCAGATAATCACCAATGTTCCCTTTATGTTCCTAACCCACCTCAACATTGCACTCATATAAACACATTGTAAAACATACATACTACTAATAAATACACAATAACAATTAGGGGAAAATATACAACAACAACAAAAAACCCTCAAATTGTCGCCTGCTAGTTTATTTGTAGAAAAGTAGAAATTTCATATTAGCTGAAGTGAAAATGTTACATTTTATTTACGATCAATTTCACACTGACCTTTAAAAGATTGTGAAATGTCACTGTGATTAGTGATGGATGTGTGTAGGCAGAATTTATATCAAAGAGAAATACATAGACCAGGAACTGGGTATGTATCACTACTTCAATGACTTTATGTGTCATGTTTATGCTCATAGTGGCATCTACAATCAGAGTTAATAAATGGTACTTGGTTAAACAAATCATAATGAATGTTAAGTCTGTATAATATGTGACTGAACATAGGAATTCACCATTCTATGGCTGTAATCTGACAGTGGGCTCTATTAAACAAACTTAGTTAATTTATCTCAGGTCACTGAATTCCATATGCACCAATAGAACATTTTGCATCACAAACCGGTGATAATTGAACTTATGTCATTGCGTAGAGCCCAATATCTTTATAAAGAGTTTAAAACATGGGCATCCAACTGCAGTTGCTCCAGCTGCTGGTGTACTTTAAATTCCATATTCCCCTTAAAGCAATGCTTCCCAACCTTCCAGGGGGTATAACTAATCCAGACAATATTAGTGGGATATTAATGGGCATTTTTAATTTCATGCCCACCCCTTGGTTGGGTTGATGGGTGCTTTCTTTGGAGGGTTAGCAGAGCCAGTAACAAAAATGGCATTGAAACACAGTGACAGTGATTCAATGATAGCCGGTAAAATTAAAGGGCAAAAATGAGAGAAAACCCAGAAAAAATTACTTAATGCAGATGATAATTTTTAGGGGAGCCACATGAGTTCCCCAAATTTCCATCACAGCCCTCCCAAATAAAAACAATTCTGTGGTCTTTACATGAAATATGACCTCCAGGCTATTGTATGCCTTTGGCCCCCATATTTAGTAAATAATGCCCCCCAGGGGCCCTGATTAAAATAAAATATAGCCCCCCAGAATTGGCACTATGCCCCAACTCCCTATTTAAATAAAATATAACCAACTCCCACTCATGACACTCAAATGGTGTCTTTTTTCAGTTATGGGGTGATTTTAGATCACCAGGTAGATGTAGGGGGGTAGGTAGGGACTTGATTTTATTTATTTATTGTGCCTGGGGCTTTTGGCAAGCAGCTGGCACAAAGGTGGGTGTCTGTTTATCTTATTTGGGGCTTGGGGCATAGCGCCAGCTCCATGCCCCAGATTTTTTTTTTATTTAATTGTATATGGGGCTTGGGGCATAGCACCAGCCTCAAGCCCTGGGGGGGAGGGGGGGGAAATATCATTAATTATTTTATAAAAGGGACCACATTTTAACTTATATTGGGGCTACGGACAGTGTGCCGGCCCACTGACCCCAGGGGGCCTACATATTTATTTATTTACTGGCTGTGGGTATGGCGCTGGCCTGTGGTCAGGCCACATTTTGTTTCTGCTGGTTCTAGGGAGGGTCAGACATTGTTTATTTTTATTGAGGGTCCCCTTAGCATTATATTAACTGGGAAATAGGGAAAAACATTATCATTTGCTAACCACTGTTATTTACTCACCGCAATACCAGCGTTTTAACACACTGTATATTTTCCATTGCAATTGACTCAAATGCTAATCCAAATGGAATAGCAAGCGGTAGTTTAAAAGTCAAGGATGCAGTGATTACCGGAGAGAATTGTATCTACCCCAAAGTGTCAACATGTCCATGCAATGTACTTTACTGTTCTACACACAGAAGGGGCTAGGTGCAGAGAAAATAAACACTAGGAACACCTTTTGAAGTTGACAAGGAGTATCTCTCTAAGTTACTAATTAAGGTTCAAAACCCGCAGGGAACCTTGATGAAAATTAAGTTGGAGTTGAGTTTAAAAATGAAACTTAGCATTAGCTACCATTTGAAGATATGACTTTTTCAGTGTCAATGTATTCATTATGGAATTGAATCAATATTTATAAACCATGAACTTTTCCCAGAGACAAGTACTAATAAAAACAAGGCTACTGCCAGCAACTAATACTATACTAGCGTTTTCTAATGAAGCTGATTAGTATACAGCATTCCATTGCAGAATAGAAGTGACTGATGCTGAATACTCAATACTATTTTTGGAGTTGTGGGTTGCCATCACAGGCATCTTTTTGCCTGTCATATATAACTCTTGCACATATAGAAGTTATATGTGACCAGCAGGAAATAAATCAAGTAGTGGATCCAGGACAGGGCTGACAAGTGCATAGAACTTTCATTCTTTCTTTCCAATGATCTTGTATGTCTATTAATCTTTTGGCATATCTATTTTGTCTGTGTATTTGTAATATTGCTGATGATAATGGGTGGACTGATAAAATTGCACTATGGCCAGTAATTTTCTTCCCTCTCCCTCAGGCCACAATTTGCCAGCCCTCCCCTGAGTAGATCCTACAGAACCACCTTGATAAGGAAATTACTATTTGGCCACATGACTTCTACATCCTGCAAGGCAGCATGCAAAAGTTATATGTGGACAGTAACAAATGGCAACTTTAGGACAGGACAGTTACTCTGCAATAGAGCAGTATTGTGTATATTGTTTAATACAAGCCAATGTATTTTGGGTTTGTGCCTTTTTTTTTGCTTGCTTAGCAGAGTGAATGAGAGAATGAGCAATTTATTTGCATGACTGTGAATGTTGGAGCTGTGCAGTGAGCACAATATTTCATTTCAAACATACTTGAGACTCACTTTTTAAGCTACAAGTGTGCATTGGAAAAGCAATGCATTGACCTTCTTGTATATAAAGAGTAGACGGTACCTAGTGATTTCCTGCTCTCATGTTTCACTGCTACTAATGAAAGTTAACAAGTGAATCCCTAACACTGCTATACTTCCCATATAGATTCAAACAAATAGCATGTAATGGCTTCTTTTATTGAACATGTGATGTAAGCCAAGAACCACATCGTGAGGTAAATTAGAGATACATACTGCTAAGAATATCCACATTTATTTCATTATATTTGATGATCAGCAAGAAATGCAGCAGAAAATACACTGTGCATTTAGATTCTAGTCCTGTGAGCATATTTAGGAACAATGACACTGATTAGAAGAGCATGCATGAAACTATTTGTTTATATTCTGTACCCATCCCCATTACCATTACCAATTCTTCTCCTGCTTACTTGTATGATTGTGTGTGATAGCAAAAGTGGTGTGTGTTGAATTATGACTCCTTTATTCAGTACTGGGAAGGTAAATGTAAGAGTTGTGCCATTAGAGGTAAGCGGAACATCTAGGAAAGATAGGGCAATGATGGCACAGGAAGTGGCACCCAGATATATACTTACATACCGAGTAGTGTATTTTGGGTTTGTGCTGCCAGAGGCATGCCTAAACTCATGCATCCCCAAAAACTCATTCTTGCACCCCTTCCTATTGACATGTACCTATCCATATATATATCTACTCCGCCATGCGTCCTGGCATCCCAATTCCTAGGACATAAATGTTGGGAGGAGAGCCGTCTTACCCAATGGATAATGTAGGAATTTGCCCAGGGCCTATCATCAAATATTGGGGGCGAATTAGAATTAATAAAAAGGCTTAAAGTGAGGTCAGGGGGGACACATATTTCTTAAATGGGGCCTCTTTTTCAACTACTGGCCAGTCAGGATGAAGCAAGCCAGAGTTCCATTTAGAGAAAAAGGTATGAGAGCAGTGATAATACTTGGTGTTTCATCTATTGAAAGTTAACAATATTTGTAAATATATATGGAACTGAGAGGAGTGGGGCAATGAGCTATTGCGTCCACAAACTTAGCATTGGCCAAAAATACCAGCTGAATGACAACATTATTGGGGTCCCTGTGAACTGCCCAGGGCACATTAGTGCCTTAAAGTGGCCCTGGTTGGAAGTAACATAATATAGCATATTTAAGTAGTGTAACTGATATCAAGAAATGGCACAATGAATCACACAGAATGTGCTTTAACATTTGAATATTTCATAGGTAGATGCATGTTTGTACATCCTACTTCATTTTCTATATAAATACCAGATTTGTTATTGTAGGTTGTATTACAAAGCACCAACATAATACGCATTGCAGTATAACATGCAAACAACGCCTACAAATATTTGTAGAATAAGTTAGCAAACACAGTCACAAAAGGAGGTGTAAATATCTTACAGCACTACACACATTAACATACAGCAAGCAGCGTATTCAGTGACAAGGGGAGATAAACACACTGGTTAGGACTCTCACCACAGTTTAATAGTAAGGATGAATGTAATACCTGGTACTTCAAATGTTTGTTTGACTTTAGCTACAGTTACTTTATCCATTATAGCACTGTAACCCAAAGTATAATATTAATAAGGATGTCTGCGTTAAGGGCTGATATATGTTACATTTATACTTTACTGGGACATATAAACAAAGAGATTCCCTTCTCAGTACATTTTAGGGTAGTAAATCAGCATGTTGAACATTCCATTTAGAACATCTAAATATTTACCTACCTATATATCCTGATGAAATCTCTAATCCCCTTACCACAAACAAAGAAGGTAGACTTTTTCCAGTAGCTTGCGGTGAACCCAAGGCTTAACGAGTTCTCAATTAGTAACTTGTTTAACGATACATTTCTAGCTACAGTCCTGTAAATATTTGGAAAACGGACACTTCGTTTGCCAATATAGCACTCAAAGCTTTAAAGGCTTAGAAATTAAAGGATTTGATGAACAGTTAATGAATAGGTGAGCACTTGATTAATGCATAGAAGAAGAAAAAAAACGAACTAATCTCTATATATCAAGAAAATGTGTTATAATACGACAAAACTAATTTTATAGGCTGCAATCTCTGGGAGAGGATGAATTCAGTAGGAACAAGAACTTGCCATTTTTATTTCTAAGAAACATGAACTGGAGTGCACAAAATGGGCTAATTAAACAAAAACTTGCTAGCAAATTTAAACAGAAACATGGAAAACGTTGCTTTCAGTACGCACACACACCATTGAAATTTAATGACATCTATGGGGTAAAAAACATAATGCAGTGATGTATGGCTCAGAGGATAAATATTAAAGATCAACAATTAAAGCAGAAGCAAAGGTAGTGGCAGAGATTGGCCTTCTGGTGTTAGAATTGGTTCTATGGCAGACAGGAGTTCAAGCCACACTCTTGGGTCTCAGAATAGTTCCCCATGGATTTATTGGAATTTAGAACACATGGAATAACAAAGGTCACACAGACAACAGGAAATATACACACAGAGAGACAATCATAAAAAGTGTAACAAAATGTTAAAGTTTTTTGTGTGGGGGCAAGGATGAAAAGTGGGCTGAGCATTCTCTAACATAGGCTGGGTATGTGGCAGGTGGTGTGGGGCTTGATTGAAAGCATGTGCAGCTTGATAGCTGTGAGTGGAACTTTCACGAAGCCCCACCCCTTCAAACTATCATGGCGCTGTTAGCATAATCTATCTTATGAGGAATCCAGCTCCTGACAAAGGGAGTGCTTCAAATTTAGTAATACTAAGAAATTCAGCAGAACACAGTGGAATTTTGTCTGTTGATAATGGAACAGCCACAATGTACCAGATTTTCTCTGGCTTTGCTGTGATCAATAACACACCTATCAAATGAGCCAACTGAGCTTACAATGAAGACGAGCAGAACATTTCTGGCATTCAAAACATATTCCAAGAAGTAATTACTTTCCATATTAATTTACAAGGCAGAATTGTATAACTGAGGCTCTTTTCATCAGTGATGGCCCTCATTGGCACTGCAGATATATTGGGAACTACATATTCCATGATGCTCAGAGTAATTGAGTATCATGGGAAATGTAGTTCCCAAGGTTAGTCACCAATGTTTTAAATATATATTAATAATACAAAACATTATCCATCTTACTTGGTGGAGTAAGCACTTTGCTAGTGAGTGTACCCATATGTTCATGTTAGTTACCTCTAGAGTTCTCAGTGCTACCTCCCACCAGGCATGTTCAAAATCTACTTTGTTATAGAGAATGTTTGAAAAGCTAACACAATTGTGTAATACTATACAGATTCTTCATGAAATAAGACGGCTGGGAGAAATGACTCATTAAACTTGCGACCCCCGCCATCAATATCATTAAAAAAGAATAGGCACGTGTCTAAACAAAAAAACTGAAATATAAATGGCAGGCATTGAAACCTTCAGAGACCAGACTGATATCTGTCTGCACACATGAAAAGGACCGAGTGGCCACTTCTAATGACATTTCATCAACTCGTCTCTCCCGCTAACCTGATAGTGACAAGCTGAACAATGACTATTTATCCTTCTATTATTCAGCCTGAAGGAAAATCTAGACAGTCATTTGAAATGTGGAAGCTTGTAGTGCTAATCCTTCAGCCACATAAACATCTATATATATTTGAACACCAACATCCCTTAACAAGGCATGATTCTTTTCTGTTCTAAACAATATTAACAGCACTAATTCAATGACAAAATCTGAGATATTTATCTATTTCTAGCCCCCTTGGAAGTTGGAGCACAAGAGTTTGTCTAACCCTATTTCCATATATTCTGCATATGTTTCTGACGAATCCATACAAATCAAGATTTACTAACAGGTAGCTTTTCATTTACAACTACTATTATTATCCAGGCTGTGTACAGGTCCAACAATAACCAGAGAGCTGCCTTATCAAACATAGCTCCTCATGTCATGAGATGTTTAATTCCTGGTACCATCAAACCCTCCACCAGTCAAACATCCCTGGAAAATTCTGCATCACTGCTTCTAGAAACAGAATGTACCATTTAGCACAGTTTTTAAACTTCCATAAATATGTACAAGTATAATTTGTATATGTATAATTCATGTATACATTTATTTTATATGTATACATTTACATCCCTATATGCTGTCTATGAATATTGTTTTTAAATATGTGTAACCTTTCACTGGAACTTGCTCCACGGTGTATTTTTCATGGTAATACTCTACAAAATAATAATAATAAATATCATGTAAGTTTGAAAGAGCTTTTGTAGTTGGATATATACCTGCACGACATTTATAGCACTGTTTGTGAGGGTTTTGTAAAGCATGGATCATGCAGGAGCGAGAATTTAATTTCCTAACAACAGATATCTGCATTAAGGAATCCTTTGTAATTGGGGCCCTGTTAGAAGGTGGCAAAACGAGCATCCTGAAGCTTAACCCTGTATACATTTAATCTAGACAATAATTGGAAACCATAGTCTTTCAAATTTTGATTTCCCTAATTTCCCAGATAATTAAAGCCTCACTGATGATACTGGTGCCTCATCTAGGGTTGCCACCCAGCAGGTATTTTACCGGCAGGACCGTAAAAAAAAAATGGCTTGCTGTCAATTTTATGGAGGCACAAGCAAGGCCGGTATTTTTTTGTGGAAAAGGTGGCAACCCTAGCCTCATCCTCTAGAACATTTAATCATACATCAAAAGATCATGGACACACACATAGTGCAGGGATGTAAGATTGCACAAACCAGTTCTTATAATCCAATGCTATCATGCCATAATCCCACGATGAACGGTAGTTCAACCAGTTTTCATCTGGCAGCTGTTCCAGGAGAGATTGTGTCTATCTTTTATTTATTTGTGTTAACAGTGGCATATAATGTAAATTTTGCATAATAATTACAATGTGGACAGTGTCCAAAACAAAATGGATGCTTTCAATTAAGAATTAAAAATTAAAATATGCAACTTAACATGTCATCCCTTTCAGGAGAAAGTCTGAGCACATTATATAAAATGGGCAAGGTCAATGGGCAGTTCAGCCCCCATGAACTACACAAAGTTAAATGGTCATGAGACATTTAATTCACAGGAAGGAATTAAAAGATATTGGCAGGTGTTGTCCTTTAAGTCAGGGCTTGACAAATTTAATTTGATTCTAGGAGCCAGCAAAAAATTTTAGGAGCCAGACAATCACGCAAACATACACGCAATTCATAAACACACACACCAACCCACTTCACATATACACCACACACACACACACCAACCCACTTCACATACACACCACACACACCCCCCCCAACCCACTTCACATATACACCTCCCCCCCCCACTTCACATATACACCTCACATATACACTCCCCCCCCCACTTCACATACACATATACACCTCACACACATACACATATACACCTCACACACATATAAACCTCACACATACAAAAGTTGATTTTTTTTCCCCACCTGTCTTAAGTTGTGAGTGCTGGGTGTCGTCACTTGTCAACCCAGCACTCATCCGAAATAGCAAGGAAGAACGGCTGCAGCACGAATGTTCCTTCCCTGCTGCCTTACCTCATTGCAGGGCTGGGGAACATTCGTGCTGCAGCCGTTCTTCCTTGCTATTTCGGATGAGTGCTGGGTTGACAAGTGACGACACCCAGCACTCACACGCGCTGCGCGAGGGGGCGGAGCTTGCCGTCTGTGCGATCCGCACAGACTTCTCCCCCTCGCGCTGCAAAAATCCACGAACACACGAACGGCAGCAGCAAGGGGGTCATGTAGGGAACGGCACCCGGGCGCCAGGCTTAATTTCCAGGTCGCCATGGCGACCTGGCGCCCGGGGTTTGTCGAGCCCTGCTTTAAGTATCACATGGTATCATTCTGAACTGGTTTGTGTACAGCTTGTATTTGTCTTGAAAGTGTAATTCATAGACTGCATACAGCCCGTTTTCAAGAAGCTATTTTTTATGCTTTTTAAGCCTATTGGTGTCTCAGCAGTATAGGATGTGTAGTTTTCACAATGGCTGAAGAGCTACCTATAGGTTTAGTCTTCTGGGCTACATAATGAATATGGGGTAATACAGCTGCCAACTGTTCCCAGTTTTAGATTCAATCTATAGAGTGGATACTAACTAGCTCTCTTATCCTGATGATCCAAAAAGAAGCATCTCTCACTGTCTAACCACTAACTGCACAGAGAGAACCTCTACATTCACTTGCAGTTGATCATCTGCAACAGGTATTACATGTTATTTGTAAAACACATCTTCTCCATTGGAATAGGGCATTGAAAGAATAACTTCTGCTACTATACAAGAAGAAAAAGTTATTTTTAAAATATAGTGGCCATTTAACCTTTTCTAACGAATCATGTTGTGTTATGATAGGACCAGGATCACCAATACATTGTAAGTGCTTAGAGAATGTGGGGCTAAATCATTAGCTCTGTCTATGTCCTTATCTCAGCCCTAACCAACATGTTCTCTCTCTTTTGATTAAAATATTGAGGAAAACACACTTTTTCTAACTTTTACTTGAACAGCTTTTTACATGTCTGCAAATGCTAATTAAACACCTGCTAAATATATTCTAATATTTGTTCAGAGTTTCGAAAATACACCATGTTTCCAACTTTTGTAAGTTATAGGGCAATAAGTGCACATTGCTTTTTCCTAACCATTTTAGCCAAAATGACCTATAGTGATATTGTAGCCCTAACGCAAACTCTAGCCCTACTTTAAATTTAAAAAAGTTTATGGGGGTTGCTTGGGAAACATGGGCAAGCTGTCCATATTGTAATTACCGGTAGTCTCTCCCTGCCCTACGATTGCTATGAGGCAGGGAGAACTTAAACCTATCAAAGCTAGGCACTGGCGTTGACAGGTAAACACAGCAATCTGATATGACAGAGAGCACCTGTATAGACACACATGGAGTGCCTCTTTCCCGAGGAACTCAGCCGTGGTATGCCTGCAGTATGTGCCAGGCACGTCCATTGTTGGCAAGGGAGTATTCTCCCTGGATGTGCCTCGCACAAATGTGTTTTAAAAGTATCTGTTCTGTTTCCTGTTTATAACATCGCCTGTCTCTTCTATAATTTGTATATTGGGCCAGAAGGTCATAAACAATAGAAACCACAGACACATTTAAAACACATTTTCTTAGTGTATACATTTGCATGCAATTGCCTTAACACAATGTATCGATCATATTCATTTTCTGCATTCACAATATGAACAGTGTTTACAAAGTCTCCTTAACTATAAGACATAATCACATAACCCACTATGGTTGCAAGTATAAGCTTATGTTACATATTTTGCTTAGTGTTTGCCCAGAAAAATATTCTGTACCAACATCCTAGTATAACATACTATTCAAAGCCATAGATTATAATAGCAGGCAATACATTAGGCCATCAATTTAACAAATTATATTATTGGAGTTTTATGATTAGCCCAAAAAACATTTGTTTCCCCTATCACATTGGCTGGAAGGTTTTTTTATGTATGTAGAACCCTTCCTGTAATTGTTTCAAAGTATACCACATTATAACTTCATATGATAGCAAAAGGGAGAGTGTCATATATATGAAAATGTAATACGCATTATAGGCATGTTATAATCGCAGGACTACAACCATCATAGTTTTTTAAAACAATAAATAATAAATATGAACAATATTTCTGTGCTTGCCACAAATCTCCATTTTTATGAATCACTGATAACTGAATATTATAATTTTCCTCTAGCAATCAACAAAAAGCTCTGCACAGCAGAGCAAAAAGTTGAATACACAACCTAGAAACTGTCCCACAGGTGTTGCTCTGCCAAGAGAGAACCTGCAAACATAATTGAGATAACTTTTCTAATTTCCAGCAAACTGCTTGAGAATTCAGAGGCAATGCCTTCAGAGTCTGCAGCACAGGAGCCTTGGGATCTTTCTTTGCAATTTTTTAATTACAACTTTCTGCAAGATACTCAGGCTCATTCTTAATTACTAGGTAGAATACATCATTAATTCTTAACTATAAGTACCCGGTGTTAATTACTGCAAAGACATGTTGTCGTGTCTTCACTTTAACAAATCTGCAATTCTCAACCTTAAAATACATATAAGGGACTAAGGACATTGACAACCAGAGAACAATAAACACAAAAAACACCTAGGAATTTTACAAATCAGCATATTTAATAGACAATTTATTTTTCCAGTGAGGACATTTAAACTCAAACAGTTTTTATTTTTATCAAAACAAAAGTTTCTATTATTTTACCAATATTCAGAGCTCCAATTTTCAATACGAAAATTGGAGCTCTGAATATTGGTCAAATAATATTTGGAAATCTGAAATTCGGGTAAAATCTCAGAATTCAGTGATATTCGTCCCTCTATACATCGAGAGAATCCAACTGATTCTTTAGGCCCAGAACCCCAACTGAAAATGGCCAAAGTGATTTTTCCGCAATTCGGCTGTTAGCCACAACCTGTACCAGTATCGGCCCAAGGCTACCTTAATAGCCTAGGTGGTGAGATGGCACAGTTGGCTTAAGAACCCCCAGCAGAATCTGTTAATCATGAAGGTTGCAGGTTTGGTTCCTGGCATGGTTGACTTGGCCAACATTACTAGGATGTATTTAAATCCAAGAGAATATACCAATGTACAGTACCCTTTCTGTCTAAATACTTTGCTGGTATTATTATTCATTGTACAAGCTACAAAAACCATGGAACATATGTAGACTTTTCACCTGAGGTCTTCTAAGAAATGTTTTATGTTTTGGAATGCAAATGATTTCACAAACTGCTTACCAACAAGCCATAATAGACTCTCTGCTTACAGGAACAATATCAGTCTAGGTCAGGTAGAGAAGCAAATCCAGGAATACATCCGCTAAGCTTTCATCTTATATCTTGGGCTGTTATACACATATTCCAGGGGTGTCCAAGTTTTTCTGTGGTGGGCCACTTCACAAAAAAAATGTATGTGAGCATGGGCAACATTAATTTTCATTCAAGTGTTTTATTTTTAACTGTGAGTTTTTTTGCTGTGGAGTCTGTGATACACTGTGTATATATATATATATATATATATATATATATATATATATTTATATATATAGTGTATCACAGACTCTACATTAAATACAAAGCCCCAAATATACAGTCACATATACACACACAGCCACACATACATACAGTCACACGTACACACACAAAGATACAAAGTCACACTTACACGCACACAGAGGCACATTTACACAAAGACACAGAGTCACACTTACACGCACACAGAGGCACATTTACACAAAGACACAGTCACACCCGCATACAGAGGGACATTAACACAAAGACACACTTACACGCACACAGAGGCACATTTACAAAAAGACACATAGTCACACTTACACAGACACAGAGGCCCATTTACACAAAGACAGAGTCACGCACACAGAGGCACATTCACACAAAAACACAGTCACACATACAGAGTCACACTTACACACACACAGAGTCACCCCTTCCTCTGACCCTTGCGCTGACCTCACACGCAGGGTAGAGAAGGCATTCTCCGATGCTCCTTCCCCTGCGACTAGCAGTCGGAGGTGCAGCTACCGCTGCAGAGCTCACCAGGGCCGCACCTCGATGCCTGGCGGGCTGCATGTGGCCCATGGGCAGCACGTTGGACGCCCCTGACATATTCCATGACAGAGACCATTTAACTCTTTATACTACCACAACATATTACATAGGATTAGATTGCATTATCTAGGAAACAGTATTTTACAGTATTATAGACCTGAATAAAACGTTTTTATACAAAGTGTAAGTGTTTTGCAATAAATATGTCAACACCACCTAATATATGAATAAACTATAAACTGTTCTAAATGCTCAGTATAATCAGCAATGTACAATTTAAAAAAAGAGATAGTAATAAAACTGTAATTGCACAGTAGTGATGTCAGTACTAGATTCTAATATTTTTCAAGTGTATAATTGTGACATTAGAACTAGAGATTCATAACTTTATAATTGCATTTTAATGTATCAGCACTTTAAAATTGTACATTTGTGACGTGAATTAGAGTTTAAAAATGATATAATTCTACACTAGTAATATCACAACCAGGCTGTACTTTATAATTTTAAATTATTGACATGAACTAGAGTTTAAAAACAATATAATTCTACACTAGTATTATCACAACCAGGCTGTCAGCACTTTATAATTGTCAAGTTGTGATGTCAGACCTAGACTGCAATAACTTTATTCTCATACACTAATTATGTATTAACTAAACCAGGGCTCGACAAACCCCAGGCGCCAGGTCGCCATGGCGACCAGGAAATTAGACCTGGCGCCTGGGTGCTGTCAGCCTCATGGTCCCCTTGCTGCTGCCATCCGATTTTTCTGCAGCGCGAGGGGGTAAAGTCTTTGCCGATGGCCGATGGCACAGACTGCAAGCTCCGCCCCCTCGCGCAGCGCGTGTCTGAGTGCCGGGTGTCGTCACGTGATATCCTGGCACTCAGCACGCCGACCAAGTTCAGCTGCAGCACGAATGTCCCCCTCCCCTGCAGTGAGGTAAAGCAGCAGGGAGGGGGGACACATCAAGAAGAAACCCCCAAGAAAAGACTGTGTGAGGTAGGTGTGTGTGTGTATGTATTGTAAAGTAGGTGTGTGTGAGGTGTTTAGATATTTGTGCATATGTAAAGTAGGTGTGTGTGAGGTGTTTGTGTATATGTGTATATGTAAAGTAGGTGTGTGTGAGGTGTTTGTGTATATGGGTATATGTAAAGTAGGTGGGTGTGTGTGTGAGGTGTTTGTATATATGTGTATATGTAAAGCAGGTGTGTGTGAGGTGTTTGTATATTTGTGTATATGTAAAGTAGGTGTGTGTGAGGTGTTTGGATATATGTGTATATGTAAAGTAGGTGTGTGTGAGGTGTTTGTATATATGGGTATATGTAAAGTAGTTGTGTGTGTGAGGCGTTTGGATATATGTGTATATGTAAAGTAGTTGTGTGTGTGTGTGAGATGTTTGGATATATGTGTATATGTAAAGTAGGTGTGTTTGTATATATGTGAAGTAGACGTGTGTGTTAATGAATTGTGTTTATGTTTGCGTGATTGTCTGGCTCCTAAAAAAAAATTCTGGCTCCTAAAATCAAATTAAATTTGTCAAGCCCTGAACTAAACTCATTAACTAAACTCTAATTTGTTTATACATTTATGCATATCAGTTGTGTCAAAATAGATTTATATTGTACAGGAAACAAAGAGTTTACAATGACATGATTAGGTCAAAACATTGCCAGTACCTGTGCTAATAAATACATTTGGTCACTTGAAAAGTAGTTGGTAGCAGAGGCATTATCAAACACAAATCTACACACACCAAACAAGCCAGAAGGCTTGATTTTCCCACAGAAATCACACATTCACAGTGCTACCACCACTGCAAGGGATTCTGGGTAGGCATATGCAAACCTGGTCAACAATGTTCACCTTTTGCATATAAATCCATTTTAAACATGGACCCCTTAAAGAGTTGCTGTGCAGGGAGTTTTCCTTATTGCATGTAGCCGTGTTTGTTGCTGAGTTTTCCTTAACTCTTTTCTTTCCTGCTGGCTATCAGGTCCCCTGTCACAGGAGTTTTGCGGATTTGTGGGGGGGGGGGGGGGGGGTTGTGGTGATACTTGTGGTGTGCCACATACTTGGCTAAAGTCATGGGAGTCTGTGTATTGAAACTGTAATACTGAAAGAAGTTCGACAAACGTCACAACAAGCTCTTTAAAATATGGAGGTAGTTTATTGAACAATTTCTTGTTAGAACTTGAGCTGGATAGCAGGTAATTAGGCATAGGTGAAGGGAATCCTTCCAGTCCCCTGTGTACCTGAAGTGAACTACATACTGCTGGACTTATCTGCTTAAGGCCCACTATAGAATCTCAGGTGAGGCAGCTACATGGTAGCAATTCGCCTGGTAGAAAATGTCTGCGTCCGTCATGGTTCTTTGTAACAGAGATACACCAATACAATACACATTACCAGGGGAGCCAAGTCTTCTAGCTGCTTACAGGAATACGAATTCCTGAGAGGAGATCTACTTACACTGTACATTACTGATATTTATTAGTAAAAAAAATTTGCTGTAATATTGATAATTCTCATAATCAATATTAAAATAACAAAAAAATGGAAGATACAAATGCCAGAAGTTTATAAAAAAAAAAAAAAGGTAAAATACATTGTGGTTTATATTTTTTGCAAACCTTTTGCATTATTTGACAGTACAAATTTTGTAAAGATTAAATAAAGTTTTCAAATCAACAAACCAGTGTTCTCCAGCTATTTTCTGTTGTCCATGTGTACTGATCCCTTTCTGCTGCGCCTAATTTAGCTGTTCACAGGTGCATTTGAGGACCCCATTGTGATACCACGTGACATGTTACTTGGGAATTAAAATGATCTATTTGCAAGCATTAAGATTGTCTTTCTCTGAATTGATAGTTAGGTTTATACTCCGAGACAGAATGCTGTTCACTAATTTAGGTTCATAATCTTGTGGAAACATGAATTAGATAGAACAGAATTCTAAATATGTTTCCAGGAGACACTGTGAGTCTCACAGCATGTGATAATGGCCTTAGTCATTCGCACCGTATATTATCGCAAAACGCATTCCTGGAAAAATACATAAATATCTTATATAATATCTAATACTTGGAAAGTCTAGTCAATATTATTAGCTATAACATGTTTGTGATTGCAGGCAAGGCTCCCGGGGTAAGAACAAGTATATATATAAAATAGAGGAATCTTTGGCATTGTTCATGGGGGGCATTCACTGGACTTTGTGATAGAGAACTTAATGATATACTACAGGTATGTTGCCTTTCCATGCATGTGTATAAAGCCCCCAGTTAGACATGCCGTGTTACCTCTTATATCCATTAAAATGACATTCCAGGCTAGCACTTACAATGTTTAATATTGGACACTGTACATAATGATTTAACAACGTAGAGCACAAAAAAATACCTAATAAAATAATATTTCCCAACTGAAAACAGCTCAATGATTTTAGCACCTGGAGCTTTTAGAGACATTGTTATAAATGGCGTCACACAGAATAATAGCCGGACAGTAAGAAGGTAAATGTTAAACTGCGCAGAGTAGAAAAGGCCTCCGTTTGAGATGATATGTAAGAACATTGATTTTATTTGTTCTCTTTCTTGACAAGGATGAGTGGGTGTCGGCCTTGCAATAACATCTCCTGCTGTCATAGTTCTAAGGTTATAATCCTGAGGTGTGTTCTGCTAAGTACAAAGAGGGTTGTCAGGGTTGGTTTTTATGAACATAAGTGGATCAATCACTCTGACAACGCCATCTGTGCTCATGTCAGATCCACCTGTGATCACAATATCCTGCACTGTTGGGGGTATTCGACATTTAGAATTAAGAATCCATGGTTTAAGTATCATACGCTGAGCTCCTGAATATCACTGATGTACCCTATTATAGAAGACATATTCCGTCACTTCTTGCTTGCCATAATATTAAAGCAGAATAGTGAAAGGCTGAACTTATGCTGAGTTAATTAACTATTAATTATTTTACTAAAATGTAAAAAATGGTGTAATGCCAACATTTTAAAATATTTAACCTTTTATCCATTTATGACTAAACAGAGGGGGAGGGAATCTAAGAGACTTACCTTCACCAGTGTCTGCTTCCCTATTGGTCTAACTCTTTGGGAGCTACTAACTAACTATTAACAAACAACTGAGTTGCGAATAGCTCCCTTTGTCTCAACTATAATAATGTATTCACCAAGCTCCTTTTGTTACTATATGTTCGAATGTGGTCCATGGTACTGTACATGCTTGATGCTTCCCACGACATACTTAAACATAAGAGAGAAATTACCATGCATTATTACTGGTAAAACACCTTCTTAATGAACAATACTGTGTTACGCGAATCTAATGCGCCATCGAATATACTGCGCACTTCAAACACCTTGAAGCCAAAAAATGTTTTCAACAGCGAGTGTAATGGCCATTTGTACAAGAAGTATTTTTTTTTATAACAATTAGTTTATGCTACCAATTTACCATAGTTTTATTATGAATGACAATGCTATACAACAATATGATGGAATGTCTAAGTAAGAGAGGGTAATAAGCGTTGTGATTTCTTTTTTGGTAATAGCAAGATTTTGTCTTTTTTGGTTTAAGTTGCAATATAAAACATATGCGAATCTAATGCGCCATCAATTCGAATGCGCACTCAAATTTTGGAGACACAATTTGGTGAAAAAAGGTGTCGAGTAAATACAGTATGTAAATGAACACATGCTACGCTAATAAACATTAATATTAGTTTATAATCATGCAACTGCTGAGTGTCCCCCCATTTACGGTAAAAACATATAAGAGAGAACTGCAGGGATTTGAGACGGGAATGGCAAAAGTAGATGAGTTGAAAATATTCTCCCATTCAGTTGGATTGGAGAATTATTCCAACTCGGTTACATTGGCCTACGGTTTTACATTCCCATCTCAATTCCCTGTAATTCCCTTTTTATTGAGTAGACCCTTAAAAGAAGCAAATGTAAAGCTCCTCATGTGTTGCTATTTTTATGCTGTGTCTATATTTAGGATTCCGGTCCTTGGTGCAGTGGAACTTGCCTGATAAGGACATGTGAAGTCAGCATGGAAAGCTTGGCTGGTTTAACAACTTTTTTTTAAAATAACTTGAAAGGTACACATATGTCTAAAGGACTAAAGTCATTTAGCTTTTGAAAAAAGTCTTTGGTTAGACAAATTTTAAACACTGCTTATAGCAATGTAATTAAAATAATAATAAGATAAATAATAATTAAGATAAATTGTGACCCATCTAAAGCTTTAAAAAAAAGAAAATAAGAAGAATAAAGGTAGTTTAAAAAAAAAAAACATTAGTACATATGCATACATATACATGCGTATTACTTGTCTGTGAATATAGAAGCACAAGTGAAATGTTAGTTGTTCCTATTGTGAGGGTAAACTGACATGTACTTTTGATAGTACATGTCAGTTTATCCTCTGACCGACAGCTGCCATCCTTCTATTGGAAGCAGGCAGCCATCTGGTCGGCGACCAGCTCTGTACGCTAGCGCAGAGAGAGCCCCTCATTTTTACATGGAACCAGCAGGGGGGGGACCTTAACTAGGCCCTCCTGCTGATCGCATACAAAGACAATGGTCTTGCTATCAGCAAGAGACCCCGCATTCAGCAGGTCACAGCAGGGTGAGCCTCCACTCTGATTGGCTGTGCCTCAGATGTGAGACAGCAGGGAGTAAAGCCGCGTGTAACTATTATGATACACGTCGGGTTTACTCCGGGACATGTTTTTTTTAACTTCCTTCCTTCAAGGAAGCAAGGGTTAAAAAACGGTGCAGTGTTTCTTTAATAAGCTAAAACAACTGTATTCCTAAAGTATGGACAAATGACTTGAAAAATGCGTAACAGCTCGAGAAATAAAATAAAAGGTTTTAGTAATCTATTTTAAAGGACCTCACGCTGAGCTCCCATTCACGCATTTTTAAAGGCTATTGTACCTGGGAAAATTATGCAACAAAATCCCTTCTTAATTAAATATGTGCAATTAAAATAACTGCTGAGGCTAAATAAAAAGCTATTATTTGTATTGATGTATATTTTGTGTGGGCGCGCACAATGTAATAACAGGCATGGATCAATACAGAGTTATTTGCTCGTAACAGAAAGAAAAGAGATTAGAGAACAGGAAACTATTACAGGAGTCCCTTATGTAAAGAACGTAATCAGACTTTCTGTCGGAGAGTTTCTTAATATAACCTGAACGGCCATTTACAGCATGTTTAATATAAGAGCAATAGATCTGTGGACACTACCATGAAATAAACGTTTTCTCCATTAGATGAGAAGAAAAAAAAGAAGAAAAAAAAAAATATATATATATATATAAAATTAGATCTTTTTGGTAAAATACTTTATAAATAAATAATAAAATGTGCTAAAGACTTAGGTGCTCCATGATTCGGCCCCAATCAGATCACTTTGGTGATTTGTATGGCCTCTACTCAAGGTTCACCGAAGTGATTCCAAATCGGCCATTGTGACTGATTTTCGTGCCCAAATTGTAGCCTCTATCCTCCCCATAGACTTTGGCTATAGCGGAAATTGCCAAGGTTCTCCCCATAGAACTCTGGAAAATGTGAATATAAACGAAATCCTCTCAATATGGCCCTTAAATGGGCCAGACCTAAAAAGTAAATGAATAAAAAATGAAAAATAATAGCAAATACATTTTTAAAATAAATTATTATAAATGAAAACAAATATAAGCAAACACCAAAATAAATGTATTCATAATTAAAAAATGCATATGTTACTGTTATATATGTAGTGTTATAATATATAACATTAATATATTATAATTTCAGGAAGGTTCCAGCCCTTTAAGAATATGCAGAGCCCCCCGAACCGAAAATGGGCTAAGTTTGTATTGAATTTGGCAAAAATTGACGATTTTCATCCGAAATCATCCATGTTGACTAGATGAATTGCTGATTTCTCCACAATTCAGCTACAAGCCCCTATCTGGCCTCATTTCAAGCCAGATTGGGCAATATTGAGTAGATATATTATTATGTCACAATATCAATTTATAGCAGAGGTTTAAGGGGAAACTTTCAGGGTAAAAAATGGTAGTTCTGGATAAGTAAGTGCAGGTGAGAGATGGCAAGGGAGGCAGAGGGGTAGCTCTCTATCTAACCTTATTAAATGGGCTGGAGCTGCACCAGATTCCTTGTGGAAATGCCTCTAACTTTCTATTAAATTATAAATCTCTGTACTTTATCTGTCAACATAAGTGTCTTGCCTTTACATTTGTCGCTTTCTTTGATGATAACAAGTGGGCAGATGAAGTTGCGGCATGGGCCATTAATATCCAACTAATATCCACTATGCGGACTGACAATAATCTTGACACTGATAATATATATCACCCACATCAATGACCGTCCCATTCAGTATCCATCACAATTTATAATGTTTGCCTTGCACGGATGTTATAGTACTTTAGTTAAACAGCTATTCGTTTTTAATACAGATATCGTGGCACTGACTCTGTTTAGACAGGAAAGTAGAGATACATTGTGTTTATAATTCTTGAAATGGGTAATATTGTTAATATTTTTTATGAAATGTCAACACATTGTACAGTATATAAAATATGAAATGAATCATATGGACATATGTAACAATATAATTGTAAAAATATTGGTACAGGAGATGAGGGGCCACTGCTAGTGAGACTAGGTAACAATTTGTGCACATAAAACATGGAAGGATTACAAATAAATGAGTGACTAAGAATGAGTCAATGATAACATGATAATAAATTAGTGATAATCCTCATGTTAGAATAGAAGTTATACACAAAATATAAATTGATCATAACTAGTCTTTGTAAATATGTTTCCAGCAAGAAGTCTTTGTAATGTAAATATTCAAAAGCTTTTCATGTATTATAATTTGGGCTTTATTCACGAAAGAAAGACTTTCAGGGAATTGAAACAGGAAATCGAACTTAAAATCAGGATAATTTGTATTTTAACCAAATTTCTGTCACTTTCTGCCACACACTGGGATAGAAGATCGGATACAATATTCGTTGCAGGGGTTATTGTGGAGTCTGTCTGTACTTCACAATTCATGTTACAGGGCTGGATGACAAAAACAGACAGAAATGGAAAGCTGGAACTGAAAAGGACTGTAACTGAAAGAAACACTGAAGAGGGTATGAAGCCCTCTGGCATGGTACGAGACTGGAAGCCCTCTGGCATGGCATGAAACTGGAAGCCCTCTGGCACGGTACGAGACTAAAGGCCCTCTGGCATGGCATGAGACTGGAAACCCTATGGCAGGGCACAAGACTGGAACCGTAACGTCTATGGAGACCGGAACCAGGAGGAAAACACAATGCAGAGGAAGTGCAGGTAAACCAACCCAATAGAATAAGAGTAAAAGTATAGAGCTATTCACCTGAAAGGAACCCACCCTATGACTGAGACTCAGGTGTTATCTTCGTCCAGTACCACCGAAACCAAAGATTGAAACCACGGAGACAAAACAGCTGGATACCAGGATACCAACAAAAAAACCCCAGAAGGCAACGAAAGCAGAAGGGCAAGGAAAAAAGCCAGCCACATGGGTAAAAAGGTCAGGGCTAGCAGAAAACAGGGGAGATCAAAGGTAGGCAAAAAAATCAATATAATTCAGAAATCGCTAGAGAAGACACAATGGCATCACAGGTAGGGTTGCCACAGGGCTGGTAAAAAATTGGCTTGACCCCAATGTCTATGGAGGTAGTAGCATGGCCGGTATTGTTTTTTAAATACTGGCCAGGTGGCAACCCTATTTGCAATAAACGACAGGTATTTAAAGTGCAGGCTGCACAAGATAACAAGGGCATCTGACACCAACAGACAAGAGAATAATTAGAAACACAAGTAGGGAAGCAACTGCTGCCATATGCTGTCCCTGTAATTAGAAAGTGTCTATGTATGTTTGGGTGCATGTAGCCACCCCAGCATTTGCAGAGCTGTTTTCCTACTTGCCTTCAGCCAACCCAGCTGTTATATCTTGGTTTCTTCCTTGTCTTTCTTTCCCATCAAAAAATCCCATTTAAAAATTCAATAAATTTGTTTGTTTATTTAAACATTTTGACCCGCTTCCTAGACATGCCATCAGTTCTGGATTTATCAGGACAGCCTCACTGAATATCTGACTGCTATTCATGTAAATTGCAGTGCACTCTGCACAAGAGTCTGAAAAGTGTAGTGAACCCAGCATAGGTGTGATATTTTTGCACTGAGCTATGACATGCTTGATATGATGTGATCTGCTGTAATGTGCTGGAGAGATGGTGTGCTATCATACCATATAATGCCTTTTCACAATCATTCCTCTGGCATATCTCACCTCACCATCATCACATGAGTATATATGTGTGTAAAATGTAAATGTAATGTGTGAAAAAAATTGTTTTAAAGCTGTCTGTGTATGACATCACTTTGTGATAAATAAATAATCATCTAAAGAGCTTGCAATCTGTTACACAATGTAGCCCTTTGACAAAGGTTTGTTCGTAAATACTAAACTTTTAGTATGGAATCTGTGACTTCTTCCCTTTGTATACATATTCATAAAGGTGTGTATCCAATTCATCTGAACATGCCATAGCAGAATTTGTGTCATGCTTATATTGACATACATGGAGGAATGCACAATTCTAGCACTACTAGATGCACTTTCCTTAATTCTCAGTATTCTAAATGAATAGAGGCATTGGTATGATCAAAAGGATTAAGTCTGAGATAATACTGGCAGGCTTGTGGCCCACCCACATGTTTTTTACTTTTCATTTCAGCTCTTAAATACTTCCTGTCTTCCGTACATTCCTTTACAGAAACCCCAAATCTTCCATGATTTTTTGTTGTTGTTGCAAACTATTGCTTTTTGTATGAAAATGTAATAATGCATTTTGGTAGATCTTAAGCCTGCTGGCCAATTGAGGCCAATCTTAAAGCAAAGTGCACAAGAGAGTAAGAAGAACACTGCGCCTAGATGTGATGGCAATAGCAGCAACAGAATCTACCAGTGTCTCACTCCTGGTAACAAACAGAACAAAACAAACACGTGAAAAAGTGCGCTGTAGCCCAACACTCTAATACACACACAATAAAGTAAAAATCACGTCATTGGTGGACTAACTGGTAAATATAGAACTGTATACAGTTATTCTGTGTTACAGCCGGGCTGGACCTCTGACATAATGACATCCAACATCATGGCAATCACATTATATAAGGAGATGGATATCATTGTACACCTTTATGTACTGACAGGTAATTTGAATGGCATATCCCAAGTACAGTAAGTGTACTAAGTGATAAGGCTGACCATTAGTTACAGACACATCTGGTTCTACCCACAGATATTACTAGTTTGCTTACGTCGTGCTTAATTAAATACTAACCTAGTCATGTACTAAACATGACTAGGAGTGGGGAAAAAATAGGTAAAAAAATGAGTATGGGTTAATCTGCGAATACTTGTAAAATGTTTGCACTTTTTTTTTTCATTTTGTGCATTGTTTCCAGTTGTGGTAATATTTTGTGATTCTTTTTGCATACATTAAATTTTTCACGCAAATATTTTCTGAAAAATTATTATTATTCCGCATGTGAAATTTACACACACTTTTAGCAAGAAAAGCAGAAAACATATTAGAAAATATGCCCTTTTTCACCATTTGCTCATATTTACTATTCGAGTGTTAAATGTTTTTTTTTTTACATTGCAAACGGAGCATAGAGCAAAAATAGTTTTGCTCAGGAAATATATTTTCATATTAATGAATACATTAAATGGCCAAATGAAAATCAGCACTATTATGCCTGTGACATTTTTTTATTCTCACCACAGCTCATTACAATATGTGAGCCTTCTTATGAGGATGAATAGAACAATTGTGTCAATACATTGTAATACTCACAAGCTGTAATTACCTGTGTGTTTTCAATAGGCTGTGAAAGCCACTGAAAGGGATAAGGAAAGAAAATTAAGGAAACCTCATAACCAGAAGAATAGTAGAAATAGCCACTAAGCCATACTTAACAACTGATGTGTCACACATGTCATGCAAAAGCATGATGTTTGTGATAACTGACGTCCAAGGCATGTCACAAGGAGAAATTAGCATAGGAAGAGATCAGTGGTCACTGCATATGCTCATCCATTGCTCATCCAGCAACAACAAAATTTGGCAATAGAAGCAATATGTTTCTTTGAGTTATTGCCCTATAACAGTGATGGCAAAACTATGACACTCGTGCCACGGGAGCACCGAGACGGGGCTACAACTTGCAAAAAACAACAGAAAAACACTTAAACTTTGGATATTTCCAAACTCAGGACAAATATTAGAATCGTTTTAGCTGATTTGTTTTTTATTAGCATTTGTAGATATGTAGAAAATGTTTCATGTAAAAGTTAGAAAAGCTATATTTTTAGAAAAAAATGGTCATCATATTCTATTTTTCTATAATAAATGATTTATGATAAAAATAATGGTATCTAAAGAAAGCCCTTATTATCTCGAAAACACCCCCCAGTATATAATTTGTGTGGGTAAATTGCAGCTAAACACAAACACTGCAGCAAAATCTAGATGAGGCTTCAGTCTGACAGGCTTCAGTCTAAACATATTTAATACTAAAAGTGAGCACTGGTTACATTCAGTGAAGTTGCTCTGTGCCTGAATTTCCGGGTTCAGGGATGCTTTCATAAAGTTACCAGTGATGTCACAGGGCATTGTGATTTTTGGGCCCACAGGGTCTATAAAGACTCTGATTAGGTCTCTGCTTCAGTGTTCCTGGACTTGTTCCAATCAATGAGTGTGTTTTCCTTTAAGTTTCAGCCTAGGATTTTTTATTAAATCTTTTGCATATACTTGTTTACAAATTTTTGTTAAAAGACACTTTTAAATAGAGTGTGCTTCTTCTTTTTTTTTTTTTTTAAGCCATGTGTTTCCCTTTAACAGAAAAGCACACATTTGGAAACCATTGGTTATGTCATAACAGAAGCTTGAGTAGAGAAGGATATTTATGGAATCCACAGCTCCACACTTTTTGTTTCATCCTGTCTTGTAAAGTTTACTGATGGAAATGATTAAAGATTAATGTTTGAAATGCAGATCGTTGCTATAAATGTCAAGAGTACAGCATCAGGCATGTAACGTATAATAAGCATATTAGGGAGTGCACTTTTTAAACAGCACCTGTAAGCTGTAGAAGAGAGAATACATTGTATTTATAGGTTTGCTTACTGCTCTTCTGCAAGTGAAGTTTAAATATTATTTTTCACTGTGCAGATTATCATCTGAGACATATAATTTGTATGTGGATCCTGCACAGCAGTATATACACATATAAACGGTAGTCAATGCTCTCTTAAAACATTTACTAGCATCATGCCAGACATTGTGTTACAGTCATTTTGAGTGTCATTTTTCTTTATTAGGATTTAATAACAAGATTCTTAAATGCTGTGCTTAAATATACTCTGCTAAATATACTATAGAGCAGGAGAGAGTGTATTATTCAAGATTAAAAAAATCCTTGCAGCAGTATAATTGTGGGCAAATGACAATTAAGTAATGTATAATTTAAATATGTCTAAACATTATAATAGTTGGTTTTCAAAGTCTATAAAAAGTTCACCCTAATTATTTTTGGCTCAAAAGTGTTAGTTCTTTTGTGAATAAAAATGTGTTTGGGTTCCTTTAACCTATATTTATTGAAAAGGTCTGGAGACAGTCCTGACAGTGGTTCAGACAGACAGCTTCCCCAGTCAATGTCCTTAATCATTCATGTTGTTGTGTAAAATACCAACTGTGCATGTGAAGTGGCAGAAAAGCAATTCTGCATTTTTAAAATGCCATTTTTAAAGGCACTACAGTGATTTTTTTTTTTGTATTAACCTATTCAACTTTAAACACAGTATAGATTATTTCTGAAACAGTTGTGTGCAGCAATACAGATATCACATTTCATAAAAGTATTAAGAAAAGACAGGTTGAGTGAGTGAGTCAACCCACCCACTTCACACACTCATTGAAATTTGGTTTAAAACCTTTGCAGACCATACGCATTACAATTAAATCTGGATTTATTATAGAGACAAAGATTTATAAACATGACTGATTTTTCTTGATAATTCCGTTTATTGCTAAAACATTTACCAAAGATAATGCTCAAATTTTAATAATAGAAAAAAGCAAACTCAAAATTATCATGATAGTGTCCCATTAGGGAACTCTGGTGGGATTAGGGCTTTTTATTTAGAGTTTGTGACATAACCAGCTGACCAAAACATAAAGATAATAAAGCAATTTTTTGACTGCCCGCTTGCTACTGTCAATAACAGTAGACCTAGAATTCTGTGACAATAAATTGAAGAGGTGCTACAAAATAGAGACTTAGATTAATAACAGTAAATGTATCTACATACATCTATGGTTAAACGTACATCCATCTATTTACTGTTGTTACTCTAAGTCTGCATTTTGTAGGTAGACAGTCTTTGTACTTACAATTCATATTCACCTAAGTATTTGAACATCTCTAACTGTATTCATTTATAAAAATTGAACTTATGTTGCAGACTTTGCCTTCAATTTTCATTACACAGCCTGTCAGTCATCGTTAGTCTCTGAAACACAGAGACGCTCTGTTACTCTGCCACTTTCAAGGCACTTCAGTGAAGGATTTGGAATAGAAATGTTTTCAGACAGGGAGATTTTCTAGCTATTATATAACTGAAACAATTGGAGTCTGACACTCCCTTATATGTTACAATATATGAGAATAATTATTACTAGAGCTTGTTAATATATCCATTAGGAAATCCCTGTTATATGAAAATGGCCCAAAGGGATTTATTTTATAACCAGTGACTGGTGGTATTCGAACCACAAAAATACAGCAGGGGAAAATGTGAAACTCCACAATAAATGTAAATTAGTGTACCCACATGTACAAATGTAGCTCTTCGGAGTATGCCTCACATTACGTATACCATCAAAATAGAGTAGCGCAGTTTGACATAGAGAAAATATAAATAAAAACACACAGTAGTATAATATGTACATAAATCAGTGCAAAATGAATACTAGGCATATGAATACACAAACAGAGATGCAATATGAACTACAAGTAAGACACAATGGGTCACATGATCCTTCCCAGACAACGGTAATATCTGCTAAAATGTAAGCAATTTAGAGCAGTACAGAAGAAATCTCACTTTTCCACAAAATGAGAGCCACTTGGTGGTGGCCAAAAAATGAAGTGAGTCCACAAAATGTGAGCCACTTACACGGCGGTGGTGCCCCAAAAATTAAGTGAGTCCACAAAATGTCTGCTTGTCCCGGCTTCCTCAGGAGCACTGGGTAGCTGAGCTGCCCGTATGTTTCATTGACCATACTGGAAGATGATGAGCACCCACTGATCCAGAGAGCAGCCAGAGCCTAATGATTATTGTATTTAATAACATTATTCTGGGGTGAGCTTGCATGACATGGCATATTGCTTTATATTTGTACAATCATCTGATTTTCCTTGAGGGAGCAGATTTTAACTGAAATATCCAGTTCTTTGTTGCTTACCTTCTGGCAGCAGAAAGGTTATATTAAAGGACATAGAACTTCAGCTTGGAAAGATAAAAAAAAATAATATACAGCATTGTTGTTTTAGATGCCATTTATGGAGTTAGAAATGTATCTTTTAAACATTCTGTATAAAATGAAGGTCTGAATCTTACACTCTGGAAACATTCATATTAATTGAAACCAGGGATTCTTCACCAGTCTGGTTTCTATGAATAAAGTCTTCCCAGACCTCCAGAATTTACAACTCATTCTACTATTATACTGTGTCATATAAAGTCCTGCTCACTTTTATAGGTCTCTGCCTATTTTGATTACTCTTTTGGATCAACATGAAACAGATCTTTATATGTGTCGATTCTGTGGTTGTGTATGCACCAGAGGCTTAGAAATAGAAAATCACTTCTCTGATTGTAGTATTGGAAGGGGCTGTTATTTTAATAGTATTTACATAGGGAATTTAGAGTGCAAATACATGTACATGTATAAATCAAGACATAACACCAGTTGTACATATGGAGTACAGGAATAGGAAGTATCAGAGACCAGTGCTAGATATCCCCGAGGAACAATCCTATCACTTAATGACAGGAAGAGCCTTACTATTTAGCTAATAGATGTGTTGCACATAAAGCAATGTCTAGTCTGATTGGTACAGCATATGTAAAGCTTAGTCATTAAACTCCACTGCAATAGCACACTAGCTGTAGGTTGTAATGATCTCATACAAAATGATCAAGGCTCTCTCAAGCTTGTCCTCCTACTTTCTAATCCAGGCAGCAGTGCTAAAATGTTTAATACATAGACCATGCATAAATTGCTTTTTAATTATGTTTCCTTTAGTTCAGTGAAAGAGAATGTTTTTGGGTCCCAGTGCCCAATTTTTGGCAGACAAATTTTCAGACCTCAAAGTGCCAACATCACACATGCTTATAATCACACACACACGCGCTTATACTCATACACGCACACTCATACTCATGCACACTCATACACACGCAAATTTATACTCATACACACCTTTTACTCATACACACACATGCCCAAACACATATACTCATATACACACACTCTTATACTCATACATATATACACCACATACACACACACAAGTATTCACACACGCTTATACTCATACACACATGCGCGCTTATACTCATACACACACACGCTTATACTCATACACACGCACACATAATCATACACACTTATACTCACACACACTTATACTCATACACATGCACACTCATACACACGCACGCACGCACACACACACACACTTATACTCATACACACACACACACTCATACACACTTTTATTCACAGACACACGTATACTAATACACACACTTATACTCATACACACAGACACTTATACTCACACACACTTATACTCACAAAAACACACACACACACACACACATTGCGGACAATGGAGCAGATAAGCGGTGAAAGCTTAACCTGGCCGCTTGACTGGATTCCCATGACGTCCTGCAGTGTAGTAATGATTTTACATTGCTGATTACATTTCTTGGTCTTTTACCTTAGCTTTTACTTTTCAGGCAGATAAAAGGAAACAGGAACAATATTTCAGTCAAGTTATTCTTAAACCATTTTAATACCAGATGAGGGAATCAAATATTGCAGGTGATTTAAAAGTAAAACAAATCTTCCATGTATTAGATGTGTCCCCTAATAATATGGCTCTAGTTTGTTTGCTCTTAGGAAATAAAGTGGATTTAACCTTGGAAAAAGTAATTTTTTTCTGTGTTCCTATATAGAATTATCCATCTATATTGATATTTAGTTATTTCCCAATGCAGAGTAAATGTAATTTGTTGACTAGGAGATTTAAATGTCAACCTTGTATTCATTATATCTAATATGCCTGCTCTTTCCTCTTAGAATGCTAAATAACATATTGCTCAACACGAAACGCTATAATAACCAAAGAAAAGGACATTTTAAAACACAAAAATAGCATTTGAATTTTTACTTTTGGCCGTGTTTGAGTGATGTGTGTGGGTGGAAAAGATGTCAGATGTGACTTACATGCTCTCAGGTGTCTACTTCCAGATCTGTATTTAATGAGAAGAGACTTTACTTTATTGCCAGGTGATAAAACTAAATCTGGAAAATAACAACCACAAAGATTCCTCACTTTATTTTCTAGTTCCAGCATTCCAGAGCACTACACAACTCCTTCAAACAGCTCCAACCAATATGTTAGTTTAAAGAAAATCTATGATGTCCATTTGAGCTGGATTTCTACTCTAGAAAAGTACTAATTCGCACACATGTCCATAGACATCTGAGTCTATAAGCAGGCACAGAAACCTACAGTAGGGTGACCACATCACCATTTTATTCAGGCACACTTATAATGAATGCACACTCCAGGGCCCCAGTCAGTAAAATATAGACTGGTCTGTAATCTTTATTCTACCCAATGCAGCCCAGAAGTGTGCAATTTTTAAATGTGTGCCTGAATAAAACAGCCTTGTGGTCAACCCTCCCTAACCTACAGGCTTTAAAATTCCAACACCGTATAGAATAAACCACAAACATGTATTACCGTATTTGCTCGATTATAAGACGACCCTGATTATAAGACGACCCCCCAAACTTTGGATATTCCTTTAGGAAAAAAACTAAAAGCCTGAATATAAGACTATCATATAGGAAAAAAGTTCAACTTGTATATATTCACATGTAAATTGCATTTTTAATAAAAAATTATGATATCAAAAAATGCCTTTCTTGTTTTTATTTCCTTTTATGTGCCAATGCTGCCTCTCTCTTTCCCTTGCTCCCAGCTTTGTCTCTCTCCCCCCTTACTGTTGCCTCTCTCCCCTCCCTTTGTCTCCCCCTCGCTCCCCTTGTCTCTGTCTCTTCCCCCCCACCCCATTTTCTCTCTGCCCCCCTCCCTCCCCTTGTCTCTCTTCCCCCCTCCCTCCCCTTGTTGCTCTATGACCCCCCCGTCCCCTTGTTTCTCTGTCCCCCCTCCTTGTTATTCTTTCCCCCCCTCCCTCCGTATGTCTTTCTCCCCACCCTCCCTCCCCCTCACCTGTTTCTTGCTCCCTGGTGGCTAGTGGGGGCGGCCGGGGGATGTCTGCACGATACGTGCAGACATCCTCCATGCTGCCCGACACTTCCGTCTATTATGACGGACAGCCAGTCCGTCATAATAGACGGCAGTGTCAGGCAGCATGGAGGATGTCTGCACAATATCCCCCGGCAGCCCGATTCTCCTGGTGGCTAGCGGGGCAGCAGAGGATGTCTGCAGGACCCGACTTCATCATAGAAGTCCCGGTGGTTGTGCCGGGCGGCAGCAGGGGGAGTCTGCGCTCACTGTTAGAGAGGGGGATCCAGGTCCCTGCAGCTCTGTGGGGGATCTGGATCCCTGTCTTATAGTCTGACCTCGTTTTGAGGTCAGATCATAAGACGACCTCGAATATAAGACTCGTCTCATAATCGAGCAAATACGGTATATCCACCATGACTTATTGACATCCTCTATATTAGTTTGAGGACATCTATTAGATCTACAGCATACATAAACATAACGTAGATAAACTCTCCTGTCCTCTATGATACTAAAGTATCTTTATAAAAGCCCACATAGAGGATTCTTTAAAACAATATGGCATTCCAGATTCAGCACTCCAGGACCTAATAATGATTGAGATAAGAATACACTTTACACAGGATTTCATGCCCAGAAAGTTGTTTTCTTGGAAGCAGTGAAACACATAGTTGATCAATTGCCAATAACACATTTGAAACTCATAATATATGGTGTTTTCAAAAAAATAAAAATGAACCATGCTCTTAGCAATATGAACAGTCCTGTGGGTCAAATGACACAAGAAGATTAACTGTCTGCAGAACAGAATAAGAAGTTAACAGTGGAAGTGTTGAGTTATTATCTAATGTATGAATGTACACTAACAACATGGGTTTAAAATGGCAGTAAGCCTTTCAAAGTGAATCATTTCGTATGCCAAACATAATGAAGCTTGCCCTACTTTTGTACAATGGGAAGTCATGTGAGTAGAAACAAAAACCAAGCCAGGATCAACAGATGAAGATCCAATAAAAAAAAAAAAGAAAATCTATATTTGCAAAACGAGGAGTGTGAAGCTACTTGGTCAGGCAATAAAATGAAGAATCAAACAAATGGTACATGGGTCAGGACTGGGAAATAAGTCATAAACAAGGCAGTAATAACAATAATGACTCTTCTGATCATTATTAATAAAACATTAACAGAAGAGAGGAAACACAGACAATTCTGAGACATCTTACACCACGTTTTTTCCATATGTACAAGTGGGTCGCAAATGCAGGCATGCATATGTGTTGTGGCTGCATTCAATTTTTTATGTTTACAGCAAGAGAATAATAGCTTGAAAATGTTTGGTTATTTAGCAGTAATCCATATTTATTAAGTAGTAGTAGAAAGTCAGTTGTGTCGTAACTTGCTGTCAGGCCACAATTGGCCCAGGGGCTGCATGTTGGAATCCATGTCCAGGGCCAGCGTTTCGGGTGTGCAGCCTCACGGCGCTCTGATAGAGAGGCGCGGGAGACCCGGAAGCCGGAGCTTTCATACTCCTCCTTCTCTTCTTGTTACTGCTTTGCACACATCATGGGAGACCAGGTAGATCACTACACTTCCCCCCTGCCACAAGGTAAGAGAGGACGGGGGAAGTGATGATGTTAGGAATAGGGGGAGAAGAAGGGGGAGAGAGCAGTATGTGTGCCAATGCAATTAGCACTTTTTTTTTTTTGTTTAAGATATTTTTATTGGAGACAGGTATAATATAAACAGAAACAATATCGTAATATTCAGTCAGATACACAAACACTTATACGCCTGAGAAGGCAACAGATAAATCTTCTCTTTGCAACATAAATCTCTATTCAATATATATATTTATAAATAAACACTCCAAAAAAGAAGAAATCTAGAAATAAGGAGAAAAAACAAGAAAGAGAGAGAGAAAGAGAGAAAAAAAAAAAAAATTTTATTTTTTATTTTTATAGAAATAAGCGAGATAGGGGATAGGGATCAGGAGGAAGCCAGCCCGGAAAAACCATACCATGTTAAGTCTCAGACACCATCTAATATAGGTGGGGTCTCTGCCATATCAATGTCCACCCGGCACCCAGCACTCTCTGCATACAAGGATCAGTGCATCCAAACTTTAGAGTGGCGCTCCCCTTTCCCCCAGGCGGTCTACATTGCATCCTCCATGATCCGTATGGATTCCACTTCATCCACCCAGTCGCGGAATGAAGGGACTCGCGCCTGTTTCCAATATCTTGGGATCAGGAGCTTAGCTGCATTGAGCAGATGGATAGTTAATGACCGTTTGTATGCCCCTATAGGATATGTAGTGTGGTGTAGGAGAACTGTCAGGGGGTCATCTCGTAGGTTTTCATCACCGACCCGTTTGATGACCGCCAAGACTTGACGCCAGAAAGGGGCTATCATTGGGCAAGACCACCAGATAAGTAGAAAATCTCCCACTTGTGAACAACCACGCCAGCAAAGACTTGAGACAGACGGGAAAATGGCATGTAGTGAGTGAGGGGTCAGATACCACCTCGAAAGCAGCTTAAACGCATTTTCCTGGATGTGGGTAGAGGCTGAACATTTATGTGCCAACAAGGACATTTTGCGCCATGTTGAGTGAATGTAGTATTACAGTCGCGTTCCCATTGAAGAATATAGGAGGGTTTTGGTTGGTCTGCTAGGTCTGTAATAATTCGGTATATATTTGATACTACTCGGTGTGGAGGGTCTTTGGTCGCAATCAACGATTCGAATAAAGAAAACTCATTTAATATAGGGTGTGTGCGACCCAACAACCTGACAAAGTGGGCAAGTTGGTTATACTTGTAGTGTATCCCCGGGGTAGGTGGGGATATAGCTGATAAAACGTGGGGTGGTCGGAGCACACCTTCCTCTACAATATGGCCCAGTCTCGGGTATCAGATATCAGTCTGGAATACATCCCTAAAATATCGATAATCATGGCCAGGGGGGAACATGTCATTGCCTATCAGTGACATTAGTAATGATGGGGTGTTAATTAGTGGGGTCGATTTGATATAATGTTTCCAGATACGGAGGGTCGGGGCTATGGTAGGGTGGGAAGTTGAATCAGGGACCATCTGTTTTATGGTAGTCCACGCCATTGCAGGTATGGGTATAGGGAGACCCTGTTGTTCCAGGGAAACCCATAATTTGGGCGCTGGTCTGGACCATTCCACTACTCTGGCCAAATGTATAGCATGGTAGTAGCGTTCTATATCTGGAAGGCCCAGACCTCCCAGACCCTTGGGTCTGGTGAGGAGGCGATGTGCCAGCCGCGGCCTTTTATTGTGCCAAATAAATTTGCCTATCACAGAGCGTAATGAATTAAAAAAGGATTTGGGGATAAACATCGGTAATGTCTGAATTACGTAGAGGAAACGGGGAAGGATATTCATTTTAATGACTGAAGCCCTACCAAACCATGAAATACGCTTAGAGGACCAGCGTGTCAAATCCTGTACACATGTGGTGAGAAGAGATTGTAAATTGAGATTAAAGAGTTGCGATAAATCTGACGAAAGGAACACACCCAAATATTTAATGGTGGTAGCACTCCATTTAAATGGGAAGGATCTTTGGAGACCGGCCACCGTGTCCGGAGGGAGGGAGATATTGAGAGCTTCTGATTTGGAGAAATTAATCTTAAAATTCGATAAGCAACCAAAGGTCTTAAATTCCTCCAAGATATTAGGGAGTGAAACAATGGGGGTGGTCACAAAAAATAATAAATCATCAGCATACGCGGCCAGCTTGTGATGATGAGGGCCTAACCGGAACCCCGAAATATTTTGGTTCGACCGTATAGCCGACGCCAAAGGTTCCAAGACTAAAATAAACAATAAAGGAGATAGTGGGCATCCCTGTCTAGTGCCGTTGGACAGGGAGAGTTGGCCCGACAAAGCCCCGTTTACCCGCACCCGCGCTGTGGGCGCTTGATATAGGGACCGGATCCATGTACACATTATGGGGCCCAAACCTATATGATTCAGAACCGCGTGCATGAAGGGCCAACTCACCCTGTCAAAGGCCTTCTCCGCATCTGTAGACAACAGCATAGCCGGAGTGTCACCTATATGAGCATAGTGAATAAGATTCAAAATCCTAGTCGTGTTGTCCCGAGCCTCTCGACCCGGGACAAAACCAGCTTGATCACGATGTATAAGATAAGGGACATGGAGTTTGAGCCTGTTACTGAGTATCTTAGCAAACAACTTAAGGTCAACATTGATCATCGAGATAGGTCTGTAGCTTGCGCAATCCTCTGGACTCTTTCCAGGTTTGGGGATCACGGTAATATGAGCCTCCTGTGCCTGTGGAGGGAATGTGCGCGATAGAGATAATGAATTGAGGGCCTCTGTAAGAGGGGGGACTAATAGATCTCGGAACATTTTATAGTACGATATGGTATATCCATCAGGGCCTGGACTCTTACCGGTAGGTGAATCTTTGATCGCCTCCACTAGCTCCTCCTGTGTAATCGGAGAGTCCAGTAGGAGAGCGTCAGAGACAGACAACTTCTTGTCTAGATGGGCGTCTAGATAACTCTGTATCCTATGCGATAGATCTAACGATCGTGGTTCGTCCAGCGGCACAGACAAATTGTAAAGATCGTGGTAATATGTTCGAAAGATTCATTAGCACTTTTTAATAAAGCTACAACATGCTATAATGTGTGGTATACTTTTTATGTTGTTTGTTTAATCTGATTTTACATAAACTGTAGAGAGTATAAAAATCCAGTAATACAAACGGTATAAAATATAAGCAGAAAAAGGGTCAATGCTATAGGGAGGGAACCTCATGTAACCTTTTTTTCCCTATGCCTGATTATATAGGCTACTTTTCCATGATGGTATGCAAGTCTCATGTAAACTGTAGGTAACAGCTAACATCTACCACTTTGTTTGCTGTTGCTATGGATTACACTTCCTATGATACTCAGCCAGCAGCATGTTAGCAATTTGTCTTTCTGAGATTGACAGTTAACAGTAGATAGAGTGACAAATGTTACATATTATAGTTCCCATGATTCCCAGCCATCTCTAAGAGATTGTCAAGCCTTTCATGGTGCTGACTTTCATGGTGCAGTATAGGTAGTGCAGTCCAAAGCAGCAGTATGTAATGGAGCTACACTGTACCACTCTTCTGTATTTGTCTTGCTCACTAGATAATTAAGCTGCCTGTGTACCACTGCCTGTGTCTTCCTCAGTCTGTAATGATGGGAGCTGTACCACCAAGTCTGTGTCTCACATGTTTTGAGCTTTACAAGCATCATAATTACAGACCCATATATCATAATAACATTTCTAACAGTACCTTTTGCTGGTACTCCTGTTTGAATATATTTACTGATAAAAAAAATAGTGGTTTCCCATTAGGTTTTACTTTGTGTTACAATTAGAAGAGTGAAATCTAATACAAAAGTATCTAAAAATGAGGATAAATGAGGATAAATTTCCCAAGTTGAATGGCAGTGACAGTTGCCGGGTAGAAGCAGAAGTTACTTTTAAAGTGCCATGGCTCTTTAAACCACAGGAACACATACATTAAATCATACACCTTAGTGGACCACTCTCGCATTCGCATCTATTCTTAAATATGTACAACAATTGCTTTCTCAAGGTGATGCTAAGGATATGTTGTCTGACCTCATTCCTAACTTTTTCCATATGCTTAACGAAGACTCAGTGAAGTATTCTTAATATACTGCAACAATGTACTGAGTTTATTAATATCTCAGAGGAGTTCTCCTTTTTATGGCCCTTGCATGCTAATTACAATACCAGCCATGGTGCTGGACACAAGTCATTAGCAGCAAATCCATACTACATTGATGGTTTATTCCAATAAGATGAACCTAGCTGACAATCTCACTGCTCAGAGTCAGATGGCCAAACGTTCGCATGAACCTGGTAATAAGTATCTGATCCATACTTTATCATAGAAATTGAAGCCTAACTAGAGTTGCTGATTTCACTGTAACAGAAACACTGAGTTTAATTTCTGTCATTGTCTATGGTGAGGTTTTATATAACATACGAGTTCTAAAAATCCTTATTTACTCTGACATATTCCATATGTGATTTCTGAAACAAAGATCTCTGCATTAAACAACTCAACTCACAGACTGTTGTCAGGGCCAATTACCTTGCAGCTGTTAGCAAATGAGATATCAAATGTACTGACCCACTAACTTTCTTCAAGGAAGACAGTAATTAAAGAAAGTAATGTTATTTAAAGGTCCATTATAAATATATTTTTTCTGCATCTGGTGGCCCATGTTCCATAGAGCATGCAAACAGCATGTTATATGCTCCAACACACATAACCAAAGGGCCACTACCTAAACAATGCTTATACTGCGTGCAGATAAAACATGAATACACATTATCTATACATAGTGTCAGCAGAATTGCAAGTAATGCATGCACTGAAATAAAAATGTGCTTTACATGTATCCTCTGTGTCTCCTGTTTATGACATCACCTGTGACTTGATAAGCTAATGAGCTGTTTTCACTGCATTTGCAATGTTTAGATAACTTTTTATATTTGGTATTGTCTACATTCACAGTATAAAGAACTATTGAAGTCAACTATTGTGTCCCTTTAAGAAGTCATTATCGAACACCTCCACCACACTATATCAGCAGTGGTGAACCTATGGCATGCCGAGCCCTCAGTTGTGGCACGCGGCCAGGTTCAGTTCTCACCACTTGTCTGCTCCGTCGTCCGGGAGGACAGAGCTAAACCTGTATGTGTGAGTGTGTATGAATGTGTGTGTCGCATTGTAGGAGAGCGTGGGCGCCATTTGCAAAAGTGCGCCCTAAGCCGGCACCTATTTCGCCTATAGCATCACACTGAGCTAAGACAGTGCTGCTCTCGCTCCCTGCGAACATTGATCATTCAGAGCATCAAAGCTTGGCGAAATGATTAGAGAGGCTCATTTTTTATCTTTGTTTGTACCCTGCTTTGGATTACTGTTCCAGACCTGTATATGCTGTTTTAGCCCATTTTATCCCATTTGTGGGCACTAGGATTTTGTAAGTTGCTGCAATAAAGGAGTATAAGTGTGGGTGTGAGTATGAGTAAAAGCGTGTGTGTGTGTGTGTATATAAGTGTGTGTGTGTGAGTATAAGTGGGTGGGTGTGAGTAAGAGTATAAGCGTGTGTGTGTGTGTATATGAGTATAAGTGTGTGTGAGTATAAGTGTGTGGGTGTGAGTATGATTATAAGCGAGTGTGTGTGTGTATATAAGTGTGTGTGTGTGTGAGTATAAGTGGGTGGGTGTGAGTAAGAGTATAAGCGTGTGTGTGTGTATATGAGTATAAGTGTGTGTGTGTGAGTATAAGTGTGTGGGTGTGAGTATGATTATAAGCGAGTGTGTGTGTATATGAGTATAAGTGTGTGTATGAGTATAAGCATGTGTTAGTACATATGTGTGTGTGTATGCGGTGTTGACCAAAAATTGGGCACTCAGGCCCAAAATCATTCGCCATCACTGCACTATATCAATAGCATTGCTTTTCCCTCTGACATATATTATGTAATAAGCAAACAATTTCACATTTTCAAATATCCAACTCTTCCTTCCTCTTTCTTTGTTTCCTCTTTTTTTTCCAATTTTGCTTATTTAATGTCATTATTTACTAATAGTGTAATACATTTTCATGTTATTATTTAGTTTTGTTTTGTTATACATATATACGCCTCCCCATCCCTATGTGTGCTTTGTAACCCTAAACATTTAAATAAATGAATACATAAAGAAATATTATGTAATAAGACAAGTGTTTACAATTGCCAAATGCTGAAAACGCTTAATCATTGTTGCTAGGGAGTCACCACTTAACCAAAATACAACATCAAACCATAAAATAAAACATACAACATGCATTTACAAGAGTCTAAAATGCATAATTATTTGTTATGCAACAGGCACTTAGCTCCCAGTGCTTTCTGTTAATTTCATACTGTATATTTGGTTCAAGCAGAATGCAACATTGAGCTCCAGCTAATTTTTGTGGTCCTTTGGCTGCATGTGTCTATTAGACATACACAGTTTCAGCCTATGCACAGTGGAAAACACCACTGTCCCAGCAAGTCAGGGACTGTTGGAAACTATATAGCTTGTCACATTTAGTGGATGGTTTGCACAATGGACACGCCTGACCTAAAGAGCATAAAACCGCAGAAATATTATAGCATTTTCAGTATTAATTAGGTGGCTTAGCCAGCATCATCCAGAGTGTTTAGATATTAGCAGAACAGCACTGTAGTAATTAGTAATGTTGTAGAATGTACAATATCAACCACAATTAAAGCATGCATCCCATTCTTTCTGCATTACACACAACTGTCTTTATTGAAGCTAAACCAGGACACCAGAGAATTAATATTGTACTTGTGAGTGACAGCGAATCCCAAGACGTTGTGAAGTATGAGCATGGCAAGTGGATACTTGGTAGTTTAGTATTAACAGAGATGGAACAAATATGGAACATCACTAGAGTGAGCTAAGAAGCCAAGCCAGTCAGCTAGAGAACAACACAATGCCAGCAATTCATGACCAAATGGGACGAATCAATGTCAGTATAACTTTACTAATTCTCCTAAACACAAATGATAAACAAAACAAAGATTTATTTCCTACCATTTTATTTTTACATTTTCTTTATTTAACGTTTTGTAATGTAAGCAGTGATACAACTTATCCAACAACAGTAAAGCAGGAAATCAGGATATTTTTTTTTGTACTTAAAGTTTAAAAAAAGACAAGGTGTAATTTCTAGCTAAAATGCACAAGTAAAACAAAGATTAGGATCTTTAAAGGATGTTCCGGTGATTTTTGATGGCGTGACTGAACTAATATATGATTTAAAGAGATAATATTCGGCTTGAGAATTCCTGTTTCACAATGTTAAAGAAGGTTAGACAAGGTCAATAAAACAAAACAAATTAAACCATATGGCAGGTCACCTTCATATTGTTGTGTTTTGGAGCTAGCTACAGAAAAAGATAAAAATAAAAAAAAAAATGAAAAAAAAATCACATGCATAAATATAAATACAAAAAATAAAAATACAATTGTGGCTTCTACAGAGTCACATTTCTTTCTGCAATGCCCTAAGGCAGCATCCAGCAAACAATAACAGAAAGAAATAAACAGTGTTCTGCATTATCCGTTTTTATTAATATCGTGTTCAAAGCTATGTGACTGGAATCTCTCCTTCTAATCCCTGTCTTGCTTTACAAAAATATGAATTTTCATACAAAAAACCCTCAGCAAATAATAATATATAAAAGTATCCCTTTAATGAGCATAGTACACCGACCTTTAAGTCATGCTGAATTTCGATTTTGATATAAGAATGCAGCTAGCTATACACTACCCTGAAGCATTATGGTCAGTGGTCAGTATTTGTTTGGCTTGTTATTTGTCCAGGGATAGAAGAAATTCATCCTAACATCTTTAGAGATTCTATTTTTATCTTTGAATTCAGTGAGCAATCCTTTTGTCTCTTATGTCACTTGCAATTGATCACAGATCTGTCTTACACAGCAGCTTTCTTCTAAGAGATTGTATTCAGGACCAAAATAACAGTGTAGTGTATATGAAACAGATACAAAATGTTTTTATGAGATACTGCCTGTAGATTTTACCATCTTTTGAGAGATATTCATCAAAGATTTTGTGCTGCAAAGTAATTACAAAACCAGAGCAACTATTTTGCATTCTTTATTCAGTATTGGTTTCTATATAAATCTTTCCTTAATAAATATAATAATAATTTAACTTAAAAAAATATATAAACAGACTGGTTGCTACATCTGCTAAGCACACAGCAGATAAATATCCAATATAAACAGTAGATAGATAGCTAGACCCTTTTAATATATATGTTAAAATGATACTCATGTGTAAATGGCATGCCTGTCCATTACACGGCACATGCATATGCATTTTTAGATTGACGCCAGGCAAAGAAGCTAATTAACAACACCAGAGATCTCAAGTATCAGTATCATTTTACTAAACACCATTCATGAACAAAGCAAAAATCTATTATAAAAATCTAATATTTCAAATGTAACATTTCTCCCTAATCCTTCAGCTGCCCCCAGTGCCATCCTAAAGCTTTGGCACACTGGGCAGTTGCCATGGGGCTCCCATGATTCCAGAGGCCCTGCGCCCCATGGTCGATTTATCACCAGCTTGCATTACTATACTAATATAACCGAGAAAAAGAGAATAAAACTCTGCGCAATTGACCCGGGCAAAAATGCACCAAATAAGAGCCTGAATAATATAGTGTGAATACAAGATACTTAAGGTAATATAGATAGATAGATAGATAGATAGATAGATAGATATACAATTACTGGCTAGAAAGTGAGATAATTCTATAAAGGAAAGAAAGAAATAGTGTATTACGTCCCAATAATGTAAACAAATAATAAATGGTAAATATGCATTCACAAGTGTGGCTGCAATAATGAAAAATGGAACAATGAAAATGCAAGTAAGGATTATTGGCAACAGAGTTAAGTTCCCAATGATGTTGTTTAATGCCAAATTGTCAAACAGACTAATATAAAGCATGTTTGGAACTGCGGTGAACTGTATTACCATAGATTTCTACACTATTATTAATATTATTAATAATTTGTATCAATGCTACTTTATCAAACCTACTGCATTGGACCTGCATGACATTTAATCTGATGAGAGAATTATGGGTTGACTCTACAGACACCTCACTTTTTTTCCATTTATGGAGTATAGTAGCTATTCCCCATGGAACAGAAACAATTTCAACATATCGCATACTGCTCATTCCAGTTTACAGACACTAGACTCATAGCCTGTGCCACGAGTCAGTAAATAACTCATTCCTTCTCCTGCAATCCAAGTGTTATCCTGCAATCCCTGTATCAATTTAGTAGCCCTTCTCTGAATTATCTCCAAAGTATTTATATCCTTCTGGAGATACAGTCTCCAGTGCTGTGTACAGTACTCCAAGTGAGGTCTCACCAGAATTTCTTATGAATGGGGACTCTATTTCGGTTTATAGAAAACCAATAAGAAATTCTTATGAATGGGGACTCTATTTCGGTTTATAGAAAGCCAATAGCATTACATGTATTCCATAAACCGAAAGTCTATAAACCGAAAGACATTCGGTTTATAGACTTTTGGTTTATAGAATACATGTAATGCTATTGCTATTCTATAAACCGAAAGTCTATAAACTGAATGTCTTTCGGTTTATAGACTTTTGGCTTATGGAATACATGTAATGCTTTTGGCTTTCTATAAACCGAAATAGAGTCCCCATTCATAAGAAATTATTATGAATGGGGACTCTATTTCAGTTTATAGAAAGCCAATAGCATTACATACAATGTAATCGCCGAACACCGAACTCCAACACGAACATACAGTAGAATGTCCGTGTTCGGGTCCGGGGTCCAAAAACAGTAATGTTCGGTACGAACCCAAACAGTGCGGTTCGGGTTCGCTCAACACTACATATAACCATAGGAAGTTGAGGATTATAGAGGTAGCCAAGATGGTATTAACTTTGACCACTACACGCCATAAGGTTGAGCCTCAGATGTAAAAAGCCAAATGTCTGTGCAGCACCCAGGACTACCTCAAGGGCCCTGACACTCCACAGGAACAGACTCATGAGACCAGAGATAAGTATCCAGATAGGTGGGTTGAAAATACACAACATAGACAAGCCAAGGTTAATGGACTGGTAAAAGCTGAATAACTCAGGAGATAAGTCAAGGTCATAGTCCAGAAATAAAGGCAGGATACTACTCCAGGTCAGGCTAGCTGGGTCAGTAGCTTGGAGAAGTCAGGATGAACAAAGAAACAAGTGGTCAGATTCCAGAAATGCAGGCAGGAATAAATTCAAGGTCAAGCAAGCCAGGGTCCAAACAGAATGGTCAGGAAAAAGCTGGGGTCAGAAAAAGAAAACAAACAAACTAAGGAATACCAACAAAACCTAAATGGATGAATGATTTCTGAGCATTTACATAGCCCTCCAATTACAGTCCCCACCTCTAGAATCAAAAAAAAAGATTTGGAGGACAAAAGTGTTAAATGTCCCTTTAAGGGGTGTACAAACTGTCAAAGCTCTCTTCGTCTGAAGTGGTCCATGCACCTGCCTGTGCTGGGCGGCTGGGATGGAGAAACAAATTGCCAATAAGTGACCACGGTGGTAGTCCTTACACATAACCCAAACTGACTCTATGTCTGCCTCACTAACTTGTATTAGGTTAGATTGTATGCCCTCTTTGACATACAAGGCCACTCCTCCCCCTTTCTCTGCCTTTTCTATTTAAATAGTACACTGGTATTTCTACGTCATTTTTCTCATTTGACCAGGTCTCCAGTAACCATTACTAAATCTCCATTCTCATTTGCCATTATTATTAAGTTCACAGATATTATTCCCTTAGCTGAAAGTAATTGCCAACGTGACACTAAACTTGCATTTTTTAACACACTTGCAAGAAAAATATTTACTCACTCAAGCATGCATTAGAAGGTTGGCAACAACATTGATCATAGTGGACATTTACTGGGGTCTGTGACAGATAATTTAATGATGTTCTATAGACCTTCACAGGCCTTTCCACAGACACTGGTGTCCTTGTATGGACCCTTTGCCAATTCCTGTGCATTAGTATTCTCATATATTATACATATGAACTTCTGTATGCTCATAAATGTCCAATGGCAATCTAAGTAAGACAATAACAGCACAGAAAATGTAAAACGAAAACAAACTACCATGAGGCCTGAGCCTTTCTAGTCAAGAACCCAGAGCTGCATTTTATGTAATTACAGGGAGTGCAAAATTATTAGGCAAGTTGTATTTTTGAGGATTAATTTTATTATTGAACAACAACCATGTTCTCAATGAACCCAAAAAACTCATTAAAATCAAAGCTGAATATTTTTGGAAGTAGTTTTTAGTTTGTTTTTAGTTTTAGCTATTTTAGGGGGATATCTGTGTGTGCAGGTGACTATTACTGTGCATAATTATTAGGCAACTTAACAAAAAACAAATATATACCCATTTCAATTATTTATTTTTACCAGTGAAACCAATATAACATCTCAACATTCACAAATATACATTTCTGACATTCAAAAACAAAACAAAAACAAATCAGTGACCAATATAGCCACCTTTCTTTGCATGGACACTCAAAAGCCTGCCATCCATGGATTCTGTCAGTGTTTTGATCTGTTCACCATCAACATTGCGTGCAGCAGCAACCACAGCTCCCAGACACTGTTCAGAAAGGTGTACTGTTTTCCCTCCTTGTAAATCTCACATTTGATGATGGACCACAGGTTCTCAATGGGGTTCAGATCAGGTGAACAAGGAGGCCATGTCATTAGATTTTCTTCTTTTATACCCTTTCTTGCCAGCCACGCTGTGGAGTACTTGGACGCGTGTGATGGAGCATTGTCCTGCATGAAAATCATGTTTTTCTTGAAGGATGCAGACTTCTTCCTGTACCACTGCTTGAAGAAGGTGTCTTCCAGGAACTGGCAGTAGGACTGGGAGTTGAGCTTGACTCCATCCTCAACCCGAAAAGGCCCCACAAGCTCATCTTTGATGATACCAGCCCAAACCAGTACTCCACCTCCACCTTGCTGGTGTCTGAGTCGGACTGGAGCTCTCTGCCCTTTACCAATCCAGCCACGGGCCCATCCATCTGGCCCATCAAGACTCACTCTCATTTCATCAGTCCATAAAACCTTAGAAAAATCAGTCTTGAGATATTTCTTGGCCCAGTCTTGACGTTTCAGCTTGTGTGTCTTGTTCAGTGGTGGTCGTCTTTCAGCCTTTCTTACCTTGGCCATGTCTCTGAGTATTGCACACCTCGTGCTTTTGGGCACTCCAGTGATGTTGCAGCTCTTAAATATGGCCAAACTGGTGGCAAGTGGCATCGTGGCAGCTGCACGCTTGACTTTTCTCAGTTCATGGGCAGTTATTTTGCGCCTTGGTTTTTCCACACGATTCTTGCGACCCTGTTGAATATTTTGAATGAAACGCTTGATTGTTCAATGATCACGCTTCAGAAGCTTTGCAATTTTAAGAGTGCTGCATCCCTCTGCAAGATATCTCACTATTTTTGACTTTTCTGAGCCTGTCAAGTCCTTCTTTTGACCCATTTTGCCAAAGGAAAGGAAGTTGCCTAATAATTATGCACACCTGATATAGGGTGTTGATGTCATTAGACCACACCCCTTCTCATTACAGAGATGCACATCACCTAATATGCTTAATTGGTAGTTGTCTTTCGAGCCTATACAGCTTGGAGTAAGACAACATGCATAAAGAGGATGATGTGATCAAGATACTCATTTGCCTAATAATTCTGCACTCCCTGTATAACAAATAATGCTTCTTGGTATTTGTCTGATGTGCACCATAGTAACCTGACATAAAAGATTATTAATGTAATCAAAATACAAAAATGAATCAGAGCTTTCTTCTTGCGTTTCTATCAGATCTGTAATTTGGAGGTTTCATGATCACAATGCATGAAAAGTCACTAACAAAGACTGGTATTATTTCGATATCACTCAATTCCTGTTTATGTAATAATCAATACTCAATGTTATTACACTAAAGAATAACCATGTTGCTTCTAAATTAAAATAATAGAAGTCAAGCACAGCTAGTAATAAACCAGAATAGCAAAATGGCTGCTCCCACCACCCTTATGTTGACAATGTTTATTTATAATATAGCAGAAATAAAAATACTAAATTGCTTATTATATAAAAAGAATACTTTGGGTATAAAATGTTTAATGTAATGTTAATGGAACAGACATCTGCTAGTAATTTCAGAGTACTTTAAAAGCTCAATCTTGAAAAAAAAATCTGTAAAAACAAAAAAATCGGTAAAAACAGTATAATTAAATTTATACTTATATCCAATAAATTATAACACACCATAGGGAGTAGTCAATAAAACCAAAATACTGAAGTTCACACAATAATCAAAAACAATTTCAATTCTTCCCATGAAAGAAACACTGAAACATGTCTCTGTCTACACATGTGCACCTACTAAAAAAAAACTAATTCTAATGCTAATATGGAAACGGGATCTGCATAGAACAGCAGCCCCCCTGTAACTTTGCTCATAATTTGGAGAAGGAAGGGTGTATTCAGTGTATTTGATCAATAGGTGAATATAATCTATCATTTTTATTCTCTACATTCGCAGGATATATACCGTATTTGCTCGATTATAAGACGACCCTGATTATAAGACGACCCCCCAAACTTTGGATATTCCTTTAGGAAAAAAACTAAAAGCCTGAATATAAGACTACCCTATAGGAAAAAAGTTAAACTTGTATATATTCACATGTAAATTGCTTTTTTAATAAAAAATGATGATATCAAAAAATGTATTTCTAGTTTTTATTTCTTTTTATGTGCCAATGCTGCCTCTTTCCCTTGCCCCCATTTTTCTCTCTCTCTCCCCCCTCCCCTTGCCTGTCTCTTAACCCCCTCACTCCCCTTGTCTCTGTCTCTTAACCCCTTCCCTCCCCTTGTCTCTGTCTCTTAACCCCTTCCCTCCCCTTGTCTCTGTCTCTTAACCCCTTCCCTCCCCTTGTCTGTCTCTTAACCCCTTCCCTCCCCTTGTCTCTGTCTCTTAACCCCTTCCCTCCCCTTGTCTCTGTCTCTTAACCTCCTCCCTCCCCTTGACTCTGTCTCTGCCCCCCTCCCTCCCCCCTGTCTCTCTGTCCCCCCTGTCTCTCTGTCCCCCTCCCTCCCTCCCCCTGTCTCTCTGCCCCCCCTCCCTCCCTTCCCCTTACCTTGATCCCTGGTGGCTAGTGGGGGCAGCCGGGGGATGTCTGCACGATACTTGCAGACATCCTCCATGCTGCCCGACACGGCAGTCTATTATGACGGACAGCTGTCCGTCATAATAGTCTGCCGTGTCGGGCAGCATGGAGGATATCTGCACCTATCGTGCAGACATCCCCCAGCTGCCCGAATCTCCCTGGTGCCTAGTGGGGCAGCAGACGAAGTCTGCACGATGAGCGCAGACCTCCCCTGCTGCCGCCCGGCACGCTCGCCGGGACTTCTGTGACGAAAGCGGAAGTATCCGGCTTCTTCACAGAAGCCCCGGCGGTCGTGCCGGGCGGAAGCAGGGGAGTCTGCGCTCGTTGCGCAGACTTCCCCTGCTGCTAGAGAGGGGGATCCAGGTCCCCTGCAGCTCTGCTGGGGACCTGGATCCATGTCTTATAATCTGACCTCAATTTGAGGTCAGATTATAAGAGACCTCGATTATAAGACGAGGGGGATTTTTCAGAGCATTTGCTCTGAAAAAAACCTCGTCTTATAATCGAGCAAATACGGTAATATGTAGGTGACAAAACGTTTGCTATGGTAACCTCATAAAATATAAATATCCCTCAGTGGCAGGAAGGAAATGTGGTGAGAATAATAAGCAATATCATTGCTTTTCAATATGTTGAGCATTCACTCTGTAGTCAAGGGGTTAAATGTAAATTGGGTAAAAAAAAAATGGCTATTTGCAGACAAGTAGTGTGTGGATAGCCACCCTCAGCAGATCATGTCATTTCTCACTGTTAAATACTGGTTACTCCAAATCATGTTTAAAGGGCTTATGAGGACAAGGACTCAGGGGAGTCATACAAGATACAGAATAAATCCTGAAAAATAACATAACTCTCTAAAAGGAAGGAAGATGTACTATAATAAGCCTCATGTAGCAGTCAAAATATATGAATTACTTTGTTCTTTAAAACAGTTGGAAGCAAAGTGTTAAATAATAATACAAAGCTTCACATTAGAAACAATATAGGTATTGGCTCAAGACATCGTGTTGCCTGGGTCCACGACTGAAATGGTGTCCCACCCCCAACATCCCCCCTAAATTACACACACAGTCATACACGCACAAACACACAATCACATAGATGGGGTCACAGGCGTGATATTCCAACTCGGAAACCTGCGTTTTGCTTGATAATACATACTAGGACTAGGTGAAGCATTTGCTTTAGTTCAGGTGATTATTTCAAAGAGAGCTTTACATTCTGATAATTTGAAATGGAATTCCACATTACAACCATTTAGGTCAGCTTTGAATTTTTGTAAAAGGTTTTAAAAAGGGTTAATATTTTGAGAAGTCTCAGGGTCATATGGAAAGTTCCAAAGTACGACTAACACACTCCTAATTTCTTAAAGGGACAGTCTAGTCCCCAGACTCACTTTGGGGAAAGATGAAGATTACTGCTTGTATAGTGCACAGGCTCTTTTCCAATATGATTTGATGCAGGGATTCTGCATAAATCACATGTTTAATATTTGACTCAAGCCCTACCCAGTGATTACTCTGCATGTTTACTGCAGGTGCGGCAGCACTGATTCTATAGACACTGAGGATATAAAGTTTTGTTTAATTTAGTCATTTCTTGTGCCCTTGAAATAGAATGCACTGTGTGGACTTTGATAAATGTGTTCTTGTACACAGTAGGATCTCTTAACAGTGCATCACATTGTCTGATGACATCACTAGAGAGACATGAATGAATTATTCTCACTGGTTTCTGCAGCAAAAAAAAAAAAGATAATGAGTTTTACTCAGCTAGTGTGGGCAGTCCTGGCTGCTTGCAAACGGCTGTAATTTCACAAATTCATCTAGCTGTAAGTATTTTATATTTTAAGCAATGTAAAATGTAAAACGTGCATTTTAAAGTACGTTGAAAGCACATTAATATGCATTAACATTTGGAAGATGCATTTTTGGCACCAGACAGTCACGTTAAGAGACAACAGGTTTAAATAATAGAACATTAATCAGTGTATCAACAACCACAACCAAAAAACTAACTGGTTACATTTTGTAGACATAAAACTAGAGTAATAAAATGTGCCCTACTTTCTGCAGAGGTCTTTAAATGAATGGACACTTTAAGTTGAGTACAATGCTCTTCAAATTAAATTGATCTATGATTGGTATTATACAAAAAAAATTGCTGCAGAATTTTTTCTCTAGTTGGAAGGTTTCATGTGACAGATTTAATAGCCGTGCTGTGTTGAGAGAGTCCACATTCCATTCATAGTGTTCCTGTTCTAGTGACCATTACATAAGTCAAAATCCACCTCTTCAGTTACACTTACATTTAATACAATGATGGACATTTTTAACATTATACATTGTGCTGCAAATGTATCTGTAAAAGCTGGAGGTGTAAATATTGAAACATTTAAAGGTTAAACTTTTTGTTTTTAAATGGAGCCTGTCATTAGAAATAAGTGCTTGAATAAAAAGCTAATATCTTGTGAAAGTTAAATCAAAATGATATGGTAATTTATTTAATTTTCTACTAATGTAGAAACATAATGTAGAATGTGAGTCCCACATTAAAAGAACAGGGGGCCCTGATTCCTAAACATTGTGACCAGAAAATGAAAATAAAGTGATTAAGTGCGCCTAATCAAACACTTTCCACACTCACGATTATAGGTGAGATGTCTCTAATAAGTATTATTTAAAGGGAAAAAATCTATGAAAAAAATCTATAGTGTAATATATTATGACAATTTGCATAGGCACACCAAAAAATATATATGAAGTGCACACTCACATTTGCCTGAGCAGTACTCTGCTCAGGAATAAGGCTTGTGGAGACCCACAGTGGGTGAAAAGAATATCCTCTGTTCTTGATAGCCTCAGAAAGTAGCACATAGGGGGAAGAGGAGGCAGGAATATAAGTACCAAAATGTATTCACATAGTATAAAACATAATAAAATCTTACAGTAAAAACTGCAATGTCCAGAAAATCCCTGAAAAGTGTTTTGGTGCAGGGTGCAAAACTGCTTTCGGTAGTGGATAATCCTCCTGCTTCACGACGCGTTTCACCTCTCCAGAGAGGCTTTTTCAAGTGACCAGAAAACAATCTCTATACTGTGTTAGCACAAATGTAAGAAAATGCATAATTTAAGAGAAATATATGCATTGAATGTGTCTGTTTATCGCGTCACTGGTCACTTGATATGCAGGGTTACACCTTTCCAATTGAATGTAGTTCATTAGCTTATCAGGTGATAATTATACTGTGAATGTCACTTATGATCTATACATTGTCCATTTGCTTGCAATTCTTTTAGCCCAATGTATAGATCATAAGTGACATTCACAGTATAATTGGTGTTTGGTGATGAAGGACTTTAAGGTTTTCAAACCCAGTGGTGTATATTGTATAGATATGCACATTACTAAGTTTTCAGATCTTCGCATACTTTGCTTTTTCTATTCTATCTTTTTAAGCATTTAAAATAAATAAAATAAAGTCTTTTTTTTAGTCCTATCCAGAATCCCTCCCTGCTTTTTGCCTTTGTTAAAGTCATGCTTTGTTTAGTGCTTACCTAAAATCAGGATTCTGTTTAAGAACGTTCTCCATTTCTTTTGTACTTTTATACAATGAATACCGCTGTGTCAGCACAGCCAGTGATACAAAGAAACACAATACATGTAAAAGTAACATTGCCAGTAATGTTTCTCTAGGCAAGTCAACTTTGTCAAATAAAGTTTTAGAATGTTATTATCATAAAAAAAGCAGCATATATATGATGACTTAGTTTGCGAACAAGTATTCTAAAACTATTATAAAGCTTACCAGATCTGCATCTTTTTAAGGACCAGTAACATGTTATAGTTCTGTGGCTTATGTCCATTTATCTCCTAGTTCAAACATGACATGGTATCACTTAATAAGAAATATAATTTATACAATAGTCTAATGTCATGGCACTACTGCTTTTCAAAGTTAGAAATAATGTGCAATTCAACTGCAAAAGAGACCACAAATATCCAATTCGTTAAAGCAGTGACAGTTGAAAACTTTATGGGGGATCCCGCAACATTTTTTTAAATGTCAGCTTAATCCTTTCAGTGATGTAGGGAGCACTGTTTCAGTTCCTTACAGTACTGAAAGTGTTAAAACGTGCATTTATTGGCTGTGTTAAGCAGCTGATGCACATTTAATTTTTAAGGGTTGCCAATGAATCATCAATGCCTGTTACTTTACCCCTAATGCCAGTTTTCTGCTTACCTTTTATCTACCCCAATATCTCCTATCCAATTTACTCTTTATCCCATTTAAAATGTCTTCATATTTTATTTTCCTACTTCCTCTGCCTGTCTGATTTTAGTTTCCTTTTTAGCCTTAACCTATAATAGTAAAAGTGTTTAACGATGAAGAGTACATTGAAAAATTCTTCTGGTTCTCAAGTACACTGGGTTGTTACTTTTTGTCCATTTTCGAGGGGTACTCATTGTATCTACTCGAGAAAGATGAAAATCTGAGTCAAGCCACATCTGAAACTAAACCTGCAAACAACCCTGAGGTTGGAACAGATTCTACTATATGGAGCATTACCCCAATGAGCTATCTCAATGGCTTCCATTTTTTCTTCCTAAAAAACTACATCCTCTTCAGTTTAGTGTCCAATCTCCCTTACTCCTACCCCACACACTACATTTACATACCTCTTAGTGAGTTTACTAAAGGACTTATTAGAACTATATCTACATTACCAATCTGCTACACTCAGGTGAACCGAGTCTCCATTCTATTCAGCTAAATCATTAGTTATTTGTTAGGAATATAATATGGTATCAATTAAACACATCTGAACACAGTGCGCCCCAGAACCTGTTTATGAAATGCACCTGATGTCCATCTTAGGATTTGGTAGGCAGAAATGATCAAAGATCCTTTGCATAAATGTATTAGAAGTAGATTTATTCTTTTTTTAGTAAATCATTAAAACAACAGTAAAAAAAAAAAATAGTTGTATTGCAGAATTTATGGCTACTTTAATTTTAAGAATTTTTTAATTATTGTACTTTTTTATTTTCTATTGTAGTTCTACCTTTCCTGTTCTCAAGGAGAATGACAACTGTTGGCAAAAAAAGGCTGCATCTTAAATAGAGGTGCTTTAATGAATGAATACAAAACATTATGAAGTCCTGTTTGTTCTATATAGCTTTGTAAGGGAGCTGACATCTTGGGTCAGATGAAGAAAGATCTAAGCCATCTGGCCCAATATTTTAACCAACATGTCTGCTCTCTGATAAAGTAAACAAAGCAAAGAGGGATCAATAAAATACTTTATTTGTATTCATTCATTGAAGCATTTATTTTTAAAATCCCTTTACATGATGCCATCTTTCAACTGAACATAATTTAATATTTTGCCAACAGTTTTCATTTAAAAGGACACTTATACAATGTTTACACTTCAAATGTACAGCATTAAAAGAGATGGATAATTTTGTATTTGAAGAATTTCAAGAAAATGCCTATATTAAGTTCTTCATGATGCTAGGACGTTCTATACCGTCCTATTTTTCTGGTGCCGAAAGATGCTGGGACGGCTTAGATCGTCCTTCAGTTAACAATTCATCACCTGTGTTCATCACCTGTGTTGATATGCAAATTACAAAATTCACATTTAAAAGTACTTTATTAGCATTTCGAGCCACGGGTGATGTCATAAACAGGAGACCCCACATGCACTTTAAAAAAAATAAATTTTCTCTTAATTTACGCATCTTTTTTGCAATTCTTCTAACATTTTCCATAATATTCCACAGTATAATGTTTTCCTATAAGAGTGTTCAGTATTATGAAGCCTCACTGTAGATACCTGATAACACATTACTGGATGATGTTGGTGAAGAGTATGCATTTAAAGCACGTTCCCTTATGCAGGTTTGGATCACTTTAATGTATTTTTCTGCAAGTGTAGTAGTGTTTCATAAACCAGTATGGTTTTCCTGAGGCAGATCACCAAACACGTAGTGGCTGGACAATGTTTTTCTCTGTGTCTACTGTGTTTACCTTTACAGTGATTAAAGTGGTCCAAGTTGTCACTTGACACCTTAACACCTCTATCGAAAATAGATGGGCAACTCAAGACGGGGATGGGACTCTTCATTGCGGCTGCTTCCGCGCAGCCGCTTCACCGCAAGACATTTCATCGCTAAAGGTAAGTATTTTAGCTATTTTACTTTGGTTAGAATTAGGGTTTAGCGGGTTAGAATTAGGGTTTAGGGGGTTAATTTTAGTATTAGGGCTCGGGGGTTAGTATTAGGGTTAGTATTAGGGTTTAGGGGGTTAATTTTAGTATTAGGGCTCGGGGGTTAGTATTAGGGGTCAGGGGTTAGTATTAGGGTTAGTATTAGGGTTTAGGGGGTAATTTTAGTATTAGGGCTCGGGGCTTAGTATTAGGGGTCGGGGGTTAGTATTAGGGTTAGTATTAGGGTTTAAGGGAGTTAATTTTAGTATTAGGGCTCGGGGGTTAGTATTAGGGGTCGGGGGTTAGTATTAAGGTTTAGGGGTTAATTTTTGTGTTAGTATTGGGGTTTAGTGTTTGGTGTTAGTATTGGGGTTTGGGAATCATTTATTAGGGGGGGGGTATTTTCGTTTTACTTGTACATTTGTAAGAGCTGACAGTTCAGCGCTGAACTGTCATCTCTTATTCTTCATTGCTGACAGTTCAGCGTTCTAACTGCCGCGCTGAACTGTCAGCGATGAAGATGCGGCGCGGAAGTGTCCTAGACCCACTCAAGACTACTGCTCATTAACAACATAACTGCAGTTCACAGGAATATAAATGAAGAATAAATGAGGAGTGTTGTTGGCCTTCAAAACCTCTTAGTAACTGATCAACCAAAAGCCATAATGGCTATCAACATTCTGGCTGAATGTGAAAGAACTTTCTCTGGACAACATCCATAACACATAAATAATACTAGCTCAGAACTGTCTTGGCAACAAAACCAGAGGTGAAAAAGCAGAGAAGGATTTCAACAGGCTTTTATTTAGTATCTCAAACTCCTTAAGGGCACATGTTGGCTAAGTAACAATACTGGCATAGCATGAGCACGAAAAGGAAGCCTGGTTTGGATGAAACCTGTTTGTCTTGGGATGCTTTCCATAGTTTTATCTGGATTTACAGAATCACAAGAACAACACCAAAATAAAAAGAAGAGAGGGCATTCAATGAGGGCTTAAACTTGGGGTGAGAAGGTGTGAATTTTATGCATCCTCTATCATGGCTAAATCCTTAGGTTCTATTGTATTACCTAATGAAATTAATCATGTATCATGCCTTAACCTTAGGTTCTTCATGGCATGTGGTCCTGGTCATTATAAAGTTGGACTACACTGTTACAGATTATGCTTGGTGGCTTATAGATAATGGACAACTCCTGTCAGATTTTGCTCAATAATAACTCAATAAACGATAACTCAATAAATAACTTTGTTCCGTGCTATACATCATACACATGGGTTTATTATTCAGTATAGATAGGTACTTACAATGTTGATGATTTATGCTTTGAATGCTACAAGTGCAAGATACATAAATACCTTTACAATATCTGATGTACACTCTATATGGACAAAAGTATTGGGACACACCTCCTAGTTATTGCATTCAGGTCTCTCTATCAGACCCATTGCCACAGATGTATAGAATCAAGCACCTGACCATGCAGTCTGCATTCACAAACATTTGTGGAAACAATGGGTCGTTCTAAAGAGCTCAGTGAATTGTACTTTGAATTGAAGTGAGTTTGACTTATGGGTCTATTCACTAAAATTCGAATTTGGAGGTCGACGTTCATTTTGAGACTAAGTCAAATTCGGGCAACTTATAGAAAAAAAAACTGTTTTGAATCTTTTCTTTGAAAGTAATTGAAGGTAATGAACTGGACTATTTTGATAAAATGATATATGCCTCCTAGAAAATAACCATATACAAAAATATATACTTGCCTATCAATGGCAGTTAAATTGCCCAGACATTTAGCACAATATATATGAGGTATTGGAGCAGGAATATCTAGCATTAATTTCAATTAACTACAACAGATTTCAAATTGCAAAACAAAATAAATTTTATGATAGAATCAGTTTAAAGTTTAAAGTAGCATTACTAATAACGTGCTGTGTACTTTGAATGTACTACGTGACTTGTCTTATCAATTCGATTTTCTTGGCACTTGGCCTGTGGTTTGCAGCCAGGGCTAATATAAGATAAATCAAGCATAACACACTCTATGTAATCTCACGTCCTATGCTAGTCTTAATCCACAAATACATGTTTTATGTCTTAAAAATGAAAACCGACTTTATTCAGCTGCTTTCAGTTACCGTTTTGTGACATTTGAAGTCATTGCTTCCTATTTTGCATATACATAGAAGAAAGAGCATGAAAAAGTCATGTGATTGTGGTAGAAAAGTCTGTATCGCTAATGTGTGGTTCCTGTTTAATAACTGTCTGAATGTGTTGAGTAATGGTATACATACAATGTTTCACAATAGTTTGTTCTTTTCTAACAACACCTCGCTACAAGACATTTCTTGTTCTTAAATCATCATGTTCTTAATCATGGCCAATTCCACTTACTCTACAAACAGTTACATATCTTCTTCTTAAGTTCACAGCTTGTGTAAACTGCAGCTACGTGTGATGCACTGTAAGGCAGGGGAACGTAACAATTATGTTGGCAGGGGTCGCAATGCGATCGGTCCCATCACTTTACAGGGCCCTGGCGACCCTTGAAGCCGCCCCATTAACCCTTTAAGGACCAGGGATTTTCCTGGGCCAAGGACCAGAGCGTTTTTCAATTTTTAATACACGGTTTTTGAAACATAATTTTCCTCTCTCTCATTTAACGTACACATACAAGTTATATGTTGTTTTTTAAAGGACAGTTAGAGCTTTCTTTTGATACCCTATACATAAAAATGATTTACATTTTAGTATTAAAAAATAAATATAAAAGAGGAAATTTTTGAGGAAAATAAGTTTTTCCCCATTATTTTCCCAGTAATAACCTACATAACTAGTGCAACACTAACCCACGTATCCCCCCTAATTAACTAACTAATAAAAAATAAAAATATTGGTTCCCAAACCCCCCATAACAAAAAAGACAGAAAAAAACTCTGAAGAGTGCGATGTCAGATCAGTAAAAATCATGCAACAGGCATGCAGGGGTTAAATTTATTAAATAAATATATTAAAATTACCTTTATTTATTAAAAAAAACTTTATAAATTGTAAAAATAAAAAATCTGTTAAAAAAGAAACTAAATGAGGGCCATAAAGTGGAAGGAAACTGATCACAGTTAAAAACTGTGATCAGCAATGAAAGGGTTAATTTTTTTTAATTTTATTTTTTAACCTCTGTATTTAATTAATTTATTTTTACTTACAGGTCACTCTCTGTGCTTCACTATAAGAATGTGAAGCACAGAGAGTGAATTAGAGGCAAAGTCAGTGTGTGAACACACTGACTTTGCCATCTAATTTGCATGTTATTGCGGTGATGACTCAATCACCGCGATCACATGCCCGGAAATCGACCGATCGGGTCCAGGAGCTTTGCCTCGGGTGCGAGGCTTAGTCCTGGACCCGTTGCAGACTAGCTGGCGGTGCCCACGGAGCGCACCGCCGGCTAGACTGCATGAAGAGTTAACTCGTCATAAGGTCGCTAATGCGGCGGCTCTTATGACGAGTTAACTCGTCATAAGGACGGGAAGGGCTTAAATGCAGCTAGCTGGGTTGCAAGCCCACATGACAATAATAACATGTAATAGCTGTGACAATATTTAACCGCCATATTTGAAAAGGAAATATACCAAAATGGACCTGTCATCTACAAATCAGGATTTGATGAGATAAATATCTTTTTTTTTATGGGTAAAACATGCTCATCTTCAGAATGTGCAAGTAGCCACGAGCAAATACGGTGATGTGTGTTTGTCTACAAAAACTAAGCTTTATATCTGGGTCTGACATCCATGGAGTAATAAGGAAACATTCCTTCAAATATAGCTGCAATTTTACTTTAACATATTATGTCCCTAAGTTACTTTTTAAAACGTAACTGCACAGCAGCACACTGTTTCTATATGTAAAGGATAACTGTCTGAAAAAATATATATAAATAAGCTTTTTTATTGAGCACGCTTTTGCTTGTATCAGCTCTCTCAGCTTTATTGGGTCATTTAGGTCAGATCTCCCTTCATCTGATTCTAAACAAAATGTCTGCCCCTAATAGAGCCATGTATGCACAGAGGGCTCAATAAGGTACTTTATATTCTTTCATTAAAGCTTTTTTATTTGATGCAACCTTTCAAAAAAACATAACTTATTTTTTTGCCGACAGCTGCCCTTTAACATATAAGCTTTCAACAACTGCTATATTTAATAGAATCACTCTTGATAAATGAAATTGTAATCAAAACATCTATTGAATTCTCATGGACTCCAAAGTGCTGACCTACACAAGAAAATTTCAATAATATTTTGATTTGCCCAACCTATTATAAACACTGGCCAAATTTATGCTTTACATAACCCAGTCAGGTCATTAATATTTTTGTAAGACAAACTATAAACACTACCCATAGCCTATGTAACTTTCTTGTAATATACACACAGGGGGTGTAAACTAAAGATTACCCCTCTCTCAAAATGGAGTCAAAGAAACTATTTTATGTAAACATGTATTTGTAAACAAACCCAATCGTGGTTGCCTCCATATAGAGACATACACTTATTTATCTTAAATAAGATGTACCAGATTATTTATAGCAAAACGCATTTAGAAATACAATTTTACCGCACATTTTAATATGTGTTTTTCTTAACCTTAAATATGAAAAAGGAGCCAAAGAACCTCTAACTAATCTATTGAACTAGTTCAGATGGGCAACCACAGACACCCCAGCTGCTATGGAACCACGAATGCTCTGTCAGCTTCATCTTGGGAGGTGTAGTTAACTACTTTGTGACCTGACGTTTAAAAAAAAAAAAGTGTTTTAACATTTCTGCAATGTTTGTATTTAGCTGTAATTTTTAGTTGAAAGCTTTCTAAGCTCATTTCACTGCATGACATTCTAAGCACGTCAGCTGTGATTAACAGAATATGTTCCCTTGACGTGCCAATTGTCATGAAGGGGTTAAGGTTGTTAAGGTTACAGTTTTGACCCGTGCAATCCAGTATTTGGACTTCATGTGGAGGAAACAAATGAAGGCGATACTGGATATCTCTCTCTCCCACCCCTCCCCTGTTCTGCCTCCCCCCACTTCCTTTGCCTTCAAAAGTGGATATAGGGAGGGGGCAGAGCTAACCGGCTGAGCGGTGTAGCTCCGCCCCCACCCTGTGAAGCAGAGCAGCGTCTGCTTCACGAGGAGCCACTGGTAGCATGAGAAAGTGCTGCTCGCGCTCCCCATGCTTGCATAAAGCATGGGGAGTCGAGCAGCACCTTTCTCTTGCTGCCCTGGGCTCCCAGTGAAGCAGACGCTGCTCTGCTTCACAGGGTGGGGGCGGAGCTACACCGCTCAGCCAGTTAGCTCCGCCCCCTCCCTGTATCCACTTTTGAAGGCAAAGGAAGGGGGGGGGAAAGGCAGAACAGGGGAGGGGTGGGAGAGAGAGACAGGGGCAGGGGGGAGAGACAGAACAGGGGGAGGGGGAGAGACAGAACAGCTGGAAGGGTGAGAGAGAGATACAGAACAGGGGGGGAGAGAGAAAGAACAGGGGGAGGGAGGGAGGGAGAGAGAGAGAGACAGAACAGGGGGAAGGGGGAGAGAGAGAGACAGACAGAACAGGGGGGGGAGAGAGAGACAGAACAGGGGGAAGGGGGAGAGAGAGAGACAGACAGGGGGAAGGAGGGAGAGAAAGACAGAACAGGGGGAATGGGGAGAGAGAGAGAGACAGAACAGGGGGGGAGAGAGATACACAACGGGGGGGGAGAGACAGAACAGGGGGGGGGAGAGAGAGAGAGACAGAACGGGGGGGAGAGAGACAGAACGGGGGAGACAGAACGGGGGGGGGAGAGAGAGACAGAACAGAGGAAGGAGAGGAGAGAGACAGAACAGAGGGAGAGAGAGAATAGGTATGGGGGAGTTAGAGAGAGACAGACAGGGCAATGAAGAGGAAAGGGACAAACATGGGAAGGGAGAGAGATAAATACATGGGGGGGGCGCCACGGGGGAATCCCGCACAGGGCGCCGGAACACTTAAGGCCGGCCCTGGATACACCAAAATTACAAGTAATATTTGTTACAACTACACATGTAGAACAATCAATAAAAAAGAAAAATTCTAGATTGTGTCTGAAAAATAACAATGTACCAAAATAAGCCATATTAGGTAAAATAAAATAACTTTTTATTTTACCTGGTTCGGTGCAATTCTTGCGATGCGGCAGTTCATTCTGAACTTCAGTGATATTTTCTCCATCTGTCCAGAGCAACCCTCGTCCATTCCATTTACTGGTTCCTTCTCCGTTGACTTGTTCATCTATTAAATGGCTTGGATCCTCATATCCTACACAGAAGAAAGACAGGTTTAATTACAAGGTGTGTATTACCAAAAAATCTGTAGTGCTTTCAGAATACATAAGCAACATATTTGTGAGTTTCAAAACAGTAGAAATACAATGTTGCACTTGCTCCTATATTTTTCGGCTTGGGATTGCACTCCCAGTTTGCAAGATAAACCTGGCATGTTTATTTAGCAGCATTGCATTAAGTAATATTATATCATGGCTTGACATTAGGAGCCAAACAGGCACATTTAGGAGCCAGGCTACTTATTTTAAGAGCAAAGGAAATAGTTTGTCAAAAAAAAAAAGTTAAGAGCTCACAATGGGGAACTTGGAGGACTAGATATTGGAATTTTTCAAGTCCTGATGTATAAAAAGTAGCAATAATTCCTGACCGCCCAATTAGATCTGTGCTGTTTCAGCTGTAAATGCTGCCAAATTACTTATTTCTTGACATGATCATAAAATAGAAAGCAGGGCATTCCGTATATGTACACTTTATGCATTTTCTATGGCGGCATGAGCCTTCTGCTTGTCATATAAAGAGTGGAGCTAGGGAGTTTTTTTCCATGAACTTCCAATAATAGAGCTAGGCCATTATTTCCATGAACTTCCAATAGCATTCTGACATAAATGGGTCGGAATAATAATCCATATATGATTGACTGTTCTTTTAAATTACAGCGTTCATGATGAAATATCTTGTTGGGGCTTTTGCATTTCTGTGTGTTGCACTGACCACTAATACCAAGGAAACAGGTAGAGTTAAAATGATACCATTTATTGGCTAACCAAGCATTTGATTGCAAGCTCTCAACACCAAGTTGTGAGCACATAGTCCCTTGCTCAGGCATTAATAAGGCGAAAACAAAACAAAATTAGCCAACAAAACAATACCCTGTACATGGTAGTACTCATTTTATTAATACTAATTACTTTATCGTGACTGATTTGCTTTGCAGATATAAAGATTAGATTTTATAACTTAACAGGCTCATTTGTAGATAAAAGGTCTATTTTAAACCTATGGATTATTGTACTAAATCTGATTTTGCAGACAAAATGCGTCAGGTAATTGTCGCTGACACTTATTTGATCGGTCCATGATTGTCTTACTACAAGCAATACAAACTAAGTTTTATTCATCAATCCAGAGTGGCAGGATATTCATGGGACACTATCATCTCTGGGAAAATATATTTCTTATTACTATGGACTATTGCATGCCAGGAGAAAGAACTGAACAATATCTTCCATAAGGCACAGGTTGGTAGGCAGGGTGTAGGTCATCAGATGTGGTTAGTACTCATACAGTAAGCTACACAGAATTTAGTGGAAAAATACACTTGAATTTACATTAGTTCAAGCCAATCTAACTCTAAATATTAAAGTTTCTAAGCTTGCAAACTGGGCTCTTTACATCATCTATCAATATATTTCTGTTCGTCTAACATAGCATGCCTTCTTTGCTCTGTACCAAGTGCTATAGAAATGATCGTCCCTATGTACATACCGTATTTGCTTTGGATATTCCTTTAGGAAAAAAACTAAAAGCCTGAATATAAGACTACCCTATAGGAAAAAAGTTTAACTTGTATATTTAAACATGTAAATTACTTTTTAATATTCAATAAAAATGATATTAAACAAATGCATTTCTTGTATTTATTGTGCCAATGCTGCCTCTCTCTCCACCTCCCCCTGCATTGTCTCTGTCCCCCCAAACTTTTCTCTCTCTCTCTCCCCCCTTGTCTTTCTCTCCCCCTCCCTCCCCTTGTCTTTCTCTGCCCCCCTCCCTTTGTCTTTCTCTGCCCCCCTCCCCTTGTCTTTCTCTGCCCCCCTCCCCTTGTCTTTCTCTGCCCCCCTCCCCATGTCTTTCTCTGCCCCCCTCCCTTTGTCTTTCTCTGCCCCCTCCCCTTTCTCTGCCCCCCCCCTCATCTTTCTCTCCCCCCTCCCCTTGTCTGTCTTTCTCCTACCCCCCCCCCCTCTCCCCCTCACCTGTTTTTTGCTCCCTGGTGGCTAGTGGGGGCAGCCGGGGGATGTCTGCACGATACGTGCAGACATCCTCCATGCTGCCCGACACTTCCGTCTATTATGACATCCCCCGGCTGCCCGATTCTCCTGGTGGCTAGCGGGGCAGCGGACGATGTCTGCACGATACGTGCAGACATCCTCCGCTGCTGCATGTCACTTCCACCGGGACTTTTATGATGAAGCCGGAAGGACCCGGTTTCACCATAGAAGTCCCGGTGGTCGTGCCGGGCAGCAGCAGGGGGAGTCTGCTCTCATCGCGCAGACACCCCCCGGCTGTTAGAGAGGAGGATCCAGGTCCCCTGCAGCTCTGCGGGGAACCTGGATCCCTGTGTTATAATCTGACCTCGATCTGAGGTCAGATTATTAAACGACCTCGAATATAAGACAAGGGGTATTTTTCAGAGCATTTGCTCTGAAAAAAACCTTGTCTTATATTCGAGTAAATACGTACATATTAATGTTATATAATGTAACATTATGCTCATTCACACTAGCGAAAAATAATTGGCCAGTACTGATTTAAAGTAACCGGATGCTTGGACATTGCGGGAGACAAAATCAATGTACGTTGCTTACGATTGAATATTATGTTCATTAAATAACTTTGCTGTTTGTCTTTAATAAAATACTAATGCTCCATGAAAATCTGTATGAAGTAATAGAGAGTAAATGAAGCAGACAAATATGCAATAAATGATGCATTACATTTACAGAACTGTGTGCATGGTTCATTTTGTTCAGAACATACCACACTTTGGGCAAATTGGAAGCAATTTTCCAGTGGGATGAACAATACAGGTAAGGCTTCAATGCAAATTTGCAGTAAAGTCAAAATAATTTGTGTTATCACTTTAGGATTATCATGAGTTTGAATATTAGTAACTGTGAAAACTCCAATGGTATCTATATCATTAGACCTTCCTGGTCGTCCAGGTGGGTCCTAATTACACAGAACTGTGCCGTCAAAGACGTGAAAAAAAAGTTTAGCAGTCTTTAAAGATTTAACAATGGATCATGCAGGGTCTATTGATACCTTCTGGAAGGAGAAATTTGCCAGGTTTGTCCCTACACAATAAATAATACAATACACAGCACTCATACAACAAGATTGCACACATAGGACTTTCTCCAGTATATTGTCATCATGAACAGCTGTTAAGTAATTGCAATCACATTTACTTGGGTCTATAGTTGTCGCTTTAGTTATATTAGTGGATGATATGGGAATGGTTCAGTTAGAGTTAATTACAAAATTAGCACTGCTAATGGGAAAAGAAGAGTGAAGACATCACTAGTAAAAGCGTGAAGACATCACTTGGAGAATAGTAAAGACATGACCAAGTGGGAGACACACAACCGGCAGGCAAGCAGTGAATCCAGCATTACCAAGATTCCTGCAAGAGATGAATTGTGTGCGAGCAAAAACATAAGCGGTAAACATCATTTACATGGTATGTCATGTGTATGATAGGTACATTGTGGATTTTAAACAGGTAGCCATCTAGTATGTGTACACAACATGGTTAGTTCTGGGGTTGTCTTCTTCGATTTATGTGCCTGGCTATCAGCAGTGTCCTGATCTCAGGACCCCTCAGACAGTCAACCACATCAGCAAATATCTCATATATCTATATTCCTTGTTATCCCACAGATGATGATCTGTGACTGTGAATAACAGTGACTATATACATCTTGTTACATGGGTATGCCTTCCCTTTCATTGTGGTAACACACTGGTTTCTGTGTTGCACATGTATTTTACTGCATAACACACTGTTTTGATTAGTTTTTGACATGGCCAGTGTTCCATATTTTTTAAATCAAAGATTGTAATGATAGATATTTGTTTGGGAAATCATGTAGCGGATATATGTAGGCATGTCTATGTGAAAGGAATTCCAAGCAGATTCTGACCGGCTCAAGCCCCAAATAACAGTGGAGTGAGTAAAATTAACTTCCAGGTGCTGTAGCACAGAAAAAGGGTCTACTCACACCCCAGGCAGACAACAGGAACAAACAGAGGTAGTGCCAGCTGAAGTCATCCGGATGTAAACAGCATTAATCCATAGTTGGTTTGTAAAAAAAGTAACTTTATTAAATCAAAAAAAGAATAATAAAACCATCGAGCAGGGAGACAGGGACAAAACGGATACGACACACGCTTGACGCGTTTCGCACCAACTGGTGCTTTGACAAAGCAGAGCAGGAATATTACCGTATTTGCTCGATTATAAGACGACCCTGATTATAAGACAACCCCCCCAAACTTTGTATATTCCTTTAGGAAAAAAACTAAAAGCCTGAATATAAGACTACCCTATAGGAAAAAAAGTTTAACTTGTATATATGTGAATTGCTTTTTAATATTTAATAAAAAATGTATATTATACAAATGCATTTCTTGTTTTTATTTCCTTTTATGTGCCAATACGGCCTCTCTCCCCCTCCCCCAGCTGTCTCTACCCCCCCCCCCCGGCGTTGTCTCTCTCCCCCCCCCAAACTTCTCTCTCTCTCCCTCGTCTCTTCCCCCTCCCCTTGTCTGTCTCTATCGCCCCTCCCCTTGTCTGTCTCTATCCCCCCTCCCCTTGTCTCTCTCTATCCCCCCTTGTCTCTATCTATCCCCCCTTGTCTCTATCCATCCCCCCTTGTCTCTATCTATCCCCCCCTTGTCTCTATCTACCCCCTCCCCTTTTCTCTCTTCCCCCTCCCTCCCTCCCCTTGTCTGTGTCTCCCCCCTCCCTCCCCTTGTCTGTCTGTATCTCCCCGCCCTCACCTGGTTTCTTTCTCTGGTGGCTAGTGGGGGCAGCCGGGGGATGTCTGGTCCGTCATAATAGACTGCCGTGTCGGGCAGCATGGAGGATGTCTGCACGTATCGTGCAGGCATCCCACGGCTGCCTGATTCTCCCTGGTGGCTAGCGGGGCAGCAGAACAGAACGGAAGGGCCCGGCTTCATCATAGAAGTCCCGGTGGTCGTGCCGGTGCGGCAGCAGGGGAGGTCTGCGCTTATCGCGCAGACATTCCCCTGCTGTTAGAGAGGGGGATCCAGGTCCCCTGCAGCTCTGCGGGGACCTGGATCCCAGTATTATAATCTGACCTCAATTTGAGGTCAGATTATAGGACGACCTCGAATGTAAGAAGAGGGATATTTTTCAGAGCATTTGCTCTGAAAAAAACCTTGTCTTATATTCAAGCAGATACGGTAATATGGAACAGAAAAATCTGAGGGGACAGATAGAGAAAGGTGCCAAATAGAGTAGCGCAGATATCCATAACCCTGGTCTAAATGGGTGCAGGAGTTAATGGGAGAGGTGAGTAGTTTTTTCAGGTGATACCACTTATTTTTAAGTAACTTACTACAGTAAATGTTGGGTTGCTCTTTCCATCAACCTAACCATTCTTGCCTACTCTACAACTTTGATAATATTCCAATTTCTCAAGGTCCAGTAATATTTATGTAAAACACTATCTATGTTACAACATGCCCCAGGTATAAGGTAAATGGCTGAAGGACACACTCAAACATTTCCCTTCGTTCAGGCGTTTCAAAACAAGGAGGAATAAAAAATGTTTAAGATCAGCATGATTCTTCTTTTTAGGTTAAACAATGCAATCTTTATTTAGAATAGAAATGTCACATGGAGTTATTGCAGATAAAGGCCAAGTTTCCACCAGGATAGTTTCATTGTTATTTTTCTTCTTCTATTTTCACATTCAAACAAAGTAGGGATGACTTTAGCAAAAAAAATAAAATAATGAATTGGATTTTGAAGCAACCCAATTCATGTTTGACATACAGTGCCTCTATGGTAAAGGCAGAGGCGTACCTAGTGTCCCCTGAATTCTTGGCAAGGAGTTGTAATGTGACTTGCCCTTGCATCCACATTGCACTCACAGTACTTGCCCCGGCATCAAGGGCTTAACACCTTGATTGCATTTACAGGACTTGCATCAGAGCACAGATTACAGTTACAGTCCTTTTCCCAGCACCCAGAGCCTGTCCCAACACTCAGGGCATTCCCAAGCACCCACATTGCACTCAGGACTTATTCCAGATTCTACACACGTCTCTGGTGGCTGAATCAGTGGCAGACTAAGGGGGCCATCCACCCCAGGAGTGGTATCACTGGCTGGGGTGCCCAGGGTGTGTGTGTAAGTGTGAGTCTGTGTGTGTGCGTAAGTATGATTCTGAGTTAGTGTCACTGTGTGTAAGTGTGAGTATGTGTGTGTTCGTGTGACTGTATGTAAATGTGACTGTGTGTGTAAGTGTGAGTCTGTGTGAATACTGGTCGGCTTTCCACTCTCCTCAGATTCATTCAGTAAACCGTGAAAGGTGGGAGTTCTACTATCACTAACCTAACTCACTAACAAGGTATTACCTTTGTATTTAAGCACTTATTTCTCATGACGGGTTCCAGTTAAACATTTTTAGCTTGCGATAGTTTGCTCATCTCCCACTGACCTTTAAATGTATCAGTAGTTAAACTTTCACCTTGCAGGCACATTTGCATCTCAAAGGACTGTATAAATGTTAATGTAAAAATTATCATTTTGAAATGTATATTAATACCTCCAACTGAAGCAGTGAATTTTTACACAGGGAGATCAACACTGTCCATCACAGACTTTCACCTGTCCGTTGTGTCAAATAATGCTTCCACAAACAGAAGAACAATCTGCAGTAAAAGTTACTATCTCTGCAATCACAAATCACATAAACATAATTTCAGTTAAGCATTTTACTTGGCTTAAAGGGACTGTATCACATAAACATGTTTTCAATGTGTCTGTAGAGACTCCTGCTTATGATATCACCTGTGGCCTAATATGCAAATGAACTGGTTTTCAATGGCAAATGTGTAATTTACATATTGGCCACAGGTGATGTCATAAGCAGGAGACTCCACAGACACATTTATGGTCAGATTTAGCAGTTAGAAAAATGATTTATGAAGCACTCTGTAAAATACTAGGTAGTAATGAAAATCATGATTTTCATCATTGATCTTAACAGTATATAATGTTCATTGCTGTGCGTTTAAGATGTAAAATGCAATGGAGAATTTGTTTATTTCATATCATCAGTGGCTTTTGAACGATTTAGCATTATGATTAAGACTGCAACATGACTCTGGCATCTAATTGTCAATATTCTTGCACACTTAATGTTCACGTTCTTCATATTTACTAGAACTAGATGAATTTACTATATCAGTTCAATAAATATTACTGTACAGAAAATAACCTTTAGAGTACTAGCTAACATTGATTATACTCTATTCATTTGAGCTCTCTCAGAATCTGACCCACTGAAAAACTCAACTCAAATAGGGACATTCAGAACAGTAGCTTGTATTTTGTGTCACCTAACCAGTAGTATTGAATAAATCCACCCCTAAAAAATATAGCATTGTGAATCTCTTTGGACCCGATTTGATGACACAAAACATCACTAATTACTGGTTTAACTTTTTCTATTGGAGTCTATGGGATTCAATGAAACAAGCTAAACTGACTTAGGTCGTTGAATAGACCCCAATATCTGAAACCGTTAGGGGTAATGCTAAGTAGCAGCAGTTGTGATTTCTGTAAAAGATTTCTGTGAATCATAACAAAACACATTTTTAGGAACACACACCATATGTCAGAAGGCTAGATTTTTTTTAACATTATATGTAATACAATTTGTTTAAAATAAATAATGTTTTTAGAAGCATAGCTTGATGTTTTAATTAGGGTTGCCTGTCCAAATATAAAAGGAAATATAGGGTAAAATATGGGTTAAAAACACAAAGTGACTCTGTTATTATGTTGTTTGTAGGTTGCACAGTAATTTAGCTTTGTTTATACATGTTCTTTGGGCTAAATGCTAATTAAGATCTTTTATGTAAAATTAATTATAGTGAAGGCCCTTACAATGATTTTTATTCATAAGATGTATATATAATTTCAAATTACATTTTTTAAGTGGGTGGTTGGCCTTTGTAGTTTAACCCTATGAGCCCCCATAAGCCCCCATAAGCATGTCTGTATAGGTAGGAACCAATTTAATAAAGCTACCTGCAGACTATATCTTATACTGGAAAAAGAATCAATGAAAGAAAAAAAATAACATATTAAAATATGCCACAAGATTGAGATATAATACAGGTGTTATTAAGTCTTATTAGGAAAGAGCTGCTGAAACTGCTGAAGCGTCGAGCGTGATGATGTAGGTGGGCGGAGCCGAATGGAGAGGCGCCAGGTGCCGAGATATGGCCGGGCGGTAGGACATAGCGAACGGAGATAGACGCTAGCCGGTAACCACGGAAGAAAAAGCTGGGAGAGACAAGGTGAGAGCTGCAGACAGAAGAGCCTCCAGATAATCTACAGTGCCAAACCGGAGACCTGTCTTCTAACACACAAAGCCATCGGATGCGTGACCCTTGCCAGGGAGAATATAGAGCAGAAGGACGAAGCTAAGTATCCCTATTTTTATATTGCAATAACTATTTCAATGGGGAGCTCTGTATGCTTGAATAGGGTTCACCCTAAGGTCCTATAACAAGGTTTAAAAGCAAGGACTACCACTAAACAAACTGTCACTTAGTCACAGGCTGTTGAGATTGAAGGGATAACAGTGTATCTGTTTGTATATGTCGTTCACTTACCCCCTGTTCGATTAGCTACGGAATTAATACTATTAAGGGTTCATCTTCGATATTACCTCATTTGTTAAGGTTGAACTCAAAGTACTAAGCAATACAGGTACTTTAATGAGATAATTCTGGAGGGGCGATATAGATGGGACATTGAATATGTTCCTGTACCGTTAATTGGGTAGTAACAGACAAATATTACCAACAATCTCCGGCTGTCAAAGGATAACTCCAATATATGGAATATACCTAGACAGATCCAGTCCGGGTTGAAATAGTTAATTGTCGAATTCTTAAAGAACTTTGTAGCTATATCGTAACTAAGGATCTGTCTGCTTAACTACACATAATACAAGTATTTTAAAACTTTGTATTAAACAACTCAATAGAGAAAAGTCCTATGGAAAACACTGGGTTATCCACTAAGGAGATGGGAGTTTTCTGAGAGCATAGGACAGAGAATTAAATACTCAGGATTTCTTTAGCAAGCAAAGAAGCAAAAAGCCATCTCAAGAGAACTAAATATCAATTACAATGGCCTCAAAAAGAAACACGGAGACGAGACAAGACAAGTCTGAAAAGGATAGGAGGAGAAAACCAGATAAAGCAGAGAGCAAACAGGAGAAAGAGAATAAAATTGACAAACGGTACTCCAATTTCTTCTCTCCATTAGCAGATAGGACCGACCCGGGAAAGATCAATTTGACTAGCCAAGATCAGGCTCAGGATCCCCAGAATGGAAGGGAAGATAATATTGAGAGCCATAGTGACTCCCTGGGGGCTGAAACTCAAACGATTTCCCCAGAATACCTTAAAGCATGTCTGGCGGAACAATTTGTAAAAATAAAAGAAGAAATCCAAAAAACACAAAATATTACACTAGAAATTAAAAAAGACATTATTGATATGGGAGAGAGGATGAAAATGGTTGAACAGAAGGAAGAGGATCTTCTATTCCAACTAAATTTACAACAAGATATAACAAAGGAATTGGAAAGAAAAACCCAAGATTTGGAATCCAAAATTAATGATTTAGAAAATAGATCTCGAAGGAACAACCTCCGTCTTAGAGGAATTTCGGAAGATATCACAAATAATTTACTGGAAGATTTCCTGGAAGGTTTTCTTAACTTTCTTGATATACATTGGGAAAGGAAAGAGGCGGCGTTAGAAAGATTTCACAGAGTACCTAAAGCTCAAAGTGTTCCGAAACATCTCCCAAGAGATGTGATCATATGCTGTAAAACCTTTCGCATAAGATCGGCAATTATGAGAAATATATACTCAAAATCGGTTAAGGACACTGCATATGAGGACATAAAAATATTCCCAGACCTATCATTTAATACAAGGAAAGCTAGGAGAAATTTCTCGAGGTTTACCACTATCTTAAGGTCAAATAATATTAAATATTCTTGGGGTTTTCCCTGCAAGGTCATCTTGAGCTTTGAGGGCTACAGAGAAATATTTGACACACCTGAGAATCTAGAAATATGGCTGAACTCCAAAGGATTCAATAAAGATTAAGATGAAGTAGTTTTTCTACACGCAGTATGGGATACCTGGAGAAGATCTAGGTTAGGGCCTCAATTTATCTATCCGGCTGGGGGGGGGGGGGGGCGGGTGAGAGGGAGAGAGAACTATTTATTTACTAATTTTTTTTTTTTTTTTTTTCTCACTCATAAATTTCTATTTCATTTAATACCAGTTTCACTATACACAGGTCACACATATCACATCCACACTGTTCTATGTCATCTCCTACATACCCGTTCCACTTCACGTTTTTCATACACACCACACCACAGATGTTACTCATTTTTTTGTGTTTTTCCTGCCTTTCTTTTATTTTCTCAATAACCTATTTCACGTTTTATTTCAAATATTATTTATCCTTAGTTTTCACCTTTTTTTTTTCTCTCTCCCCCTGCTTCGTGCTCTTTTTCCCTTCTTTCAGCACATCAGCATCACAATAAGTATTTTACACTCACCTCACTCTAAAGTAGCATATACACAGTCCCTTTTTTTTTTTGTTTTTTTTTTGTTGTTGTCCCCTTTTTCTCCCTCTTTAGCACTTTAACATCACGATTCACGATATGTACTCACACGTCACTGTCAAAGTAGTATATACACAGCCCTTTTTTTTTTTTTTTGTTTCCCCCTGCTTCTTGCTCTTTTTCCCTTCTTTCAGCACATCAGCATCACAATTAGTATTTTATACCCACCTCACTTTTAAAGTAGCATATACACAGCCCCTTTTTTTTTTTTTTTTGTTGTCCCCTTTTTCTCCTTCTTTAGCACTTTAACATCACGATTCACGATATGCACTCACACGTCACTGTCAAAGTAGTATATACACAGCCCTTTTTTTTTTTTTTTTTTTTGGTCCCCCTGCTTCGTGCTCTTCTCCCTTCTTTCAGCACATCAGCATCACAATAAGTATTTTACACTCACCTCACTTCTAAAGTAGCATATACACAGCCCCTTTTTTTTTTTTTTTTTCGCCTCTCCCCCCCCCCCCGTCCTCCCGCTCTCCCTCTCTCGTGGCCTCCTCCGCCTGGCCTCCAACGGCGGTGCCTGGCAAAGTTTCCAAATAGATTGGAAGCTTGTTAAGAAATCTTCTTTCTTTGCTGTCTTTGTAGGACAGTATAAGATAATTTAGGGACATAATAGAACAGGTATGGGCTCGAATTTTTTTTTTTTTTTTTTTTTTTCTTCTCTTCTCTTCTCCTTTTCTTCTTTTTCTCCTTTACCAAAGGAAGCGGACGGGAAAATATTATATGCTGGATTGGTCTTAAATGACGATTAAATTTGCCACGATTAATGTGCAGGGCCTGAACTCCCCGCAAAAACGTAACATACTCTATGGTTTTATGAAGAAAGAAAAAATTCAGATATGCGCTTTGCAGGAGACGCATTGGAGATTAAGCGATAAACAATTTTTAATATCAAAAAGTTTTCCATTGGTCATTAGTGCATCACTACAACATCAGAAAAAAAGGGGAGTAGCGATACTGCTTTCAGGTGATCTATCAAGTAATGTTATATTCAAAGAATTAGATGATGAGGCTAGATACATCATCTTAATAGTGGAAATTAATAACAGGATATATACTATTTTAAACCTATATGCGCCAAATGATACTCCTACCAAGTTTCTCACAAAGATCTTTAAAAAAGTGCATAGAATCAGACAAGGAGCTCTAATTATAATGGGAGATTTCAACTGCGTGGTAAATCCCCAGGTTGATAAAACCTCAGCAGGACATGGGAAATATGGCAAAAGAGTTATGAATACTGCGGCTAAATTCTCGCGGTTAATTCAGAACTACACCCTAATAGACACATGGAGGACTTTACATCCAGAAGAAAAAGATTTTACCTTCTTCTCGCAACCTCATCTGACCTATTCTAGAATAGATTATATTCTGATAAATAGGACAATGGTGCAGTACGTCAACAAAATAGAAATAAAAGATTATCTCTGGGCAGATCATAATGCCATTATAATGGAAATGAAAACTGGATACAAAACAACTAGACCAGAATGGAGACTGAATGACGCCCTTTTAAATAACAGTCAATATCGTACACAAATTATAGAAGCTACCCAATGGTTCTTTAAAGAAAATGGAGGAAAAGAAGTCAATCCAGCATTAATATGGTGCACCTATAAAAGCGTGATCAGAGGCCATCTAATGAAGATTGGGAGTCAGGAAAAGAAAAATAACAGAGCGCCCAAAATAGAAGAGCTATATTTGAAATTAGATATCCTAAACAATCAGAATAAAATAAAACCCTCCCAGGCTGATACATTAGAGATTCAAAGAATCAAAAAAGAGATTAAAGAGCTTATGATCACAAAGATAAATAAAAACTTAGAATACCTCAAGATGAAATTTTACTATAAAGGTAATAAAGCGGACAAATTATTGACAAATAAATTAATGAAAGAAAAACACAGAAGAACTATACCGAAGATACAAAATGACGGGAAACTAGTAATGGACCCCGGAAAAATTGGAGAATCATTCAAGGAATATTATGCTAGTCTATACAATTTAGTGGAAAAACCTTCAGAAGAATTGATTGTGAAATACCTGGACTCGCTAGACTTACCGAAACTATCTGGTACTCAGCTCACAAATTTGAATAAACCGATCTCCGCAGAAGAAATCAGTCTGGTCATAAAAAAACTTAAAAGTAGCAAAACCCCAGGACCAGACGGGTTTAATAATAAATACTTCAAACTGATGGACGAATACATCGGTGGAGCTCTGGCTGATGCCTTTAATTGGATTATGAAAACAGGGATTATCCCAGAGGAACTCCTTATGGCTAACATAGTTCCAATTGAAAAGCCGGGGAAGGATCCACTATTGGTCAATAACTATAGACCTATCTCATTATTAAATGTAGATATAAAGATTTATGCGGGAGTATTGGCTAACAGAATAAAAAGAATTATAACATCACTTATTCATCCGGATCAGGTGGGTTTTATTCCGGGCAGGCTATCTGTCAATAATACCCGTAGAATAATTGACATACTAGATTCTTGCCAAAAAAAGAAATGCCCCATGATGATGCTGGCCTTAGATGCTGAAAAGGCTTTTGATCGAGTTAACTGGCCTTTCATGAAGAACACACTGAGGGTTTTTGGCTTTGAAGGTTCAATCCTAGATGCAATTATGGTACTTTACTCGTGTCCTACAGCTAAAGTAAAAAGTATGGGCTTCAACTCAGAACATTTTAATATAACAAACGGTACCCGTCAGGGATGCCCCTTATCTCCGATTCTTTACTTATTATCGATTGAACCCCTAGCGAATGCCATAAGACTAAATAATAACATCAGAGGAATTGATACTGGAACAGGAAACATCAAGCTCAATATGTATGCGGATGATATCCTAATTACCATAGAAAACCCAACTGAATCAATTATCCCAGTTATGAAAGAAATTGATAGATATAGTATGGTATCCAACTACAAATTAAATCTAGATAAATCAGTAGCAATGGTAAGGTATGTAAGCCATGAAGGTAAAAATCTTCTAACTCAGACTTATGGCTTTAAATGGGCTAAGGATTATATCGAATACCTAGGTATAAAAATAACTTCAGATCCAAAGAAAATTGTGGAACATAACTTCCTTCCATTATTGAAACAAACCAATAGAAACTTAAATGAGTGGAAGAATTTAGAAGTTTCATGGTGGGGAAGAATAAATGTCCTAAAGGCTTATGTACTGCCAAAGTGGACATATTTGTTTAGGTTGATTCCATTAAACATCCCGAAGATTTGGCTAAAAATGGTTCAAGCAGCCTTCTCAAAGTATATCTGGAGAGGTAAAAAGCCTCGCATAAACAGAAAGGTGTTATCCCTACCTCCTAGGCAAGGAGGGATGGGAGCCCCGTGTGTGTTAAAATATCATGAAGCAAGTATGCTCGCACACTCACTGATGACACAAAATCCCAACATCAGGGAAGAAAAATGGTATCAGTTAGAAAGAAACCTGATAGGGGGCGGAAAAATTCTCCCAATATTCTGGAAAACAAATAACACAAGACAAATGGTTCAAAAGAATTGGAGTAATTCACTGATCCTAGGTCATATACTGCACTTCTGGCTAAAATTTAAAAGGAAAGCCAAGATGCAGAATAAAATTCTGAAAGGCCTCCCCATCCAAATCATACAATACAACATCGAAGACATTAATCTAACGATATGGAAAGAGCAAGGAATATTTAATATAGATGACTTCTATGAGGAGGACAATATCCTTTCCTTCTCTAGTCTTCAAGATAAATTCCAAATTAAAAGTGAAGAGTTTTATTCATACCTTAGAGTAAAACATTACCTAAGATTTAATACTCCCCTTAACAACTCGGCAATATATAAGAAACTATCAGTGATGATACAAGGGGAGGACCAAAGACATCTGTTGTCTAAATGTAACCAGATAATGTTAGAATTGGACCAAATTCAGCAGATAACAGCTATCTCTAAATGGGAATCTGATTTAACAAGGAAAATTTCAAGAGAAGAATGGAATGGCCTATTCAATCAAATAACTAAGGTAGTTCACTGTCTGAACCTTAAAGAAGGTTTTTTCAAACTCCTATACAGGTGGTACTATGTCCCCAGTTATCTCGCAAAGATTTATAGAAATGATAATAACAACTGTTGGAGATGCGGAGCTTGCGGAGGGGACTTAATTCACATATTTTGGAGCTGTAAGATGCTTGATATGTTCTGGAAGAGAATATTCATGAACATTAATAACAGATGTGGCTTAAATCTTATAATTTCGGCAGATACTGCACTTCTACACATGAATTTAGTAGATTTGACCACCGTTAATAGATGGGCTATCATACATATCCTCCTTGCAGCAAAACTATTGATCACAAGAAACTGGAAATCTTCGGTGATACCAGATTGGGAAATGGTTAAAGCCCAAGGAATGGTGCAACTCAAGATGGAAAAAGGCATCTCCACATTCCACAGTTATTCACTAAGGAGAAGGGAAGTATGGTCAAAATGTATAGAAATAATGATGTGATATGAATACAAATATTCCTCTGAGGAAGTTATAGATGAGGCAACACAATTGGTGTCCGAAAATTTTTCCTTTTTTTTTTTTTTTTTCTTTCCTCTGTTTTTTTGAGTCCATACAATGTTTTAATTTAGTGGGACGATCTGAACTGCGGCATTAGGTCGCGGACCGAGACGCCCCACACCCCAGAGGATCCATCAGTATATTGAAGGGATCGACTGGGAGGGGTTAGGGAGGGAAGAAGGATTAATAAACATGTAAAATACAAATATTGTCTACGTGACAGAGTTAGTTTATTTAGAAAGCCTAAAGGACACTCGATAAAGAGTGATAAATACAATAAAGATAATTAGGAAGAGTCAAAGGCCAAAGGATGAAATGTCTTCAGAGGATGTGTGACTCTACCATTAACAATCACTCTAGGAGTTAAATTCTGATGGCTTAGGAAAAAAAAAAAAAAAAAAAAGTCTTATTAGGAAAGAGACAATGCAGGCAATGAATAGCATGGGAATGGATCCAGAGAATTACATTTTTGTCAAGAAATGTTTGACTTGTGTATTAACAAAAGAGGTTTTAGTGCCAGATTGGCCTACCATGTAGAATAAACTCGTCAGGGTCCCTTGCAAATAGAACAGCAGGTCTACTGAGAGTCCCAGTGCATTTTGTGGGAAGTCAATTCTTTGATGCTTGTAGAGTATGGACATTCCATCTAAGATTCACTTGAATTGCTATGCAATATGTTTAGTTTCAGCCAAAATTAAAACTGTGAGGCCCTTTACTCAGACTATTTACTGGCAAGGTAGAATGGGACAAGTGCTGCTGCTTACTGGTACAGGAAATTGTGCTCTGTTATACAGCTGACAACACTCAAACACAGATCCAAGAGAACAACAGCATACATTGATCCTTCACTCAAACCAATAATTTATTGGAAAACTGGTATCTGACATACATAAAATGATGGGTGTAAAGGGACGGATTTTACATGTTTCGCATTAACAACACTTTTTCTTATGATTAATCTTCGTTTAATACTAAATGTGTAAAGTGCGCCCCATGATGTATGTCAGACACAGGTTTTCAGATAAAGTATTGGTTTGAGTGAAGAATCGAAGTGTGACATTTTTTCTTTGATCTGTGTTTGACTGGGTTGTAAATCAGTGTTCTAGTTTACCTAATTAATTTGCCATTTGGCTTATCCCACCAGTAACATAAAGCCTGTGTAAGCTTTATGTTATGCAAATATTTGTGTCATAAGCAAAAAGACATTCGGTAATATCACTAAGAAAAATATTAAAGAAAATGGGTCCTGGAACAGGCACCTGAATGGTATCAAGACCTTGCTTCATTGACCACCTCTCTGTTAACTGTCACTCCACTGCCCAACCCACCCAACCATATTGTAATCCAAATTCATAGATTGCAGTTTATTGATTGATGCAATGTCTACTGCACCACCTTGATCTATTATTTTAGTCACCTAATTGTTTCCATTAATTTCCCCACTATTGATGTAATACTCTGTAAAGGTAAACACAGTCAAGGATTTTAAGCATGCGTGGGATAGACACAAGGCTATCCTAGCTATAAGACCGGGAACGGGGGACTAATAAAAGTACTCAAAAAAAAAATTGGGCAGACTAGATGGACCGAATGGTTCTTATCTGCCGACACATTCTATGTTTCTATGTTTCTATGTTTCTGTAAGGTCTATCTTTGCCCGGCTCCTACCTATTACCAATCTTGTGAAAATACACAACATTTGCTAATTTCCAATCTTCTGGGACTATTCCGATCAACAGTGATTGGTTAAATAAATCTGATAACAGTTTTGCTAATACACCGCTAATTGCTTTTTATAACTTTGGATGACCATCAGGTCCCTTTGACTCATTTGTCTTTACGTTACAGCTACCTCTGTAAACGTACATGAGTCAAATAACTAATTTGTCTTTTTTCCTGAGGTCCCTGTCCTTAATTTTCATCTGTAAAAACTGAAAAAAATAATCACTGAAGCAGTCAGCTAGACCTTTATCCTCTTCCACATATCTTTTTTCTACTGTTTTATTCTAACTTATTCTTGTTTTACTTTCCTTTGTACAGGTTGTATCCTTCAACAAGTTATAATAAAAACACTTTTTATTTGTTCAATAGATTGAAGACAAAATTACACCTTTCAGTGTTAGATTTGAGCAAAGTGTCTCAGAAGTCCAAAAACTCATAGAAACATAGAAACATAGAATGTGTCAGCAGATAAGAACCATTTGGTCCATCTAGTCTGCCCAATTTTTTTTGAGTACTTTTATTAGTCCCCCATTCCCGGTCTTATAGGCACATTGGTTTAAGATACAAAAAGTGTTTCTTTATTGCTTCACAGTAAGCCGATGTGAGTTTTTGTACCTATGTTCTTACCTCTCTACAAGGTATTTAGACACTTTCTATGTGTCTATGTTTCTGCGTTCCTCTGCTCAAATCTAACACTGGAAGGTGTCATTTTGTCTTCATACTGTCTGTCTCCAGAGGGAGTTGAACGCCTATCACACCTGTGAATACTTAAGAAGTGCTCCGTGGAGTTTTGTTTTATGTTCAATAGTTCAGATCTTGCTCAGATCTTGTATTAATCACAGCTCCTATGCTGCATTTCAGAAGAGAAAACAGAAGAAAGATGGTTAGACAAAATTATGTCTATGCTTAAAAAATACATTGAATTAAATGAGAGAGGACAACACCTCAGGACATGAGAAGGCTGTCATTGGATGTAACTAAGTGGCCTAACAAGTGTTGGCAAGACAGTTACAGCGCTACCTCAAACAGGCTGCCTAGTCTTGACACAATCAGGTAACACTGTGTGTATCAGTACTTTTGATCTTTTACTTCTAGTTTCCTTTTAGTTCTTCCCATTTGCCCATTATATAAAAAAAAACTGTTGTTGTAATTATGGTAATTTAAGGTCTGCACAACATTATTAAAAATGATAATAAATAGTGCTATTGTGAGAAATATAACAAATGATAAAATAAACCTAATTTGCTAGTCCAACATATCTCTTAATAATTGCTATCTAGGATGCGAGGGCATTGCCGTGTGATATCTAGTTGCACATACACAGCATGCAACATGCCAACTTGCCACTCCTTTTTGGCTGCACTGGCATGCTACTAGTTAAACTACTTACCCAAGCATGGGATAGGGGTACCAAAGCAGACGTGTCCTGTATAAAGAAGAACAGATAGCACTATTCTTCATCTAAGCTTTGTACTACACATTACCACAATATTTTATGTGCACTCTATCCTGACCTTGTTGGATGGCCAGAAAATGTTTTATAAAATCAAGTTCTAGAGATGTTTTTTTTTTTTTATCTAGTGGCCAAAATGCATCTTCCAAATATTAATGCATATTAATGTGCTTTCAGAGTACTTTAAAATGCATGTTTTACATTTTGCATTGCTTAAAATATAAAATACTTACAGCTAAATGAAATTGTGAAATTACAGCAGTTTGCAAGAAGCCAGGACTGCCCACACTAGCTGAGTACAAGTCATTTTTTGGCTGCAGGAATCAATGAGAATAATGCCATTCAAATGTGTGGAATTTTCTGTCTCTCTAGTGATGTAATCAGACAGTGTGTTGCACTGTTAAGACATCCTACTGTGTATAAGAGCAAAATGTTTTTTTATGTTTATTTATGCAGAATGCCTTCCTCAAATCACACTGGCGAAAAAAGCCTGTGCACTATACAAGCAGTAATCTTCAACTTGCACCAAAGTGAGTTTTGGGAAAAGACTGTCCTTTTAAGCTACCTTAAAGCACAACTCCTACAGGCCTTAGCCCATCAAACTACTAATTCATAATGTAGCTAATAATGTAGCATTTACAGGGCTCACAGAATCACTGGTAGAGAACTTGGGAGAGAAAGAAAATGCTCTATCCTGGTGTTGTCATACATGACCCCTACATACATTAATAAAGGTTACACTATTTTTTTTTTCATATACTTAGTTGGTGCCCCTTTACATATATATTGGTCATGCTGTTGTGTCCAATGATTTAACACTGGCCTTAAGCCACTTTTTACAGACCTGAAATTAACATATCAGCTGCGTGGCAGCGTTACCTCTGACTGACATCTCTTTGGAAAAATACCCATAATATTATCTATTCTATAGCACCATTATTGGCCCTTCATAATATGTCCAACCTCTTGGCAAAAGGTGCAAGACTACACAAAATGTAGTGCACTGAAACACATTATACACCCCTGTGATACTAACATAGCTGAATAGTCAATTGGGCAATGACTATGAGTCTCAAGCTAATATAATGATATAAGCAGTGCTGTATTTACCGCCAGTCATCCTAGGCCGCCCCCCAGCACTGAAAATAAAAAATAAACAAAAAAAAACGCGGCCCTTTAGAAAAAAAAAAAAGACCGTGCTTGCATGCAGAGACGGAGGTGAGAAGGGATCGGAAGAACCCCCTCACCATCGCTCTGCCTGCCAGGCTGCACGGGGAGCCGAACAGGCAGCACAGAGAAACCTCTGTGCTGCCTGTTCGGCTCCCCGTGCAGTGTGCCGACACGGAAGTGCCGACAGTCACGTGAAGGGCGCGCTGACGTCATACGCGCGCCCGGTCACGTGACCTGTCGGCACAATCACCGGGAAGCCGAACAGGCAGCATGGAGGGACCATGCTGCCTGCCACTAGCCACCAGGGAAAGGTAAGTGTTGATGGGAGACAGAGTGTGTGTGTGTGTGTGACTGAGTGTGATGGGAGTCAGAGTGTGTGTGATGGGAGACAGTGTGTGTGACTGAGTGTGATGGGAGTCAGAGTGTGTGTGATGAGAGACAGTGTGTGTGACTGAGTGGGATGGGAGTCAGAGTGTGTGTGATGGGATACAGTGTGTGTGTGACTGAGTGTGATGGGAGTCGGAGTGTGTGACTGAGTGTGATGGGAGTAGGAGTGTGTGACTGAGTGTGATGGGAGTGTGTGTGTGATGGGAGTATGAGCTTGATGTGAGTCTGAATGATGGGGCATGTCTTAGGTGTGTAACGTGGGTGTGCAGCTTGGGTAGGGGGGTGCCCGAATTTTGTCTGCCTAGGGCAGCACAAAGTCAAGATACACCACTGGATATAAGATAAGCTCTTATATTTCCATTGCAAGAACAAACTACAATACCATGTTTATTCAGGTTATTGGCACTGATAAAAAACATTACCAGTGTAGTTTATAATAAAATGCAAAGAAAAGGAAGTCTTGTAATACAGCCAGTGACCAATATTCAATAATGTGACCTCTGATAGTTGGACATAATAACATAACATACAGCGGTAATGAAAAAGCTCTTTGGGAGCTTGTTCTGCAAGCTTGGGAACTCCAGAGATGTGGCTATTCTATGTGATGCAAGATAATGCTTGTCTTTATTGTGTGCTATTTTGTAACATTTATTAATTAGTATTATGTTCTTGGCAGACTGTATAACTTGGATGGAAAATACCCGCTGTATCTTGTTAGATCACATTTGTTGCTTTTATTTTAATTAGGAAATTGCATAATAAAGGTAAATTAGGTTACTTCTTCTATAAAGCTGGTGGTGACAATAGAATTGTCACTATGTTAATCAACAACATTGTATTCCACACTGCTCTGGGAACTGGAGGTTTAAATCATGGCTCATTTTAAATACGGATCCTGAGCTTTCCATTTACCAGGACCTGAGAAATGCCAACAGCCATGAAGCCACAGCACCTAAATATTTTTTTTTTCATTAGAACTTTATTTATATGGTTTTTTCCTTTGCTCTTAAAAAATCTGATTGGCTCCTAACGCAGGTAACAATCCCTGGCCTGTTAAATTTCAGGGATCTGTGCTGTGAGTCTAGATGTAGATGTAGAACAACAAATCATTAAACCCACCAAAAGCTCTCTTAACTATGGATGATACGTATTTTGCACACAGTTGGATCATCTCCAAATAACTCATACACAAGAACTAGAAGGATAGGACTGGGCACTGGGCACATTAATTCCTAGCAGTTCCCTATGGTGAAGCTGAAGCTTGGTCTTTGGTGTTTATCCAGTACTACAAAGTGCAAAATACTCCATCCTAACCCCAAGATGAGCTTCATCCTGTCTACTGGCAGCAGTAAAACTTACAGTCCAACAACATAGTACAGGTCCTCCTGGCCAACATGTCTCTACTTTCCCAGTTTTGCTATAGCACCAGGACAGGTGCTTAACTGAGGATACCACTGGTAGGGGAGTACAACACCTGTAGATTGGAAGTGGTGAAAGCACTTGGAACTATAGGTAGAATTATGTGCAAGAAATGCAATGTAGACAGACAGGTAGGATTAATAAATGTAATACAAGATTTGATATACACAATACATGGTTAAAAATATAATAAATAAAAACAAGTGCACCAAAAAGATGTGTGGACTTTGAAAGTGGTGTTTCATCATCATGCTTCTTCAGAGGGTCCAAGCTCACAGTATTCAAACTACTGCTGATGTGAAGTAGGAGACGAAGAAAACTATGTTCTTTAAGTAGAGGCATTTTTATATAAAGGCAGTACTGAATTTGCATTTTAAGTATATTGTTTTAACTGGGTGGACTCTCAAGCCTCATAACTCAATGCTATCCTTCTCAGACAAACAAGTGACACTTTCCATAGTGCACAGGCTTCCTGTAAAGGACAGAGCTTCTCCAGGCTGTCAAAGCTAGGATTAGTTATAGATGAGTAGTGTGTACAATCATTATTCAAGGCCTGTGAAACCGCAAGTTATGGCACATTACCTATCTTTCCAAGCACCTTCACCATTACCAAGCTATCTCCAGGACCGCCATGAGAAATTTCAGGGCCCCTTAGACACACACAAAAAAAAAAAAAAAAATTTCTGATGATTCACCCAGCTTCTGTATTATACCCACCCCAGGTTCACCCTTAACATTCAATATTTTATTTTCTGTAACCCTAGGATGTGCCCCCATCCCAAATTTTTTTTTTTTTTTTTTCCTTTCTCTTCCCCATCATATGTTTTTATATTATTTGTATTGTATTTGGTTACATGTTTTGAAAACAATAAAATATGATTTACAAAAAAAAAAAAAAATCTAAAAAATGAACACACAAGTTTACATTCTGTTGTAGTATTCATGCTTATAAGGTCTTAACTCAACTTTAAACAGAGCCCACCAGAGTAAACAGAAATTTGGAGAACATCCAGCTCTGGGAATTAAGGGCTGTGTATGTGTGCGAATCTCCATCTGTTTTACAATCAATAATGATTCTTTTTCCATGCGTTTTATTAATTTAACCTACTTTTCTTGTCTATGGGGCTTTCATCTGTACGGCATAAAGTGGCCAGTTATTACTGAAGCATTCCAAATTTGGCATTCACAATTGTAAGCTTGCCTGGATAGACAGCTAATGTCCAAAACTGTATTTAAAATGTTTATTTGGCAACTCATTTGAGCATGTAATCACTACCAATTACATCATTTCAAATCAAAATTAAAAACATTATCTTTAACCACATTTTTATAGCACTTAAAGTATACTGGCGTTTGCCAATCACTGGCCAGTTCAGGTTTCATTTATATTTTGTTCTTTGATGATTTTTTAAAAGAAACATTATGTATTATGTTTCCAACCAATTTTTATCCCACCATAGGATAAGATTATGCACACACACATTGTAATTAATTGCAGCCTTATTTACATTTTCCAATAATTGTACCCCATTACACAGGTCTTTGGGTGAACCTACTCTTACCTTTCCTTTTATTCTGAGAAAATAAATGAAAGATATTATATTGTGCATTTATTTTTTTCCCCTTGCAAAACTTTTACATAAAAGTTATTCTTAAAGTTTACAGTGGATATTATAGATGCCCATATAATAGAAAGACAACAGGAGATTCATAGGGCAATATGTATGAATGATTTGGTGTGATTATATCATATATGCACTCCAACAGGGTATATATCTTATATATCTGCAGCAGCGACAAAGAGTACTGAGTCTTAGCAATACATTTCACCCGTCACAGTGGGCTTCCTCCACGCTAGGTTATTAAGATCCAGTACTCATTGTCGCTTTTTCTCCTGCATATATCAGCAAATTGAAATGTAAGGTACTTATAATATTAAATACTACATCTACTTATATCTATCTTGAAATGTTTCACTTGGAGATATATACCCTGTTGGAGAAGCTTCAATATGGACACCTATATTGACCCATTCCGCTTAGGGTTGCCACCTGGCCAGTATTTTACCGGCAGGCCGTTAAAAAATTGGCTTAGCCCCAATGTTCTGTCTATGGAGGAAGTAGCATGACGGGTATTTTTTTAAAGAAAAGGTGGCAACCTCAAGGCGCAAACATATTTGAACATATATTATAAAATCACACCAATATATGTTTTATTCAAACATACTGCCCTATGTACCTCCTATTCTCTTTTTATTATATGGACATCTATATTATCGATTGGGAGAACCTACTATCCAGAGACTGGTAACTGATGAAGAGACCAGCAATTTTGCACTCAAGGCTCTTTTATATTGCATGTTTGTGAGTGTAATATTTATTACACATACCCAAATTTGGAGTTTGTATATACTACACCATTTGTGCTGTTTTTATTCCATTTAGTTGTCTGACTGATACTGTCTGATATATTTTATTGAAGATATTATTGCATACATATAACAAATGTTGTATGTTACTTTAATTTCATCACATTTCTATTGTGCACATAGTTCTACACAGTTTCACACGGGACGCCATATATTATTTATATATTTTTTTTATAGCGCACCTATATGTTTTTCTGTTTGATTTTAGGGTTACACAGTTTAGGTTGCAGCTTGTATCACTTTAGCGCTGCTGACACACTTTTCTCTACTTTTGCTATTCTTAGTCTTTTTGTAAAGCTGAGAGGCAGCCATGATTCTTATGATTAGATGGTACAGGATGGCACCCACACTGACTGGCTGAGCATACGCTAACTGAGCTCAGATTAAATCTGCGTGCATCTGTAAAGGGAAGGCACTCTTTTTTAACCCTCGCTTCCTTTAAACAGGCAAGAATTTGTTGTCCCAAAGTGGTTCCACCTTATATACCGTAGTACTTTCCCCTTTTCTTTTTCCTCTAGTCCTTTGAAATCATCTCCCACTTCACATCTTTTGGTGTCAACCTCGTACTGTTTCCCCAGGGTCAGCGTATTCCTTTTTCATTTTTGGTATACGCAGTTAGACTGACAGAGTCCAGGCTTAGAGAAGATGTTAAAGGATATTCCCAAGCCTGAGTGCTGTGCAGAGTTACTCGAGTGAAAAACTTTTCAAGGTTCCCGACATCCCACATCAACATAATCTCTGATGAACTTCTGCCAACTACTGTGCCGTCTTATTTGCTTTTCAAATGTATTTAATATGCCTACTCTACTTTGTGAAAACATGTTTTTTTTAGCTTTGCATTCAGACTGTTAGACAGCCTGGTCTCCTTTGGGAACACGTGTCAACCAACTGGAACATACAATGGAGAGGGAACATACTTATTCTATGAATAACATAACAAAATAAGACATATTGCAGTTAAATAATGGAGTTCAGGCAATCTAAACACATCAAACACAGGCAAGGGTGCCAGATCATGCAAATGCAAGGGTTGGCACAAATTCAGGAGTGAGCCTGGTTATTTTTAGGAATCAGATAAATGTAAACATAACTCCTATCAATATATAGTGAGTCAGGCACACACTTAGTACAGCATAGCTCCCAACAATATATAGTGTGTAAACTACTTACGTGGTACAGCAGTACTCCCCTCAGTACACAGTGAGCCAGACACATATGGGATGTAGAATAGCTCCCAATACTATACAGTGAAACAGACATGGTAAAGAATAGCTCCCATCAATATATAGTGTGTAAGCAACAGATGTGGTACAGCAAAGCTCTCATCAATATATAGTGCGCAAGATACAGATGTGGTGCAGCATAGACTCCCATCAATATATAGTGATCCTATCTTTGGCACCCCCTTCCATGCCACCCATGCTTCTTTTACTTTCCCTCCAAGTCACCCATGTCTATCTCGCTCTCCATCCATGTCATCCATGTCTGTCTTGCTCCCCCTCCACATCATCCATGTCTTTCTCGCTCCCCCCCTTCATGCCATCCATGTCTGTCTCCCTCTCGCCATGCCATCAATGTATGTCTCGATCTCCCTCGATGCCATCGATGTATGTCTCAATCTACCTCCATGATATCCATGTCTGTTTCGCTCCCACTCTATGCCATTCATGTCTGTCTCTCTCTCCCTCATGCCATCAATTTATGACTTGATCTTTCTCCATGCTATACATGTCTGTCTCTCTCTCCCTCATGTCATCAATTTATGACTTGATCTTTCTCCATGCTATACACCCTGTTCCAAATTATTATGCATTATTATTTATTTTTCTTATTTACCTAAATAATTGATGTAAATAACAGTCAGCATAATTCTCATGTTATCAACTATTAAGAGTACAATTCAAATTTTATTTAACAAACCTCCTAATGATAACAGTATTTTTTTTAAACATAAAAAACTTACAATGCACTCTTCCAAATTATTACGCACAGTAAGTTTTAAAACACTTTATAGGTTGTAAAGAACTGAAAATTGTCAGTTGTTGTGTTTGCAGCATATTTACTGAAATCAAAAGCTATTTCAATCAAACTTATAACAACATTTTAACTTTTTAAACATTTTAACAGGTCACGTTACATTTTAACATAGGACCCCTTATTTGATAGCAGCTTCATAAGTCTTGCATCCATTGAACTTGTGAGATTTTGGACAGTTTCTGCTTGAATTTGTTTGCAAGATGTCAGAATAGCCTCCCAGAGCTGCTATTTGGATGTAAACTGCCTCCCACCCTCATAGATCTTTTGCTTGAGGATGCTCCAAAGGTTCTCAATAGGATTGAGGTCAGGGGAGGATGGAGGCCACAACATGACTTTCTCTCATTTTATCCCCATAGCAGCCATTGATGCAGAGGTATTCTTTGCAGCATGAGATGGTGCATTGTCATGCATGAAGATGATTTTATTAAGGAAAGCATAGTTCTTCCTTCTGTACAAGGGTAGAAAGTGGTCAGTCAGAAACTCCACATTCTTTGCAGAGGTCATCTTTACACCTTCGGGGACCCTAAAGGGGCCGACCAGCTCTCTTCCCATGATTCCGTCCCAAAACATGACTCCACCACCTCCTTGCTGACGTCTCAGCCTTGTTGGAACAGGGTGGCCGTCCAACAACCATCCACTACTCCATCCATCTGGACCATCCAGGGTTGCACGGCACTCATCAGTGAACAGGACTGTTTGAAAATTAGTCTTCATGTATTTTTCTGCCCAATGCAGCCTTTTCTGCTTGTGAGCACTGTTTAGTGGTGGCCGAATAGAAGGTTTATGCACAGTTGCAAGACTCTGGAGGACTCTACACCTTGATGTCTGTGGGACTCCAGAGGCACCAGCAGATTCAAATATCTGTTTGCTGCTATGTAGTGGTATTTTAGCAGCTGCTCTCTTGATCCGATGCATGGATCTGGCAGAAATCTTCCTCAATGTACCTTTATCTGCACGAACCCGTCTGTGCTTTGAATCAGCCACAAATCTCTTAATAGTGCGATGATCACGCTTAAGTTTTCGTGAAATATCTAATGTTTTCATACCTCGTCCAAGGCATTGAACTATTTCACTCTTTTCGGCAGCAGAGAGATCCTTTTTCTTCCCCATATTGCATGAAAATGGTACTCTGCATAATAATGTGGAACATCCTGCTTTAGTAGTTTTTCCTTAAATTGGGCTCACCTGGCAGTCTAATTATCACAGGTGTCTGAGATTGTTTTCAGTGATCAAAAGAGCCCTGAGACCCAATGCCATCCATGAGTGAAACTGAAAAACAAAATATTTAATCTTTGTGACACTTAAATAGAATTTGCATAATAATTTGGAACAGGGTGTACATGTCTGTTTCTCTCTTCCTCCATGCTATCCATGTCTGTTTTGCAGTCCCACCATGCCTTCAATGTAGGGTTGCCACCTTTTCCCCCAAAAAATACCGGCCACAGCGGTGGGCGAAGCCACACAGGGGTGTGGCTACAAAGGGTGGAGCCACCAAGGGGCGGATCCTCTATATTTCCCTATCAGATTAAGCTTCTTGTTCCTTGGTACAGGTACCAGGTGCCTGGAGCTTAATACTTATTATGCATATATTTCTCACTGACACAATATATATTGTCCGCCTTCTCTCCGCTCCCCTGCTGAAAATAATACCGGCTTTAGAATGGCCGGTATTACAGTTGTTCTGGCAGCGGCTCCAAGAGGTGAAATACCTCCTTGGATCTACCACTGCTGCCACCGCCCTCCTCTGTATCCACCACTAGTGCAGGGATACACCTGGTGAGTTTTCTTAACAGGGGCATCTAACCAGATTTGTCCCTGATGTTCTCTCTGAGTGTATATAGCATATCCAAAAGGCAAAATGCACCAGCACTGAAAGGAAGGGATTTAAAAACCTGCAGAGCTTGCTTCCAGGGACACCTGAGCCAACAACCCGAAAACATCTATGGGGAGAACTGAGGCTACTAATTCAGCAGCCACACTCCTGAGGAGTTTTGCTGACTAAATGTCACATTATCAGCCACATTTGCATGTTAATTGTGAGCATATACATGACACACTCTGGGATCTCCCGGTGAACAAATTTTTAAAGTAAATTGGAGCTGCATCTCCCACAAATATGTTACAAGCGCTCAATTAAAAATTACATACTTAATGTTGTCAAATGTATCTGAGAGATCCAGGATTTCCACTCAAACAAGCCCTATATCAAATATTATTAGAATTTCCCTCAGGTTTTAAGATTTGGTTTATAATTGGCCATGATTTACTGAAGCGTTTTTAGGAGGGATTCACTTTAAGACAAAGATCCAGCAAAAAAAAAAAAAACAAGTTCTGTATGATTGAAAGATTGCATCAAGTTTAATTCCCATTTTAAATAGAAATGAAAGAATCCAAATAAAGTACCTTATTGAGCCCTCTTTGCTTCTATAGTTATTTCAGGGGCGGACATGCTGTTTGGAATCATATGTCAGATGGGCCAAATCCATCTTTATCTGACTGAAGATTCTAAACATGGCTGTCTCCTGACAGAGCTACATGGAGCAAAGAGGTCTCAATAAGGTACATCATTTGTATTCTTTTACTAAAGCATTTCTGTTTAAAATACACTTGTTGCAATCTCTCAACTAAACATAATTTTAGGTCATTTGTTTATTAATAGAAGAGTAATACAGGTTGAATATCCCTTGCCTAAAATGCCTGGGATCAGAAGTATTTTGGATATCAGATCATTTAAGATAATTGTTCATTTTCCCTAATAAGACATATTAAACTCTCTCAGCACTCATGAAATACGGTAGCTTCAATGCAAATACTGTACAGAGCAAATAAATCACCTTTACTATAATGTAGCTGTGATGTGAGGCATCGCTGGGCAGGGGCGGGCTGGGCCGGGGGGCAGGGAGGCAATTGCCCCCCAGGCCGCCCTAATGTTTGTAAAACAAGGCCGCTGGGCCAGTGTTTAAAAAAAAAAAAAACGCGCTTGCAGACAGAGACGGAGGTGAGAAGGGATCGGAAGATCCCCTCTCACCTCCGCTCTGCCTGCAAAACTGCACGGGGAGCCGAACAGGCAGCACAGAGAAACCTCCGTGCTGCCTGTTCGGCTCCCCGTGCAGTGTGACACGGAAGTGCCGACAGTCACGTGATCGGCGCTCTGACGTCAGACGCGCGCCGATCACGTGACCTGTCGGCACAACCGCCGGGAGGCCGAACAGGCAGCATGGAGGGACCATGCTGTCTGCCACCAGGGAAGTCCTCCTGCCACTAGCCACCAGGGAAGTCCTGCCACTAGCCACCAGGGAAGTCCTGCCACTAGCCACCAGGGAAGTCCTCCTGTCACTAGCCACCAGGGAAGTCCTGCCACTAGCCACCAGGAAAAAAGGTAAGAGATGGGAAAGAGGAGGGGGGGGGGGGGGGCGCGGGCAAAAAACACTGGCATATTATTGGGCAAATTGGCTGGGGAATATTACATGGCAAATAACACTGGAATATTATTGGGCAAATTTACTGGGGCATATTAAATGGCAGAATAACACTGGCATATTGGACAAATCGTCTGGGGAATATTAAATGGCAGAATAAGACTGGCATATTGGGCAAAATGGCTGGGGAATATTAAATGGCAATTAACACTGGCATATTGGGCAAATTAGCAGGGGAATATTAAATGGCAGAGAACCTTGGAATATTATTGGGCAAATTGGCTGGGAAATATTAATGGCAAATAATATTGGAAATGTGTATGTAATAGGGTGATGGAGGCATGTAAATGTGGTGATGGGGCATGTCCTGGTGTGCAACGTGGGTTATGGGTCATGTCGTAGGTGTGCAACGTGGGTAGGGGGGGTGCCCAAATTTTGGGATATTGGGTGTCTAAATCCTGGCATATTGAGGGGCATAATCCTGGCATATTGAGGGGAAAATCCTGGCATATTGAGGGGGCATCATCTTGGCATATTGAGGGGAAAATCCTGGCATATTGAGGGGCATAATCCTGGCATATTGAGGGGCATAATCCTGGCATACTGAGGGGCATAATCCTGGCATTTTGTAAGGGAAAATTCTAGCATATTAAATGGAAAATCCTGGCATATTGTGGGGGAAAATCCTGGCAATATTCGTTATAAAACAAGGAAAAGATGGCCGTGGATGGGGAGGCGATTCGATGGTGCAATGGGCCACTTGACTGGATTTGCCCCCCAGGCCTAAGGCTGCCAGCCCTCCCCTGTCGCTGGGAACCTGCCGTTGGCGTGTCTGGACTGCACACGTGACGGAATCTGAGCATGCATGGAAAGGCTATATCACAGCTTAAGGGGGCTGAATAAACTGATGTGTACTTGCATGCTGACATGTATGTGTGTGTAATTTGCACCTTATGTAAAAATATGAAAACCATTTTAAATAAGGGATCATTTTGGATAACAGATTAAGGGATAAGCAATACTCAACCTGTAGTATAAATCTACTCGTCCTACATTACCAAAATAAGAAATAATTAATCTTGAATGCTGATGAGAGTTAATTTAACTTTGCTTACTTTGCAAATGTTTTACAAATACAGAGCATTTTGCATGCAAGGATTGCTACTGTGATTGTAATGGTTGCGAAATACAAACAGCCTTGTTAAGTAGGCCAAAGCAGTTTGTGAATCTGGCAATTGCCCAGCTAACCATGGGTTTTTGGCACATACACTCTTCAAAATGCATTCTGTCTAATAAGGCCTAAAGAGACTGACACTATAATAAGAACAAACAACACAGCCCAAACGTTCTAAACATTTCAGATGTTCACAGAATGTATCTAAAAAAAACATATTTTTGCTGTTTAAAGCTAGTTCAATCTTTTGCAACTTTATACTGAGCATGATGTATACAACAGAACATGGGTGACGTGTGAATGTTCTATTAAACCTTAGTCAGTATTTCATAAAAACCTTAAATTGCTAGTTCCTGTGTTACCATTACTTAAAGGTTTTGTGTTGCGTAACTCTTCATACCAGAAGTAACCAGTACTTGTCTATATGAGAAGATACATAAAGCAGATACTTTGAGGGTCATGTATAAAAACTCCCACACTGCAAAGGGTCGCGAGAGGCATAAAAAGATACAGTCGCCGTATGTTATGTATAACGGCGATTGTGCCTTTTTTTAATAAATCCTGACACTGTGGAAAGGGACCTCCACTATACAATGATTGCGGAGTTTCCCCCGACACGAATCAAATGCATTTCAGCACCTGATTTTTTCATACCTTGCCTGCTCTGGCGCAATGAACCAGAAGATGCTATGCGGAGCAGACTACCGAAATTTGTCAGGAGCCTGCTTTATTTGACGCACAAGCCGAAAGCACCATAATTTGGCGCTATCTGTGTGTGTGCCATGTTTAGCCTCTGAGAGTAGCTGCAGGCATGTAGTGTTGCGCTAAGGAGCGCAACACTACATGTAAACGGAGGACTTATATATACGTCCTCGTGGTCCTCAAGGACCATGCTTTTCAGGACGTATATATATACGTCCAAATGCTTTAAGTGGTTAATAAACAACACAAAACTTAGGACCATTCGTTGAAATAGGTGAAGATTTTGATGGTGTTAGCTTTGAAACACAGGAAACAAGTACAAATTATACCTTTGTTTTCTAAGGAAAATTTCACTGCTGCACGAGCTGGGAAACGTCAAAACACTGCCCCAACACTGCGTCTCAATTCAAAGACTTCATCAGGGGAATAATGGCATGCTAGGCGGGAGTCCCGAGGCGCATGGGGCTGACTTGGTGGTCTAATTTCTCCTTACTCTATGCGAGAGTATACATTTCGGACACAATTTGGATGAAACGTTTTTCCTGGACTAGTCACAGAGGACTCAATTTGTATATATTTTGGCAGATTTCTCCGCTGTTTGTTCGTGGGGGTTGATAATTAAAGTGTTTATCTTGTTCTTCATCCGTGGAGTTTGTTGATGTTTGTCCGTCCCCGAAGACCTTTAAATTCCTGATGTGGCAAGGATGCCTCTCCTGAATGCTCCTTAGAAAGGAGCTCGGTTTTTTTTGTATTAGTGAGCTTTTCCCTTAATTGGTTAATTGCACATTTTTTAAAGCTATATAGATATATGTCACTATGGAGTTGTATTATGTATTGTAGTTGGTGTAAAAACATATGAAACCAAATGGGTAATCTAATTCAATGTGTGGTACCACTGATATTACACATCGTTTTACATTCTACATTGCACTATTTTAAGGGTTAATTGCAGAATCCGTTACACTAACTTGCACTTTTCACTGAATGTTATTGATGTTTATGCATTTTTTAGAGTGAATATTATTCTAGTATGTGTTTATGGTGAATTGCTGACTTTAAACACATTGAAATTGGTCTTATATATTCACATTTTGTAAGACATTGCACTTTATTCAGTTTTTCACATTGATTTGTATTTTGTATGCACCTATATACAGGGCTGATTTAAGACCCCAGTGAGAGATATATTGCTTTTGTTGCTTGCTGGAGATTTCTGAGTAGGACCATGTCAGTAATTTGCCACAGTCAGTATACCCAGTAATATGCCACCGCCAGTATGCCCAGTAATATGCCACTGTCAGCATTCCCAGTAATATGCCACTGTCAGCATTCCCAGTAATATGTCACTGCCAGTATACCCAGTAATATGCCACCGCCAGTATGCCCAGTAATATGCCACTGTCAGCATTCCCAGTAATATGCCACTGTCAGCATTCCCAGTAATATGTCACTGCCAGTATGCTCAGTAATTTGCCACAGACAGTATGCCCAGTAATATGCCACTGTCAGCATTCCCAATAATATGTCACTGCCAGTATGCTCAGTAATATGCCACAGCCAGTATGCCCAGTAATATGTCACTGCCAGTATGCCCAGTAATTTGCCACAGCCAGTATGCTCAGTAATATGCCATTGCCAGTATGCCCAGTAATATGCCAATGCCAGTATGCCCAGTAATATGCCACAGTCAGCATTCCCAGTAATATGTCAATGTCAGTATGCCCAGTAATATGCCACAGCCAGTATGCCCAGTAATATGCCACAGTCAGCATTCCCAGTAATATGCCACTGTCAGTATGCCCAGTAATATGCCACAGCCAGTATGCCCAGTAATATGCCACTGCCAGTTTGCCCAATAATAAAAATCCCTACTCCCCAGGTCCCAGTACTTACCTTGCTGCTTCTCTCTCGGCCGCCTCCTCCGTAGTCTTCTCTCCACGTACTCTGCGTGCATAGCGTGCGTGGAGGAGGGACAAGGCATTTGCCTTGTTTGCCTCGCGCTTAATACAGCGCTGGATTTAACTATAAGGAGAAATCTATACTTTTGGGAAAGAGATATAAGGATATAAAAGCTTCCTGCTACAGCAGACAGAGTAAAGCTTGGCTTTCCTTTCAAGAAAGAGTTCTCCTTTGAAGTAGTCATCATTAAAACAGAAAAAAAAAGAGTATTATTTGGCCAAGGTTCAACACACTTTAACACCTTTATTGATTGCATGAATGGATGATATATATTTGCAACCTCTGATACAAACATCTCCTGCTTTTTATTGTAATTCAGTAATTATAGTCTTATTTTCTTCTTCTCAAGAATACTGGTAGATAGAGGCAGAAACTGTCTCAAGTAGGGCTGGACTTAATATTAGACAATCGCCTTACTCCGAGTTGTGCCCACAAGTCAACAGGAACAAAAAAAAGCCAAGAATGAAGTAACAAAATCACAAAGTGAAAATGGGGTGCACTAAACAGCCACAATATAAAAAAGAAAAATAATAGCAAACCAAAATAAAACAATTGTGTTTGGCTCAAAGAGAGAGTGCACTGTAAAGATTATCTTGGAAGCAGGGAGGGGAAAACATTCCCCTGAGGGTATCCCCAGAGGAACAAACTAAAATGAGTAACCAGAAATAGGCAGCCCTGATGAAAAAACTGTCAATCAAATGACATCACAGGTAAACACACTAAAAGGAAATAGAAAACCCATAACATTAATGCAATATTTAAATGAATAAGATGGGAGAAAGCGCTATGTAATGAGAATGTCTGGAGACTCTATGCTGACGGGAAGGTAAAAGCTTTGCAGAAATAGATATAGTTGATGTTTATAAAGGAGCAGTGAAGCCAACATTTCCTTCCCACTATAGACAGTGAACATCAATGCATGCTACTGTTGTACTGCAACTGTGCACACAATTGGGTTTATTCACTAAGAAATTATGTTGTTATAAGGTGGTTGAGAGCTGGGAGGTCCAATTTGACTAAGGGGTTCACTCACTAAAAGGGGAAATGAGGTGAGTTGAGGTGAGATGAACATTTCATCTCACCATTTTAACAATACATTGTTCAAGTACAAACCTGGCAAGCTACCAATCCCCCCCCCCCCCCCCCCAAGCAAATTCCCCAGAATTATCCCTGCACAATGTATATCCAAACTGATAAGATTAAAAATCCTTCTCACCTCAACTCGCCTGCAACTCACCTTTTAGTGAATAACCCCTTAGATTAAAAATGAAATCAGACCTCCCAGCTCGACGACCTTGAGCTATTCAATAAACTGAATTTGTCATCCCTATCCTCACCCCCTTGCCAATGATTCCCATCTCGAACTCACCTTCATGGAAAGGAAAACAAAAAATTGCTGTTCACTAAAAAGTGAAGGAAGTTTGATTTGGGAGGTGACTTGTCCATTTCTCCCTGTGCAACTCTCAACCTCTAAAGGCAGGTTGCACTGAAATAATAATATATGAATAAATAAATATTGGGACTGGAGGCTGGGCAATGTGCCTGCCCCTACTTTATGACGGGCCAGGGACTGGCAATAATGCCCCCTATATAAAATCAATGGGGCCAGGGGCTGTCCAAGTGTCTCCTTATTATCAATGTGTCCACAAGATAGCCAAAGTCTTCCAAACCCCATAAATGTAGAAACATTTTATTTAATTAAATCCCCACTTACTTACCTACCTTGGTAAGGGTGGTTGAATCAATAAAAATAAAAAAATAACCCACCATTTGAGTGGTATGAGGGTGGGCAGTAAAAATCACTACCCACACCCCTGGCACACAGAGGTGCCCTGTGGAATAAACATATACCTAAATGAATGGATCCTCATCCTTGGTTCAGGGAAAGGGGCTATTCGAATAAAAAATAAAATTAATCACCTATGTAAACACAAATAATGCCGGCAAAAAAAAAGAAAAGAAAATCTAAAAGACTCCATCATCAGCAGAGGACTGATATTTAATGGCATTTCAAATGCCTAAGGAGACTTCTGATGCCTAAGGAGCCAATCTGATTGGCTTGTCATTTTTGAAAGAGGTTGCAAAACCAGCCACTGGCAGGCCAGGAAGTAGGGAGGCCTCTCATTGGCTGATAGAGACAGCAAATCAGATGCTTCCTTCGTCAATTGAAATCTCAGCCCTAAGGTATGTGTCCTTCCTCAGCTGAGCATTTATGTTCAGATGGCCCCTATCCTGGGCCGAAGATGAGGATCGAAGGATTTGCGGATTGTCGAGGGACATTAATTTAAGGTATATCTGTCAATAGGGCACCATTTGCATGTCAGGTGAGTGGGCAGTGATTATTTCATGGCGCTCAAAGTGTCTTTTATGTTAAATACAGGTTTATTCTTATGATTCACCATCCCCCTCAACCTGGACAAGTTTGAGATGGGGATGCTTAGCTAGGGATTTCATTAGTATTGTATTTATGTTATGGAAGGCAGCCCCTACTCCCATGGTTAATAGGGTTTGCCAGTCTTTCGGCCCTTTGTTTATTTTTCAGCTCCCTTTCCCAATTAAAATAAGGGGTGTCATGGCACTTAATCAGTCCCTAGCCCGTTGACTTTACAGGAACTGGGAACATTTTGGGCAGCATCCGAGATCACTACATATATATAGGTGGACAGGGCCACCTGGCCCTATTGATGTAACAGGGGGCAGAGAGTCTTTAGACTAGCTTCTGTCTCCATTCATTATTTAGGGGTCGGGGGAATGATGCATAGCCATAGCCCAGCCCCTATCCCAAATATTTATAAGGAAGCCTGGGGCCTTTTCTGCAGTCCCCAACCCTAGTATTTAAAGATCTTTAATTTCATATTACAGCAATGTATTGATCTTTGATGCAACTATTTTTTCTTTCATATTTGTAGAATAAAACTGTGATCAACTTCTTTCTACAGAAATTACACTCAAATGAAGTTAAAGACAAATGCACAATAATTTTACACAAACAAAAATAATCAAAATAAAGTTTATAATTAGCATCACATATGCCGAACTATTAGTAAAGAAGGCAGGTTGGTTCCTCCAGGCCTTTGTTATAGATATCTTGTCTGAAAAATATGCATGCTTCGATATAAATAAAAAACTTGTTGCGATAAACAGAAATCAGGCTCTATTCCTTGCCTCTCTTTCTGTTTCACTTTCCTTTTGTCAGTGGTTCCTAATGTGCATTTTAATATATATTCTTAAGGATCTTTGTCTTTTATGTCATTTTTAATGAAAATAGAAGAGTTATGACATTTAATAGAATATTCAATTGGCAATACATTTTTGTTTTTTATATCTTAGAAATTAGTAACTGTTATTATTCTCCTCTCCTTGAGTTTTCAATTCTTTCCACAGCCCAACATAGTACATCTATCTCCTCTGTGACCTCTCAATATCATTGCACTGCACATCACAAAGACTATTTGTCAACCTTGCTCAAAACAGCAAAGCTAATTGTGTTGACTTTATGTAGGATGCAGAGTGCACCTACACCATGACTACAAAGAATAACCGAATGGTTTAGTAATAGAGATTCATTTTAAATATTTCAAGAAAAAATGCAATTACACACAGGCTTTTGTCACATTTATGTAAACGATGAAAATATGCAGCATGGGCACAAATAACAAAAACATTTCAGCAAGCTGCTTGGTTTAATTGAAAAAGAATGAAGACTATCCACTTTTGCATGGGGGCAGACTGTAAGGTGTATTTCTGTCTTAGTAAAAGAGCACTTGCAAGGGCGGACTGAGCAGTTGGGCACTTCGGACATGGTCTGAGGGCCCGGCCGAGGAAGGTGGCCCACCGCCGAGCCAGCACACTACACTTAATTAGACAACATCAGGCTCTCCTCTTGGGGCCCAGCACTACTTACGAGGGTCACTTTAACGAATGGGCAAACTGGGGACTTGCCGTGGTGCCGGTGTTCTGACAAATTTCTGGAGCAAATTGTCCTGCGCAATCGCAGGAGAATTTGCTCACTGCGCATGCGCATAAAGTTACAGCTGATAACTCAGCTGTAACTTTGTGACCACCGCGCATGCGCCAGCTGCGCAACACACCTCCCGCCCCCCTCACACCCCTTCTCACCAGATCATCGACCACAGCGATACACAGCGCATGCGCACGCCTATCCAGCCGTTTGGGAATGGGGGATTCGTGATCCTCCTGCTGTATTATTGATGCAGCAGGAGGATCACAAATCCCATCAAGATGAGGCAGCCCTCACCAGGATGCTTGCCCCCTTATGTCCCGACGCCCCGTGTTACATACCACCTTAAGAACACAACAACGGACGCGCGCATTCACAAACGGCTGGATAGGCGTGCGCATGCGCTGTGTATCGCTGTGGTCGATGATCTGGTGAGAAGGGGTGTGCGGGGGGTGTGAGGGGGGCGGGAGGTGGGTTGCGCAGCTGGCGCATGCGCGGTGGTCACAAAGTTACAGCTGAGTTATCAGATGTAACTTTATGCGCATGCGCAATGAGCAAATTCTCCTGCGATTGCGCAGGAGAATTTGCTCCAGAAATTTGTCAGAACACCGGTATCCTCGCATCAAATTGCTGCTCAACTTTTTTTTTCTTAGCAGCTGCATCCACTGGAAGCAGCTGCCGAAACAAAAAAGTGTAAAAAAAAAAAATCATTCCCACCGTGCAGGAGGGAAGACTGCACGAACGAGACAACCAGGGACACAGAGCAGCCAGGAGGTAACTGGGGAAGGGGGTAGCATATCATTGGGCAAATTGGCTGGGGCATGTTAAATGGCAAAATCACACTGGCATATTATTGGGCAAATTGTCTGGGGCATATGAAATGGCAAAATAACACTGGCATATTATTGGGTAAATTGGCTGTGGCATATTAGATGGCAAAATAACACTGGCATATTAATGGCAAAAATAATACTGGCATATTAATGGCAAAATGGCTGTGGCATATAAACGGCAAAATAACACTGGCATTTTCAATTGGCAAACCTTGGCATATTTAATGGACAAACGGTGTCATATTTTAATAGGCAAACTGACTGTTGCATATGTTAATGACAATGTGACTGTGGCATATTAATTGGTACCTGACAGTGGCTTATTTTAATTGGCAAAGTGATGCTGTGTCATGTTCTGTGGGGCAAAATAACATGTACTATTGGGGGAAAGTGACACTGTGGCTTGTTCTGCAAGGGCAGTTCTGTAGGACAAAGTGACACTGAGGTGAGTTCTGTGGGGCAAATTGACACTGTGGCATGCCAAATTGTGTGGGTGCAATACGAGTGCAAGCCAAGTGCTGTGGATGCAATATAGGTGCATGGCAAGTGCTGTGGGTACTGTATGGTGCTGTGTTATGTCCTGTAGGTACAATATGTGTGCAGAAAAAGAGAATAAAAACAATAATTTTTTCAATATGAAAATAGTTGGACTCTCTCCTCTCCCTTCCCATGCCTATCTCTCTCTCCTATCTCCCCATTATGTGTCTCCTCCCTGCATCCATATATGTCCTCCCCAGTGGTGTATCTTGATTTTGTGCTGCCCTAGGCAGACAAAATCCGGGCACCCCCCTACCCAAGCTGCACACCCACGTTACACACCTAAGACATGCCCCATCATTCAGACTCACATCAAGCTCATACTCCCATCACACACACACTCCCATCACACTCAGTCACACACTCCTACTCCCATCACACTCAGTCACACACTCTGACTCCCATCACACTCAGTCACACACACTGTCTCCCATCACACACACTCTGACTCCCATCACACTATCTCCCATCACACACACTCTGACTCCCATCACACTCAGTCACGCACACTGTCTCCCATCACACACACTCTGACTCCCATCACACTATCTCCCATCACACACACTCTGACTCCCATCACACTCAGTCACGCACACTGTCTCCCATCACACACACTCTGACTCCCATCACACTCAGTCACACACACTGTCTCCCATCACACACACTCTGACTCCCATCACACTCAGTCACACACACTGTCTCCCATCACACACACTCTGACTCCCATCACACTCAGTCACACACACTGTCTCCCACCACACACACTCTGACTCCCATCACTCTCAGTCACACACACACACACAGTCTCCCATCAGCACTTACCTTTCCTTGGTGGCTAGTGGCAGGCAGCATGGTCCCTCGCAAATGTGCCGACAGGTCACGTGACCGGGCGCGCGTATGACGTCAGCGCGCCCGTCACGTGACTGTCGGCACTTCCGTGTCGGCACACTGCACGGGGAGCCGAACAAGCAGCACGGAGGTTTCTCTGTGCTGCCTGTTCGGCTCCCCGTGCAGCCTGCAGACAGGAAGAGAAGGTGAGGGGGGATCTTCCGATCCCTTCTCACCTCTGTCTCTGCCTGCAAGCGCGGTCTTTTTTTTTTTTTTTAAAGGGCCGCGTTTTTTTATTGTTATTTTTTTACATTTTTTTTTATTTACAGTGCTGGGGGGCGCTGCCGCCCCCCAAAATTTGCCCCCCTAGGCATCCGCCTAGGATGCCTCGCGGTAAATACAGCACTGGTCCTGCCCTCCCAGGTCTTTCTTCCCTTTACCTCTCATGTCTGTGATCTTTCCCCCTCCCTCCCATGCCTGTGGTCTCCCCCCCCATGTCTATGGTCTCTTTCCCCCCCTATATGTCTGTGGTCTTTACCCCCTCCCTTATTTGTCTGTGGTCTTTCCCCCCTCCCTTGTATGTCTGTGGTCTTTCCACCCCTCCCTTGTATGCCAGTGGTCTTTCCACCCCCTCCCTTGTATGTCTGTGAATTATTGATTTATTTAGCCTGGGGGCCCTGACGGTTCTCAGTCCATTGAATGATGTTCCTGGGTTACCCTTACTTACATCCCATAGAGAAGAAGACAGCCTCCACCATGGTAATAAATATATGGTAACATTTTCCAAAAGGAGAATGCAATTCTAGAGCAGCTCAAATATTAGATGTCTGCTATGTTGAAAGGCCTGATCTGCCTCCATTAGTCAGCTTCTTCAAGATATTAAATAGTATGTAAGTGCTCAAAATTCCTAGTTTTTGTGTTTTAAATATATTTGCCAGTATGCGCCCAATTTGATTGACTGGTTCAAGGCAGATATATTTAAATTTATTACCAATCATATCTGATTTTTATTTGCATATACTTTATATTGCATATCCAATAAGAAATCTTTTTAAATTATTCTAAACAATGGATACGCTTTTTGATGTAGAAAGATGCATTCTAATGTTCTAAAGGTAATATTTGTCACTAATATAAGCCTTTTATGTTGAGGAAGGCAGGATCACTGGCTTTGTACTGCTAATTTGTTTTAGTAATAAGATAATGAGATTAGTTTATAATCTTCTGTTGTCGCAACCTGCCTTTAAAGAGAATAAGACAGTCAGCCACCTGGCAACTTCCCCTTCACTACACAATTATTAGCAGAATATTAGCTGCCTCACTCACTATAATCATCTGCAGTCTCCAACAACTTTCATTTCTTTGTAGCTGGAGCCTGCTGGCTTAAAATTCACCCATCTAGAACACCTATTTAGTGATCTCTGCTGTGTCACAGTCCCTCAATGCCCTCTACTGCCATGATTATATTTTTGCCCCTACCCCACCGTAATTTTGGCTTTTTCCCTCACCCTATGTTTTTTCATGTTCCCTATTCCCTCTAGATTGTAAGCTTGTGAGCAGGGCCCTTTGGTTCTTCCCCTAAACCATGTGGCAAAATCGCTTATTGTAGGGTATACCTCTGTCCAAATGGTTGGAGGTGCAACATTTATATCTGCCCACTGACTTATGTGGCAAATTACTAAGGGCATCTAGTTTGGTATTACACACATTCATGTGGACCAGCCCAATACAATGGTGAAAAAGGTGATAACTGGGCATTTGTTTTCTTACATCCTAACATCAAATGTAACAATTAGTTGAAAGACTGATCGTGTAACAGACTGAATCCATCTGTCATTTACATTTTGTCTTTTATATATTTGTTCCCATTGTGTTTTGTAACAAGCAAACATGGCTGCATGAATTGCAAGTCTTATTTACTAGATAGAAGATGAGGCTGTAACAGATGAGTTAACATTGCGCAGGTTGATGAATCATCACAAGAGGAAGAAATTGATCTGACAAATGTGACAGCAAAACACGTTTTCTGTGAAGTACAAATGAATAACTAGATGACATTGAAGTACAACCTTTAACAAATGCTGTGTGAATGTATACGCATTCATTGTACAGTCCAACAGGATAAAACACTCTAAAGGACTTTTTTTGGAACACACAGATCTTGAGGCTTAATTCATTGTAATGCAGCCAAATTATTGTTATCGTTTTCTAAATTAACTGCTAAAAACAATAAAATGACATTTAATTCAATGTATAGAGTCGAGGATTCAGTAATGTGTGAAGCAAACGTACTGTAAAAAACTATTCCTTAGATAACAGGGAAATTACAACAGATAATGGCTTTTCTTATGACAGTGTATAGTCTACAAGGAGGGCACAAGGGTACAGAGAAAAACCTTACTATATAAGTGGCTCTACAAGACATTTGAAAATACTGATTTCCAATGATAGATGCAGGTAAATAATGAACAGCACAAGAGTGGGAAGAGATTCTGAAGATGAATTAAAGTGTAGGTTAGTGAAGGGTTTATGAAGAAGTACACTTTAGGACCATCTCACAGACACCTAGGCCGGAAGATTATAGGCACATCCTTCCAACCAACTATTAATTCTACAAAACTATCTATGTGGTCAGGATATTGGTTTAAAGTAGGGTTGCCACCTGGCCGGTATTTTACCGGCAGGCCGGTAAAAAATTGGCATCAGGCCAATGTTAAGTCTATGGAGACAGTAGCAAGGCCGGTATTTTTCTGAAGAAAAGGTGGCAACCCTAGTTTAAAGTGACTAGAGTATCGTAACAAACGGATACAAAATTTACAAAACAGACAGAGCTATGGGCGGAAGACAGTAACAAAATAGGCTTAGTTATGGTGCTGCAACTGGATCTCACAAAACATGGCAGCCATATAATAATATAATATGCAGTCAGTGTCTGATACAGCAGGGCTATGATTTAATGAAATAATGCCTATTTGAGTTTCAGGTGCGCTAAAAAAGAAATGCTCTGTATGGTTTTATTGCTGACAGGTTTAAATGGCAGGGCTGTATATTTTAGATTTGTGGTATAATTGGAATATATTGCAATCTTAGTTTTGTATCATATATTGGATCTACCGTATTTGCTCGATTATAAGACAAGTTTTTTTTTCAGAAATTTTTTTCTGAAAATTACACCTCGTCTTATAATCGAGGTCATCTTATAATCTGACCTCAAATTGAGGTCAGACTATAAGACATGGATCCAGGTCCCCGCAGAGCTGCAGGGACCTGGATCCCGCTCTCTAACAGCAGGGGAATGTCTGCGCGATGAGCGCAGACTCCCCCTGCTGCCGCCCAGCACGACCGCCGGGACTTCTATGATGAAGCCGGGTACTTCCGGCTTCATCATAAAAGTCCCGGCGGTCGTGCCGGGCGGCAGCAGGGGAGGTCTGCGCTCATCGCGCAGACATCCTCCGCTGCCCCGCTAGCCACCAGGAGAATCAGGCAGCTAAGGGATGTCTGCACGATACGTGCAGACATCCTCCATGCTGCCCGACACTTGGAGGATGTCTGCACGTATCGTGCAGAGATCCACCGGCTGCCCCCACTAGCCACCAGGGATCAAGAAACAGGTGAAGGGGAGGGGGGGTTGGGGGGGCAGAGAAACGAGGGGGAGGGAGGGGGTGAAAGATAAGGGGGGACAGAGAAACGAGGGGAGGGGGCAGAGCAACAAGGGGAGGGAGGGGGGAAGAGACAGAGACAAGGGGGGAAGAGACAGAGACAAGGGGGGGGTGAGACAGAGACAAGGGGAGCGTGGGGGGAGACAAAGGGAGGGGGAGAGAGAGACAACACTAAGGGGGAGAGAGACAAAGCTGGGGGCAAGGGAAAGAGAGAGGCAGCATTGGCAATTTGGCACATAAAAGGAAATAAAAACAAGATATGCATTTTTTGATATCATCATTTTTTATTAAAAAAGCTATTTACATGTGAATATATACAAGTTGAACTTTTTTCCTATAGGGTAGTCTTATATTCAGGCTTTTAGTTTTTTTCTTAAGGAATATCCAAAGTTTGGGGGGTCGTCTTATAATCAGGGTCGTCTTATAATCGAGCAAATACGGTATATTAAATATATAGAGGAAAAAGGATGAGCACATAAAAAACCTCCCACAATGTTGCTTTAGTTGTCTCATATCAAGCAGTATATCATTGTTCATCATAATAACACCACCAATTAGAGCATCCGGGAGCTGTCAGCATTGATATTGTTTGGGGTGTGTTCTCTGCATGACAAGCAACTGAACCACAAGTTTAGTGAACATGACTGTAAGATCAAATTGTCACAGACCAACCCTACAGAACTACTTAATTAAAGAAGCTTTGCATAGTCACTTAATTTAGTGGTGAAAACAAATTAAGTCAAATAAAACAGAGGTCACTGCTATTTTAAAGGAGGAGCGGTATCATTTAGGTTATAAAATAATGAATTTTAGGAAATGCTCATACTGATGTATTGCATCCCTTTAATCAGTGAGTTAGGTTGATAATGGTTAGAAATCCTATAATTTGTCCACGCCCGGTTGGCAAATGTTAAGCTGGACAACCACTGGGCTGCAAACTCTTTCAAGCTGGGATTTACTCTTACTTAGTTGTAATGATATTAAAAAGTGCCTAGTTACCAATTACACCCTGGAAGGATCATATATAGAAGGGGACCCTCGCACTGCGATAAAAAAATACAAATACTTATTTAAAGGAAATGATCGCAGCGTGAGGGTCCCCATGAAGTTCCCGACACTACAGCTTGAGGGGGCGGAGCAGGAAGTATGTACAGTCCATACTCCGCTCCCTCGTGCTGCAATAAAAAATACAACTAGCTATTAAAAGAAAATGACTGAAGCGCAAAGGGGACGAAGTGTGCGCTGCACATACTTCCTGCTCTGCCCCCTTGCACTGTTGTGTCAGAGCGGTGGGTGTCACGTGACATCCCACCGCTCACCAACAGTGTAAAGACGGTCTATGCCTGACCTTGCTGGAGCAAGTGATAGAATTACCGTCCTTAAAAAAAACAAAAGAAAACTGCTAGTTTTTGTATGTATGTGACCATCGCTGTGTGTGTGTATATGTGACTGTCTCCGTGTGTGTATGTATTTATGTAACAGTGTGTGTGTGTATGTATTTATGTAACTGTCTCTGTGTGTGTGTATGTATGTGACTGTATTTTTTTTGTGTATGTGACTGTCTGTTTGAGCGTGTATGTGACTGACCTGTCTCTGTGTGTGTGTGTGTATGTTTGCATGAATGTGCCGTTGTCTGGCTCCTAGATATTTGTTCTGGCTCCTAAAACTAAAGTAAATTTGTCAAGCCCTGCCATAATGTGAATGTGTTTCAAACCTATAGTAAACCATACAAAGTGTTAGAGAATATGACCCCCAGCAAACAATCGAAAACTTACTAGAGCCAACTGTATATCGACAAGCTTCTCTTATTAATTTCTTGCTTATTAGTGCATTTCATTTAATATCGTGTTTTTCTTTGCCATGTACTACTAAATAGTAGTAGTAGTAACACAAAATAACAATTTCATTTCAGTGGCTAAAAACATTTAGTTACCCTTTGTGTCAGTTACTAAATCCTATATCTGATCTGAGCCAGCTAAGAGAATCATTTGTATTCCCATCTGTCATACAATCTGCAAAAAACGACCAATGAATTGTAACTGATAGAACTGCATGAACATTTGTGTGATCGTCAACTGATTAAATTGCTTTGCTATAAGCAAATGAAAAACAATGTCTCATATGATTTCCCATGTCATTTTTTGTTTCATGAGATCTTTGGCTTTGCACTGTAATAAATTGTTCATTAGAACAGAGATATTATGTTATTTCCATGCTGACTCCATTTCAAAGGAAAAAAAAACATTAAGAGGAAACATACATGTGTAGTCAAAATTATTGTCTGCATCAGCACAAATCACATTTTTTTAAAAAGATTTTTTCTGGCAGAAAATCAAAAAAGCTCCAATCTTTAAAATGTAACTGTAGAAGAAATCTCCAAAAATATGCTAAAAAAAAAAAAATATATATATATATATATATATATATATATATATAATATCAACTCCAAAATGCCAAAAGGTACCAGAGTCCAATCCACTGGATGGAAATAAATCTCCAGAAAAGACAGGGCAAACGTTTTCTGTACCTGTAATCAGTATAATCTGCCATGCTATGAGCCCCTACGTGGTCTGACCATTAATTAATTGTAATCAAACAAAAAAGAGAATAGGCCACGAACTTCCACGTCTTCATTTAAAGTGCATATTATTCGTAACAAGAAAGGTGACGAACTGTACACCAAAAGTAGCCATTTTGTTTAATACTTAGCTGTAATTTAGGAACAACATGTGAATGTTCTGAAATGTCTCACAAAATATAACAATTTTTGGACTTTAAAGGTGACAAAATATATTTAAAATAAATTTGAGAAAAGTAGCGCGTATGTTGCAGATGTTAAAATGACAGCCCTATGTCGATACATGGCAATGCTCTTGCTTAGTAATGTAGGTTTCCACAGGCAGCTCCAGAATCCTTGCATCAAACATAGCATTATGAAGCAAGAAACACTGATATTTTACATATTGTGGAGACAGTGACGCCACATGAGGAATTTCTCTAACGTTCTCTTGGAGGACTAAACTCTCGTACTAAATTCCTGCGGATTAACAGAGTAGTATGTTTGAAAGGATACTTTATGGTATTTTCACAGTCTCTACTGAACGCAGAATTCTGTTGTTCTTCAATGTCCATTAAGATCAAAGAAATGCTTTTTAGTAAGGCGGCATCACTCACCCCAAGTGCAGAGTCTCAAATTGTTTACTATTCCGAAATTGAACGCGAATCAAAAAATGAGAGCGTGCAAATTGACAATGTTACAGTAAGCTTAAAGGAGACATTTAAGATGATAATTACTGTTAATAGCTCTACTTATGACTTTAGAGAAGTATATGCAACTCCTCCCTTACAAACAGCGTGGTTCTGAAATAAACTGTAGTTACTCCAAACAAAGCACAATAAAAAGATCAACTACAAATCCTGAACAGATTATCAGAAGAAAGGGTTTGCCTTTCTCTTTCTAGAGACTCAAATAAACTGGCAGATTTAAAAAAAATTTTTTAGAACATATATAATTTTAACATTTTCCACTTGCTACACAAAATCCACAGTTTTGATAAGATCCTCACTAACATATAATTTCATTCCCTACTCCACACACTCAAGAAAGGTGTATTTAGCCACGCTGCCATTTGCTTTTCCTTCGTTTTTACTCACAGGGAGCACGATAGGGCAGAGTATTAAATCTGTGTATAAAATCATCTATATTGATTTAGAAAGTGTCAGCTGAGATATGTATTTCATACTCAATGTTAATGCAGGGGTTTACTTGCTATTTTCCCAAAGCACCTGTTTTTGGTCTAAGTTTTGCAACTTAGTTGTCAGTTCCCCTAAAATCACCTTTCGGTCAATGTACCCCATTGTCTTGGCGATCCGAGGTTCAATAGCAATGGGCACCATGTATAAAATAAAATTTGGGGTCAAACTTTTAAAAATTGTCCAGTTACCTTGAAAACCTAATTATACATAACCCCCACTGTGCTTTAATAATGATAACATTTTGATCGCTATGTTCAAAGAGTTGGGGGAAAACTGCAAAAAGCTGGCACAATCACCATGGCAACCAATGGAAAGCTCTTGTCGACTGCTCCACATTTTGAACTTTAACCCCGAATTGCCCTTCATACGTTAAACTCAAACTATTTTTCTAACGTCCTCTCTAACCACAAGGGTATTTACAAAGGATTTACTTACTTTCATATACAAAAACACAAATGTAACATTGCATGCAGTGTCTGCAGCATATCAGAAAATGCTTTCATTATGATGTCTTCCAGATCATAAAACAGGCAGCTCTGTTTCATTGCCTCATCCTTGCACAGCACTAACAGCTCCTGGAACTTGAAATGCAGACCTTTAAAGGGAATTGGAAACACAGTGTCTGCCCATAGGTACATTACAAAGTAACAATGAAACTCTCCGTAGCAATACTCAATGTAAGCATATGGTCTGTACAATGACGTCTCTGCACATACATTAGCAGACAATTCCCACAAAGACAATTCATCCTAATGTATACATTTTAAAGGTACAATGCTCACAATACTCACAGAAAAAGAAATGTATGGGACATGATATTACCTTAATGTTTATTTCAATATATACACTTTTTTATATTTGTTTTTTCTTTGTATTCTTTAGAATAATCCTATGCAATACATAAATATTCATTTTTATAGACTGGCATCATATCCTATGTAGGTTAAATAAGACACGGAAGAGATGTTCAGGAGGGCTGGATATAAACACACATATAGATAGATGATAAACAGGAGATTATGCTAAGATTTACTTAACGTCAAGGTCTTCAAGGTGTAATATTATTACTCATACACCCAATTATGCCAGTAATACCATCAGAGAACATGTAATTGTTATATTTATATGGGAGGCAGTAATATGGCACACAGTGACAAAATGAGTCACTGTAGCTAGGGATTAAAGGTAAATAAATGCTATGATAACTAGAAGACTGAACTGCATGACACTGCACTATATATTCATTTTATAACTATAGGATTGGGGAATTCATGGGGGGGGGGGGGGGGATCCCATCTTTTATACAGCCTCACAACTGTTCTATACAGCCTTACAACTCTCCTGTGTTACTCTAAGCCAGACTAGAAGAACCCTTCTAGTTTCCAGTGTCCTAAAAAATGATTATGAACTTTTACAAAATGACATCCTTTTTTACATTTGAAGCTGCAATCGATACAAGATCTATTGTCTTGTTTCTTCCTTGTCCTCATAATGTCTAAAAGCAGTTGGTGACCAGGGAGTTTATTTTGGCTGTGAGGCACTTCATGTCACTCTCACCAAAAACAAAAAACGCCAACCAGCTGCAGGCCTTCTCTGGACCAAACAAAAGAAGGAAATTATCAGAGCTGAAAAAACAAATATGGGATAAGCATTCGCAGAATTCTGTTCAAGAATAAATATGCTATTCATTAAGGGAGTTTACTCATTAAGTGATGTTATTTAAAAAAACAAAAAAACATTTTTTTCAATTTTAAATTTAAATATTATTTTTGGGTAAAAACAAAACATTCAAGTGGTAAGCAAAATGACAAGTTTATATATATTGCACCAAAAGGTGAATAGGCACCTGGTCAAATAAGCTTATAGTCGGATATAAAGTAGGGTATGGTTTGTTACACAAGCTTTAAAAGTAACAGGTTGACGTGGTCCAACCATGCTCCTGTTACCAAAGGAGGATATATTTATAGACTATTTTGTAAATATGACTTTAAAACTTTGCAAAATACTGTCAGACATATTATTATTGGAAATAAGTCTTTCGATAGTCAACCAACTGTGTTAGTTGCAAATGTAACAGATTAATAGAAAGTATGGTGGAAATGTGTTTAAAGAGGGATTTAACGCTAAAATAAAAATTTGCAATATAAAATGTTTGCCCTGATGCCTCTAATGTGTTTAAGCAAACAACTTACTTATAAATCTTTAGCAGGTGCTGTGCTCCTATTTATACTACAGCACCGACATCTTGTGCCTGTCTCTTTGGATGCCTCTTCCCTCCTACAGCAATGTCATACTTTCTATTGTTTATATGAGCATCCACATATGCATTCACATTAAAGCCTTAAATAAGCCTTAAATAAAATTGTTTTAAATAAACCAGTAAACCCTAATACATATGAGGTGTCATTCCCATGAAAGCAACACAATACAAATTGTTCAGTTATTTTACCTATTGGCAGGGCTTGCTTGCATGATTGACACACAGACACAGCACAAGGAGCAACCGTGCCATTTGGAGGAGCATCTTCACAAAATTATTTCTCCCAAGTCTTGTTTTTTTTTGGATCATTTGAATAGTAATTTTCTGAAGCACCATTCAAACATGATACAAAACAGGGAGAAATCATGCTTGAACCCCAATTTGATTTCCTATTTTTATGGTATGCTAATGACCATTCCTGACCCCGACACAGCAGTGTTCGTATGAAACTGGGAAACAATGCTCAATACCCAACTTTTGGATGAACAGTGGAATAATATTTTCTTAGTGGTACACAGAGGATTGGTTGCTAGTAAAATGCAGGAGATGGCTTATAAATGATTAGCTATGTGCTACAAAACCACTGCCACATTACACATTATTGACCAAGCCATCTCAGAACTTTGCTGGTGTTGTCAACAACAGAAAGGTGACAACATACATATCTGGTGGAACAGCCTGCTAATAATTATATAGTGACTGCGCTAAACTGATTGCGGGCACCAAACCAATTGCCACTGCAGCCATAAAGTATATAGAAAATGACTTACACTGCATCTACTAAACACAGCAATGTAATTCCCATTTTGGAAGCAACCTATTTCCCCTCCACTTTATGTTTGGCTCAGTAGGGTTACTGAAATTTGTACAATGGAAGACCTGCTCTCTACCTCACATGGCCCAATTCATAGTAATATGGCCCCCTGGCTTATAAATGTTTTGGCCACCCAATGATGACTTCAAACTCTACTTTCCCTCTTCATCTTTCACTGATCAGCCAACCTAGCAGAATCCATATATCTATACGTATTTTATGCATTTCTAACTGTTGGTAAGGTCTGCCAAACGTTCTTTTTTGTTCTTATCCCACCACCCATGTATTACCCCCGGGTCCTTTACTATATTCATTTACTGATATTCCAAATGTAATTTTTACTAGTATACTACTGTTATTGTTATTATACATGATGTATATACTGTATAACATCTCATGTACACCCCCCCCCCCTTTTTCTTGTTGATGTTCCCCCAAAACAATTTAAAAAAATCAATTAAAAAAATTAAAATTAGTGAGAATATATAAAAATTGTTTTGGTGGTTTACTCCCTCTTTAATGTGTTAAGTGTAAGAAGAAAGAAACTGCTAATGAACTGCTATGTTACTCTTATCAGAACAGAAATGTATATAAAGAAGATTAGGCACGTAGGTGGATGCATTAAAACAGGTGTGTTTTAGGACTGGATATGTCAACATTTGATAATACACTGCCTACTTTGTGTAAAATGATGCCCCCTTACAGTGACAGCGCCTGCACCCTTTTTAGTCCCTTTCTGTTTGTTTTCCTTCCCACTTTCAATATGCACCATCTTGAGGGAACAAAACATTTTAATCAGTACCATCTGGAGTCTTTCTACACAAGGAGCACCAGGAATATCAATCTGTTTCGGACTCCCGCTGTGGCTCACAGAGGATTGTGGGATTTGTAGTATATCAACAGCTGAAAGACAGCAGGTTGCCTAGTGAGTCAGTTTGAGATAGCTACAGGCAAGGAAAGAGTACGGAGAAACCACACGTGGCCAAAATTGTTTTCCTTTCAAAACTGTAGATTTAAAAATGTCTGTGAAACATACATCATTAAAATTGTAAGTGAACTGACCCATCCATGCTTTTAATACCAACTAGTCCCACTGATGGGCATTGAAATTAATTAACATCTGTGAAACATTATGATGCAGGCTCCTTTGAGAAAAGAATGAAACAAATATATTCCATATTTTTCTTATTTTCATTACAGACCACAGGATTTGTTTCTCTCAAGCTGTTCTTGGATATCTTTTTTTTTTTAATGCACTGCTGTCCTGCTCTAAATGAACTAAATGTTTTGTATTTCTATCTGTAACATATGTATTGAAATGATGATGTGAAACCAACTATCAATGCCCTATACTGCGTTTAGGACTTGTATAATTTGCAATACACGTGTTCTAAGAATCTGCTAAGATATGTTTTCTGTGATGTATTACTCAATCCAGTAGGTCATCAAGGTTGTGAAAATCCTTATTATTTGCATGTATAGGGGTTATTCTTCATTCCTTAAAATCCAAAATATGTTATGTTCTGGCGCCCATAACTTAACAAAGCATTATTATGAATATCTCACCCTAAACATTGCCAGTATTTGGCAGGCCAGAGGATGGTGATCTGTATTTCATCTCTGCTGCATATTATTACTAGATGGGTTATCTAGATGGGTTATGTAGTGCCATTAAGCCTGGACCATTAGAAATGATACTGGCAAAAATTAAAGTGGCCTTTTATTATTTTGTGAAAAACATATACGATGCAGTAATAAAAATATTTGACTGATTTTATTTCTACTATATTTTTTTTAGAATGAAAATCAGAAATCAGTTACATAAAAATACTCTTTTAAGCACCTGAAACTGCTCAGATTTCATTTCTAGGGCTCTGTAATTAAACATACTGCTTGTACATCTGAGTGGTGGCTGCCCCAACTATACTGCTTATCTTGGGAAATAAGGGACAATTATTAAGAGAGTTAAGAGCCAAGTCATATTTTATGTTCATCTTCATTTGAAATTGAATGTGTTTTTTTTGTTTCATCTCAATGTATCATTGAAAGCTTGAAATGTTGATGGAGGTTGGCATGTTGGCACTGTCACCCTAAGAAAGCAATTCAATAATGCCTCAACAAGATGTCCAACTCACTATTGCTGCCGAATCAATTCCACCTGCTAAACTCCAACCAAACAAGATAAGTACCTATGAAATAACATATACATTTATTCCAAAATATTAATTTCCTTCTTTAAAGGAATACTGTTGCAAAAAATATTTAACTGAAAAATTGCATGAAGTGTAGGCATTTTAAATAGAAATGCTTTAATGAAAAAATACAAATTAAGTACCCTATTGAGCTTTTTTGATCTGTATACCTCTATCAGGGGGCAGCCATGTTGTTTAGAATCTTGGGTCTGGTAGGTCAGATGAATGAAGAGCGAACCTATCAGACATAAGATGTCCGCCCTCGGTAGCACTATGCAGAGAAAGGAGGGTTCAATAAGGTACTTTATTTGTATTTTTCCGTTAAAACATTTCTATTTAAAATGCCTGCCCTTGATGCCATCTATCAATTAAACATAACTTTTTTTTCCCAAAAGTTTAATATTGTCTATGTATCATTGATTGTGAGCATCAATTAAATATTCAGAACTGTAAATGACTGAGAACCGTTAAATGGAAAATGCCATTTTTCTTGTAAAATCACCTAGGTAGAAGTACAATAAACTGTTAAAAATAAAAAATAAAAATAACATTACCAAGTGCAGGTAACATTTATACTTTGACCTGATCTCTTTCTCATGAGTCAGAGATTAAGTTACATGTTAATAAGTTAACCAGCATAAAACACATTTCTGCATCTTTATTTTTAAAATATATTTTTGTCTAATTGTTATCTTGATTTATAATTGTTAACATTTAAAATAAATAAATAACAATTTATGCATGGCATGAAGACTCACTAAGCTAAACAGACAGACAGACATCCTAAAACTCTTAAAATTCAAATAAACAACATGGAAAAAATCAATAAAAAAAACTAGTAAAACAGGCTCCTACCTACGTTTATACTGGCATGCAATAGATTTGCCTACTTTATGAATTTAAAAAAAACAGGTTGCTTAAAAAATATTTATGTACAGAAATCCTTGATAACTTTATTGCATATATAACTTTTTTTGATTGGCTGGCTCCTAAATAGACTTGCTCTAAAGCTCTACAAACATTCATTTTAGTCCACGGACAACCACTAAAAGATGGATACACTCTGTGCTCTTATAACATTGGCTGCTTACCAGAGTTTATACTCAGATGTTGGAAAGAATATAATGGATAATAGAAGCAATTGACATTAACAATAAAGAGGTAAACAAGAAACCGGCAAGTTCAGTGTCATAGTTTGTCAACTTTCAGTTGCAAGTTACAACACTCACAATAAAGAACTGACAATCAAAGGCCAATAGCGACTGTGATTACAGCCTATGGCTCTGCACCAATCACCTGCATTAAAAAAGGTTAAAGTCTCAAGTCATTTAAGAGGTGTATTTTATAGTGTACAAATGAATAGATAGATGTGATAGACTTAAGAAATAACTTGTATTACTTCAAATATGATTTAATATCCTGGTAGATAAAAATGATTTATATGAATCAGGGAATATGTGGAACACCAAATTGTGTTATAAATCTGATCTTTTTCATATTTAACCCCATTTACTTTTCTGTTATACAAACATGTTTCTTTGATATAAATAAACCCACAGCTATGCAATGGTTTTTTGGATTTCTTTTATGAGGCCTATATACACAGACACAGAATATCCATGAGTAGAACTGAGTATCTGTGGCCCTCTGGTTGGTGCTAGGAAGTGCAAATAAAATCACATGGAGAACTACAGTTCCTAAACCCAACCAACGACTACACTACATTTTAGAGGATGACAACAATGCATATGTAATTTATGGAAAAGCAGCCTTTGATTTTGTTCTGGATGAGGGGAGTGGGAGTTGGAATCCATAAACAAGCATCCAAAGCAATTATCCAAAGCTGCTATTGTGTATAATACATCTGTGAAGTCTGACCACACAGCACTTCTAAGTCAGGGACAAGGAACCTCTAAGACTCCAGCTGTTGCTGGCTGTTTATCATCCAACTGCTGCAGCTCACAACAGCTGGAGTGCCACAGATAGCAGATCCCTGTCCTACATGCAAGCTCTGCTTATGCCAAGTTCAGACTGTCTTTTACCATACAGCGAATTGTAATCTCCTGTATCCATGAGATTTGTGTGATCCTCATGTCATGCAGAGAATTGATGCCGGGGTAAATCTTTTCTACAAATGTTTGTTTGAAATGTTTCAAACAAACACTGTATATATTGTGTTCTTCCAATCTCTTATTTTCTACAATATTTTTTAAAGATTTAAAGATTGCATCAAATACAAACTTTCTAAATAGTAATTATTTAATGGAAAACTACAAATAATGTACATTATAGATATGTCTTTGGCTGTCGAGGATGGTGGAGGGGGCAGACATATTGTTTTAAAATATTGGGTCAGATTTTCCTTCATCTGACTCTTGGTAACTGACTGAAGATTCTAGACAGGTCTGCTTTCTGATAGAGATAGAGCAAAGAATGTTCAATAAGATGCTTTAGACTTTCATAAATGTCCATACTTGATGCAACCTTTTATTTAATAATAAGTTAGTTTTTTGCCTACAGTTTTACTTTAAACACTTTTCTCATTATTAATTTTCCATACTTTGCAGTTGCTTTTCTTGTTTATTCGTTCCTATCCTTTATTCTAACCAATTGATGGTTAATGTTTGTCACTCTAGATTTTACAGAGTACAGGTCTCATGATGTTCAGCCAGCCTGCAGAATTTGTTCACAACATGCAGAGTTTCAAGGTGTAGCCATCACTGTTCTAACCCTGCAATGCCAAAAGGATGACAGTTCCCCATCCCCTTGCTTTGGAACTGAAAAAGTTAAATTTCTACCATAAGGATTAAAAAAAGATACTCTTTGGCTATGATTACAATATAAATATCTACAGCTGCTTCAAACAAATGCAGTGTCTTTATGTATAGCTGTTCACCTGTTTGCAAGCTTCGCCTCCAGTCAATCACAAGGCTTCCACTGTAACTCCAGTAATTGTAGTTCACAGTCTTACATTTAATGGTGTTAGTGTGCAACATAACCTGTGCCTCTGTTTCCAAAAATAAATATCTCTCAAGGCCAGGGGTTCATGTCCACACCAATGGGGGTACAAAGGAGATTCTCTACTACAACATGGTCAATGGAGGAGATGATGAAAAGATGAAAGAATTGGATAGGAACTAAAAAATAAAACTTTAGGGTACAGCAAGTATTCATCTCATATAGAAACAGAAGCTGCTATCCTGCATAAAACTACTTTAGAACTGAATTTGTGAAAGGTGGCAGTTTGGCCACTACCAACTATTTTATTAAATACAACTGAATAAAAGTTATTTTGTAATACATGCCGACCCCACTCTACAAAAGATACTTTAGAACATAATGAAGTTTAAAATATCAATTACATTTTTTTTTTGTCTTTGTGAAAGTGTTCAAAGTTGGAATCAGTTAAAAGTCAGATGAAAGTTATGGGAAAGCCCATTTTGTAGCTGTGTCCTCGCATGTAGGTGAAGCATTACGTTTGTATTTGAATGCAAACAGCACATATGGATTAAAAGCAAGCAGAGCATTGTTTAAATGGGTATTAGTTGGATGTTGCTGTGTAATCAGAAACAGAGAATGACAGTTATCCCACTACCCAGTCCCCCATCATTAACTCTTTCAATGTTCAGCATTTAAATGCAAATCCACACATAATACAACAAAATAATATCAGAGATGGCAGTGTTCTCCTCTCCAGGATCAAGTTCCTATCACTTTCTTTAAACAACAGAACATCAGATTCTTCCAAAAATACTTTCTGTGTTTTAGAATAGATATTGCAATAAACTCATTTAGTAAGGAAGATAATATGAGCTTTATCAACAATTAGACATGCATTATTAATACTTCATAATTCTTTAAGATTCCTTGCCAGCAATTACATTTATGACAGAATGTCAGTCTCCCGCCATCCATGCTCTAGTTCATGTACAGGTTGACTAGTGCAGAGCTGGTAGGGTAGCTGACCTATTCATTATATGCTCAGCTGTGGATCATGCAAGCTGGACAAGTGCACGTAGCACATTGCATAGTACAATGCAATGGCAGTGATATAATGCTTTACGGTCACGTTCTGTCCATTGCCCTTTAATGTGAAAGATGTTTGTCATGAATTACACACCACTCTGGTTCTTCTAGGGTTAAATACTTAACACTTCACTGTAGTCAAACCGTTAAAATGAAGCAAAATGCAAGTTACATTTTTTCATACAATATTTTCGTAACCATTTTCTTGAGTAATGTTTTTGTTGTTCCTGTGGCTCCGTTGGTTGCTAAGCTTTGGCACTACTGTGGTAGTCAGCTAGCCAAATGGCTGGCTGAGCATCCTGTGACACGTAGTGCACGTCATCTGGAGTGCCAGAGGTTAACTATCATTGGCTGCAGCACCAAAGATGTCCAGCCAGTCAGATGGCCGGCTGAGCATCATGATGTTTGTAGTCCACAACAGCTGGAGTGCCTATGGTTACCCATCAGTGCTTCTGCTTCTAAAAAAGCTCGTGCAACATTATACACAGCATATGTGACCCTTCAATGTCAGGGGAAAGGCAGCAACAGATTTCTTTGCAAAGTCAGCAGATATGTAAAGAAACAGAACTCACCCGATTTTCCTGCCCAGTGCGAGATAGACGAACCAACCAGCATGAGGCAGCCCATAAAACACATCTGTCCCAGTAACATCTCCTTCCTTTTCCTGCGAGTCTTGCTCCCCCGCTGCCTTCTTCTATCCAACATCCCTCTTTGGGTAGGACCATACATGCTCCCCTTGTGCATGGTCACAACCATACCACCTACCATCACACACTTAAAGGATTATAACAGCTCTCAATCGGACTTTGTACCAAGAATGTGGCAATCAATGGTGAAAACAAGGTTATTCTCACTTTTCCAACTCCTGTCGGTTTTGGGGGGGTGGTTGATACTCCCCAGTGGTCGCGCTCCTGGTTTTGCGGGTGCCCTGTTAGTCCATGTTGTAAGAGTAGCAGACCATCTCACAGTGCAGAGTTGAGAGTCTCTTTGAGGCTGAGCAGCATGATGCGCGCAGGGAAGTAGTGAATGGAGCAGCAGCAAGCCTAGCTTGTGCGATCATGTATCACAGAGACTCAGCTCTGGATTAATTCACAGTGCAGCTGTCTGATCAAAGATCCCCCGGGAGAGAAGGTTACACCGACACACACACAGCACACACACACAGGCACACAACAAAAGGAGACAAGTAACAGAGAGTAGGGTCACTGGTGAAACTTTACAATCAGCAACAATCGCTTCTGATTCCTCGGACTTCTCTCTCTCCTCCCTATTTCTTTTTCTCCTCCCCTCTCAGGTTTATTTTATTTATTTATTTTTTCTTCTCCTCCTGCAGTTCTTGTGAGGCTGTGTTAGCACTGGGACTGGCTGTGCAATCTGGATTGGATCTGTGTAACATATATAACCCCGGCTCACTGGCTGGCAGGCAGTTTAAAACGAGGCTGAGGGTATAGCACACAGCATTACAGGAAATAATGTTTGTATAGGTAGGGAACAAGCCATTTTTAGTATGTCCTAGAAGACATATGTCCTAGAAGTGTTCATTACAATTTTATTATGACTCGTTAAAAAGGATCACTTATCTTTAGGTTTTAATGTCTACACAAAGTAGCACCAATTTAATTACTTAGCTATTGCCCGAAAAGCTTATAATAATTTTGTCAGGTTTTTTTAACCTAATTGTTGATATAGGTTATTTAGCAAAAAAAAAGCATATGTATCTTCTATCATCCAACATGAAGCCCTTACCTGGTTGAAGATATTATGAATTGCAGTATAACCACTGTTGGAGATCCACAATTGTCCACTCGACTCCTACTGACAACCACTGTTCATTGAAACTCCAGTTGAAGCCAATGGAGAGCTGGCAACGTAGTAAGGGAGCAATTCTGGTTGCTCTCTCACCTGATTTAATGAGCTTGGGTTGCACCATTTTTCTCTTCTAATTGCATTCTAAACTTAGGCATTTGTTGTTGGAGAAAAATTGCCTCTTTTGTCCAAATTCCAAATGCGAAGTTGAATGAAAAACGAATGCTCAATGACCAAAAAATAAATTTGTACATTTGTCCATTCGGATGCCATTTGTTGTTGAAATGTTTACCTTAGCCCTCCCCATAGATTATATCGGAGAGAATGTAGGTTTATTTCAGTGGCCATCAGAAGAACTATGGCTATATAACGGATATTGCAAACATTTATAAAAGAGCCAAAGTTCTCCAGCAATGTAATAAAATGTTAATAAATAAAATACATTAAAAAAATGTCCCTAAAATAAAATTGTATAAAAAGTTATGTAATGTGTGTGCACTGTGGGTGACGGGGCATGTCCTTGGTGTGCAACTAGGGTCATTGGGCACGTGCTGGGGTATGTCCTGGTCAGGGCCGGTGCAAGGATTTTCGTCTACACAGGCGAAGGGGCATTTTGGTGCCCCCCTCCTCTGACCCGCCATGCCTCCCACACCATTAACCCTCCAAACATTTTATATATATATATATAAGTATAATGTATAGTGTAAAAAATAAATACATCTAAATATCCAACTCGCATGCTCTAAATGTGTCACACATTGAAACCCTTAAACACAGACACCCTTGCAGTCACACACAGAGACGCACTTACCACTTACACACACACCCTTACACAGACACAGTGACACACTTACACACACCCTTACACAGACACAGTGACACACTTACACACACCCTTACACAGACACAGTGACACACTTACACACACCCTTACACAGACACAGTGACACACTTACACACACACACACCCTTACACAGAAAGTGACACACTTACACACACCCTTACCACTTACACACACACACACAAACACAGTGACACCAATACACACTTAACACTGTACACACTATTTTGCAACTCAGTATGCCAGTATTTAGCCACTCAATATGCCAGTATTGGGACCCTCAATATGCCAGTATTTTCCCCTCAATATGCCATTTAATATGCCAGTATTTTCCCTTCGATATGCCAGCGCTTCCCTCACAGCCATGGACCTGCACATCAGCAAGGAAGGAGGTAAGTAAATGGGTCTGGGGGCGCAGACTCAAAAGTTGCACTTGTCCTGTAATCTATGTGTATAGCACAATAATGAGGATTCCAGGAAAACACATTTTCAATTGCAGTGATCATGTTTATTACAGGGATTGCACGTTTTGTACCTTTTGTTTATTAAAAGTAAAGCCCTGGATTTAAGCATTACACAAAGGGCTCCATGACTAGGCCCAGATCAGGGTACCCCACTAGAAAGGGGATTTTTGTTGGCAAATCATTCATCAAATTTATGGATCCTTCCTAAGTGTCAGTTAGGATAACCAGTAGTGTATCTTCCAAATGGGTGGGGCAAACTTGTTATGAAAGCTAGGCTCATCCCCTGGCCATCTCATTACAACAATTTTACCAGAGCTGATTTTCCCTCCCTTCCTACCTTGCTTATTAGGTTACCGGTATTTCCTTTGCATGACATGGGGTCCTAAGAGGATTTGCCTCTAGAGCAGGAGGTAGCCCTCACAGGACGGTGCACTATTCAACATCATGTGCTGGAGCCTGAAGAATTATTTCACCACTGAGCTAGGAGTACGGTGGTTTCCCTAACATCGCAATATGTTTTTAGTATTGTGCCAGGTCAGTTCTCAAGAGATCTTGCCATGGTTAGGCTAAATATGCTAATATTATGTTGATATTATGCTTAACCCCTTCGCGACAATGGACATTTTTAAGAATGTCCAGCTGGGAACTCCGTTCCAGACAATGGACGTGCCTAACACGTCCTGCAGTGAAATTAGCGTTTTTTGCGATCAACGATCGCGAAAACCGTTCTGACGGTGCTGATCTATTGCCTCGATGTCGAGACAAAAGCCAGCACTAAAATTTGGGCTATGGAACACCCACGATCACTCCACGGAGCGATCGTGGGTGTCATATTGCAGAAGCAGCAGCATGTCCTCTTGTGGTCAGAGCTTTGGAAATGAAAAAAAAATTCACTTGCGACGCTCTGAATATGTTGCTTGACTGCCCCTAGAGTAATAAGCTTAAATATAGGGTTAGAGTTAGAATAGCTGTTAGGGTTACAATTAAATTAGGGTTAGCATAAGGGATAGGAATTAAAAATAAATGAAAATTAAAATATATTAAAGGTTAGCATAAGGTTTAACGTTGGGGTTAAATTTAGGGTTAGTGTTCGGGTTGGGGTCAAAAGTTCAATAAGAATACTATTTTTGCCCCATAACTCGCAACAAACTGCAGAAAAACATGGAAACAAGCATATTTCTGAACTTGAGACAACATTTAGAAACTGTTTATATGGGGTCTTTTTTAATGATTGTATTTGTGTAAATTATATTTTAGGTCTAAGTTAGAAAAAGGTTTTGTTTTGTTTTTCATTATATTTTTTGGTAGTAAATTATAAGAATATAATGAACATAATGGTCTATAATGACGATAAAAAAAACCCATATAATTTGGATGGCTACAATATGTGAGAAAGAAGAAAATTACAGCTAAACACAAACACATCAGAAATGTAAGGGGAAGTCAAGGTCAAAATGTCTTGTCACTATGGGGTATTGTTTGAAGTATTATATATGTCATTATATGTTAATATTATTAATGTTTATTAAAGCATAAAGCTAGGATCAGATAAGATACTGTGCAGAACCCTCAAACTCCCAGGCCTCTGATAGAGGACACAGGTCTGCCATCAAAAATTTCAGGGCTGCTTCTTGCATTCTTTGTATATCATGCCAATGATTTAAATGCACCCAAGGACTTGCCCCTTCACCCATATTGCACATCCAGGACTTCCTGCTGCCGCCACAGGACATGCCCCATCACCTGCATTGCACATCCAAGACTTACCCCATTAATATGCCGTAGTCAGTTTTTCCATTACTATGCCACAGTTTGTCCATTAATATGCCACAGCCAGTTTGTCCATTAGAATGCCACTGTTAGCCCATGAATATGCCACAGCCAGTATGCCCATTATGCTACTATTTGCCCATTAATATTCCACAACCAGTATGCCCACTAACATCCCACTGTTTTCCCATTAATTTTCCACAGCCAATTTTCCCATTAATATGCCACTCTTTTCTCATTTTATACCACTCTTTGCCCAATAATATGCCACAGCCAGTTTTCCAATTAATATGCCACAGACAGTATGCCCATTAATATGCCACTCTTTCCCCATTAATATGACACTCTTTGCCCATGAAATGAACATTTCCAACTTGGTTAAACAAAACATGTTCTGCACTTAATAGATACACACGGGTTTACTATCTGCTGTGTCTCATATGCGAGACACAGCAGTTCCTGGTTGTTGCTCGCCCCGATCTGACAGCCAAATGCGAGGATCTCTTGCTGCTAGAGCAGAGAGAGACCCTCGTTTTTGTATGGGAGGACTTAGTTAAATCTTCAATGCAGGCAAAAAACAATAAATGCTTGAGGCAGCTGGTGTTCTAGGTCTCGGACCTGCCATTCAGTTTTTATATTTTTGCACTTTATTACTTTTGCTGTAATAAATATTCATTAATTATATCATTTTTCATTTTTTTTAAACCTTTTTATTTATTTCTGTCAGACCTCCCATTTTAGACAGTATTGCTTGCTTAGCGAATTTCCTGAACTTCCAGTGACCCTTTGCAAAATTCATAATGTAATTTCACAAGCACATTTGAATCTCAAATGCCTATACAATGCATCATGTATACAAGGCAAGCATCATGTTGTTGCGCATTTTGTGTCTACTCCAAAATCAGACCCAATTCAGATCAATCTGGTGATCCAAATGGCTCAGTTATTCGGGAAACTCAGGGATTTTAATTTGGCCTACTGAAGTAATCCTGAATCAGCATGAAAATCGGCATTGTAGAGGATTTTGTGCCGACATTTCTGCAACGCAACTCCAGACGACCAAAATGGTAGCCTCTATTCCCTCCATAGATTTTCGGTGAAATTTTGGGAGGCCTTCGACTATAGTGGAAATAGCCAAAATCCTCTTATAAAAGTCAGTGGGAAGAGTTTGGCTACAGTGAATCTAGCCGAAAACCTCCCAAAATGGACCTGAAATGGGCAGAAGTTTAAAAACAATTGTTAAAAATAAGAATGTATTGAAAATCAAATATTTATAAAATAAATTATAATAAATTAAGACAAACATAAATGAAGTAAATAACCACAAAAAATCTTAATAATTTAAATATGATAAATTAATGTTATTTGCGTACTATTATAATATATAACATTGTATATAATTATTTATATCTCAATAGCTATTTATTATTTAGCATTACTTTTACATTCTATTCGCCAGTTATTAACTGGTAAATAGAAAACCCCATATTTTGGCTATTGCAGCTGAATTCTAGGCTATTGAGGTGTTCTGACAAATTTCTCGAGCGAATTCTACTGCACAGGTGCAGTAGAATTCACTCACCGCGCATGCGCACAAAGTTACAGCTGATCCTTCAGCTGTAACTTTGCCAGGACGGCGCATGCGAGAGGGACGCACACCACCTCCGGCCCCCTTCACGCCCCCTTCTGATCAGCTGCGGTGAGAGGTAAGTTAACAAATATGTTTAATAAATATGTTTTGTAAAAATGTCTGTAAAAACAGCAGAGTTTTTGATCAAATATCTCCAGCGAAGCACCATGCCAAAACAGATGACAAATTGCTCAACCAAAGCACGCATGATCAGAAGGGGGCTGGATGTGGTGTGCGCCCGTTGCGCATGTGCTGACCTGGCAAAGTTACAGCTAAATGATCAGCAGTAACTTTGTGCAGTAGAACAGGGGCCCTTAAAGAGATGCCAAGGCCAAGTTCCACAAACCAAATGTGGCTGAACATCTTTAACGAGCTGCCCGGATTCAAACCCTGACTCATGTGTTTGCTGCTGCATGCTCCTGTTCCCGACACCACCTGCTGGTCTTATTATCTCATGTAGCAGTAGTGGTTATCTCTGCATTTGTCCTCTGTCATTTACCTACTGCTCAGGTGTGGGTTGTTGCAGCGATGAGCCTTGGGGTTATATGAATTCCATCCTCCCAGCAATCAGTGCTGGTACATTTTGTCTACTGGCCTGTATATTGGATTCCTGTTCATTTTGTTCCTGACGATCCTGCTTCTCTCCAGTCCTTCGACCTCGGCGTGATTTGTGACTATTCACAACTTAAGTCAGCGCTGTGAAATGAATTCAGCCAAGACAATCAATTATGATAGATAGAAAATTCCAAAAATAATATCTCCCAAACTCCCTGCACTCCAGGGGAAAAATCCTAGTTAATTCACAGGTATCTTCTTGCATTCCCTGGGATAATATTTAGCCCTGCCCACTTGAAGGGGGGTTAAGCATGGAGTGGACAGGTGTATAACATTTACCATATTGGGTCAATCCCAGATAAATATTTGCTTTCTCTATGAATTATACAATAGGGTGAGGTAAAGCTAAATTTAGGAGGTAACAGAGACATTATTAAAAACATATCTAATCTCACCAGACAAGCCAAAAGATACTAAACTTGCAGAACTACTGCCACTGCAAGGCATTCTGGATAGGCATATGCAAAGAAGGTTAACAAACGACAATATAGAAAGCTTACTGCTGCTACCTATTAATAAGAGTGTGTGAGTAACGTAACTCTTTTTTTCTTATTTGTATATCTCACTTATATTGTAAGCTGATCTATTTATATCTTACCAAATATATTTAACAATATTATTATTATCTGTAGAAACAAAATCATGGGCATTCACAAGGCACTCTCAACCTCTGGCAAGAAACCTGCCATTTGTAATTGAAATTGTCTGACAAATATACCATTTGCAATTAAATGTCTTACATGTTTAATGGACAAAGGGAAAAATATTACGACTTCTATAAAGAAAATTGAAGAAAAGTATACATTTCCTTGGAGTACAGTTATCTTGATTTTTTTTTTTAAACATAGTCTATTCACTAAAAAATGAATATTGAATTAACACCCAAGTTGCAAGAATCAATAAAAAATAGTAATGTTGGAAAAGTTTTCTAAATTCGACTATTTTTCTAAATTAGTTTTTTTTTTTGCAATAAGGTTCAGTCCGTATAATCCATACATTTAACATTAGATTCACTGTGTTGTTATTATTGATGTTGGTATTACACAAAAAGCTCAAATTAACTTCCTCTATTGAGGTTATCCCACTAATATGCACTAATATCGTTAATGACAAGATATGAAGAAAAAAAGCATTTAAAAGTAACAGACACTTAATACATAAAAAATATATGAATACATGTTTTCTTACTGCTTTGGAGATACATAATAAAACAAAATAATATATGAATGGAATGCTAGAAAATAAGTATGATAACAATTGTTACGTCTAAAATATACATAATTGCCTAGTGGAAACATAGAAATATTAACATTTAAACGAGTTCAGGAGAAAATGAGAGCCTTGACAAAGACCCACAGAAACGTTGTTTACCATGGTGAAATAAAGAGCATTCACATTTGAATGGAGTTCTGGGTACTTTTCTTGCCTTCTATATGAATAATTGCATCACTAATTAAATTCAGCCCCACAACCTAAGTTTCTAACTGAGGCTTTGCTGTTTAACAACACTTGTCTAAAGTATAAGTTGCATATACACAAATTCTTATTTCCTCTGGAGAATACCATGACGTTTTTGTGTTAGCACTAAACAAAGACTTTTCAGGTATATAACATAGTGGGTGACCTTGACAGGTGTTAATTTGTCTTTAAAATGAGTGCAGATTCTCAGGCTGACCAATCAGGGTCACAGGACATTGATATGCTACAGCACATCCGGACCCCATCTGCCACCCCCAAATACCCATGTAGCCAAGGACTTGGCAGTAATAAAATGCGATTTTTAAACATGACTGGCAGAGGTGACACAAGCTATAGATCGGGAACTGGCTGAAATTCGAACAAATGACCAGCCATTGGACGTAAAAGTGGCCCAGCTGGAGATGGATAAAGCAATAATGAACATTGAAATGGTCACCATGCAACAACATAACATATCTGCTGTCTGGACAAGAAACATGAAGCTGTTCTTCTGAAGATAGAGACTGGGGAGTAAATCCCGTCATACCAATACATGGCTATGGGGCATTAATGAAGAGGTGGAACTGAAGAAGCTAAGATGCTTTGACCAGCTCCTCCTTTTACATTTATCCATGGAAAAGAACAGACCACTGTACGTGGGCACGATTTCCGGTGTGCCTGAGGTACCTATGGCCCCCAAGGGAATCCTCCTGGGACTCTATTGTGCCCTGCAAAGTGTTCATGACAGAGTCGCAATACTGGCGAAACTTGGGAGCCCGACCCTGCTCCAGTTCCAGTCTATCTTGCTGAGCGTGTTTTAGGTCTTTGTCCAGGGAGAACACAATTTTTTTAGTGGGGATTAGGAATTTACTCAGGGGTGAACAACAGGGCTGTAAAATAAGAATGCTTTCAAAAAAAGACATGCTAATAGTTTATTTTTAATTATTAACAATATGCCAAGTGCGTTAACAGAAGAAACATCTAAATCTAATTAATATTTGGTGAGACCACCCTTGCCCTCAATTTTTCTAGGTAAACCTGCACACCGTTTTTTCAAACATCTTGAAGAACTAACCACAGTTTCTCTGTGGATTCTTCTTTCTGCTGAAGATACATCATTTTTTCACACCTGCCTAAAACTTTTGCACCGTTCTGTAAATGTATATAGTTTATACACACAGTGAGTACATACTGTATTCATAGGCATCAGACATTATGCCTATGAATAAGTCTGTTATGAAATGAGTAAAGCTTATGGTGCGTGGTTTGTGATTTTGTCAATTGCCTGAATTTATGACATAGTAATTTAGGTTGATAAAGATCAAGTTTAACCTATCCTTCTTCCTGCTGTTGATCCAAAATAAAATAAATACGAATAATAATAATAAAATTAATAGATTTAGAATTTTGCCACAATGGGGGTGGGAATCCATCTTGACCCAAAAAGGCAATCAACAAACTATAACATACAGTATTCATTCTACGCGTTATATCCCTATGTTCTGTTGTCATATCCCTATGTCTATTGTATTTGAAAGCACCACGAGTCTTAAATTAGAGGGGCAAATGTTTAAAGGGACACTACCACTTACATAAGATGTAAGATATAGATAACCTGGTCATTTAAAACAAACATATATATAAATCATATGCCACAGTTTTTTTTTGATATGATTGAATTAATTGCTTATAAAAGGAAAAATAAAATTAGGTGTTTATCTCCTGGCTCCATTTTGTGATTATTTCCCATGATGCAACATCATCCAAAATCTTCCAGCCAGTCTCAATTTACAACTTTTACCAAAGACTGCATGATGATGTCATAAGATACTCCCCTGCTCTCTTACTGGCTCCTGTGAATCATGGTGGGCAGGACTAGGTGGCTTTGTTCAACTTTTTTTTGCCTGCCTTCCAACACAATGAGAGGAGATTGATCTGATCAAACAGGATCATAACTCCGCTCCTTGTGATTACCCTCCCATTCTATGCAAGTCTATAGTCAGAATTCAGACTAATAGACTGCATTCTGTGTCCCTAGCCCTAAAGTGAGAAATCTGTGCTGTAAGGACTCTGGGGAATGTCACCCAAAAAACACTATATTTCACAAAATGGCGGTCCCAGACACACTTGTTTAGTTACATATTTTATTAAATACAGTCACATAACAAAAACAAAAGACATATTTGAAATCAATAATACAAAATAAGAAAAATAAACCCTTTTTGGTGGGAGTGTCCCTTTAAATATAATATTAGGAAGTATTACTTTACTGAGAGGGTAGGAAATGCATGGAATAGCCAAGTGGTAGTGGTTGGTTAATACATTGCAGAAGTTTACGCATGAATGAGATAGGCATAAGGATATCGTAGATATAAGACAAGACTAGGGAGTAATCAAAGTATTCAGAAAAGTGGGTAGACCAGATGGGCGAATGTTTTTTTTTATCTGCTGACACAATCTTTGTTTCTATGACAAAAGTGTGACCACACAACAATGTGCAGGTCTGTTGAAGCATCCCTGCAGTACAATGATAGAAGCCTAAAGGGACAGTACAGTCACTTTAAAAAAGAAAAAAGTATATTTTTTCTAAAAACTAAAATGCACATTTCATTATGACAAAAGCCATTTTTATTTAAGCTCAGCACCGCCAAAGGGTTAAGATGGCTGGTGTCCCAAATGAACATCAAAAACACAACAAAACAAATTGTCATGAAAGGGTTAAACAAAATTTGGTGTTACAGCCCAGTACTGCTACACATATGCATTGGATATGCTCTGGGAACTATTTGCTTTTGAATAATTATACATATCTTGCATCTGAAGCACCATTGTACATGTCCCAGCTTGTCCAATTTTGTTTCAAATCACAAGTGATTTTAATTGAGTATGCTCAAAATGCAAATTAAGTAAATATTGCCAACTGGAGCATATGAACAACAAATATAAGGATAATGTTTTGTACAATCTGTTTCCAATCATCAAATCACTGACACACACACACACACACACACACACACACACACACACATGTTCTAATGGAGAGGAGTGGAATGTTGGAGACGTAATGCTGATTGGTTCACTATTATATTCATTTCCTTTCACCTTTATTCTTTCTTAGCCAAGGTGTCTTTGAATTTGTAGGAATCTCATTAACCCTAAATTTACCAGAAGTCTATGTGTCTGTCATTTGCCTGACTGTAATTGTTATTATTGAATATGATATCACATTGTAATCTTGCTATCAAGAAATGACCAGTATTGAGGGTTCAAATGCTCTAGATAAAGTGCTCATAAAAGATTGATTTTTCAAACAAGTATGTTGCTGCTGTTTCTGAAGGTGTCTGGTTGAGCATAATATACTGTATGTTGTAGTGTTTGCCTATGGACATGGTAATAAGGGATAAATGATTTAATTTTATTGGAATTCAAACCAAAAGTCCCTTTAGGCACTCATTATTAGGATTTGCAATCTACAGTAACTAAAGTGTGAAGTATAGGCAACATGTCATATTCAGGTGTAATTCCCAACAACATCATGTTTATGGATTGTAAAGTAAAGGAAGAGAGTATATTTAAAAGAAGAAAAACTACCACAACTAGAGGACATAGTCTTAAATTAGAGGGGTAACGGTTTAAAACTAATATCAGGAAGTATTACTTTACTGAGAGGGTAGTGGATGTTTGGAATAGCCTTCCAGCAGAAGTGATAGAGGTAAACACAGTCAGCATGCGTGGCATAGACACAAGGCTATCCTAGCTATAAGACCGGGAACGGGGGACTAATAAAAGTACTCCCCAAAAAAATTGGGCAGACTAGATGGACCGAATGGTTCTTATCTGCCGACACATTCTATGTTTCTATGATTGCAGGATACTATACAGTAGTTTGCAGCAGGATTAAGTAGAATCTGAACTTCAAGTGACTTTATCACCTGAACATTATTTTTACAGTGCATGTTCAGCATAAAAAATGACTGAAAATGATGTATACATTGTATTAGCAAAACTGCATGCTAATGCCTAAATTAGGAGAAAAATGTGTTTTAAATGCGTCTGTGGAGTCTCCTGTTTATGACATCACCTGTGGCACAGTATGCAAATTACACTGAAAAGCAGTTCATTTGCCTACAGTGTCACAGGTGATGTCATAAACCGGATTCTCCACAGACGCATTTAAAACACATTTTTCTCCTAATTTAGGCATTTCCTTGCAGTTTTGCTAATACAATGTATGGATCATGTTCAATACATGTTTATGTTCTACATTCACAGTTAAAACAATGTTTGGGTAATACAATCACCCAAATGTAAAGCACCACTGAGTCGAAAATGACCAACCTTTTTTAAATGCATATTATATTTGAATAATTTTAAAACTCTATGTATTCATTAACATTTGAATATCTATTCTCCAAATATCTTTATTTTACTCTCAAACAGCAGGTCTGCAGCTTTTATTTCTTAGACAGTTTATTGAGTGGTAGCAGCAGAGGAGTCCAAATCAACAACCTAGTTAATTTCATGGTGGATGTTGAGAAACAGCAATTTTTGTGATTAATATATTTTTAATAATTCCATTTTTACAGGAAATGTAATTATCCATTCTTTTTAAGTGTTATCTATGAGTTATTTATACACTTCTACAGGCTTTTTAGAGAGCATCAGACCTTTAAAAAAGATGTTAGTGACTTTACACATTACACTAAGTTTGTTGCGAAAACACCAGAGGCCTATGTCATTTTGAGTGACAGCATAAATTAGATGGGTGGATTTCCATCTTTCTTTTTTCAATCACTACTAGGAAGGATAGTTTTCATATGGATCAGGACATATGAAAATGTGTGGAGTTGCACTCAAACTCAATGGGTGCTCAGGCCAGTGACACTCACACCTCCAAAAGCAATAAGATAGAATAAGGAGACCCGGCACTCTGTGAATGGTGATTTATTTGGAATAAACTTCACACTAGGCCCGGGATTAATTGAGGGTGCCTCATATCCATTCATCATGTCTTCCTATTAGTTGGTTTTCACACTCCTCTGTACTTTCGCTGTTAGTTATTTCTGTTCTCTCTTCCTTCCTTTCTTGGCTATTTTAATTTATAATTGTAACTTGATACAGAATTCCATGCAACATGCCTATCCTTTAATTATTTATCTCTCAATCACATGAAAAGAATCAATAAAACATTAATTAAAAATATATATTTGTTATTACATATTCACTCAAACTCTCAAAGTGTTGACAAATGTATCAATCATTAACCCATGTGTTCCTTGTAGTAATATTTGGGAGGAAATACAGAAGAGTCAGTTGTGATGTGAAGGTATTCAAATGAGAAAATAACACCTAGGGGTGTTATTGAACTATGACAATTATGTTTATATGGTAAACAGTAAATGTATAGCAAATAGAGTTATATATATATAAATAGAATTTTAGTCCTTCAGAACTGGCCAATTGAGTTTTTTTTCTCTCTGGTGCAGCATGTGGCAGACAGACTCCAGTCCAGCACCAAGTGCCCTATTGAAAAGCTAGGGGCTTGATCTGGCCGTGTCTGTGCTCCATAGACTGCCAACTAGTACATGCAAAGGACTAGTTGACAGTCTATAAAATAAGTACACAGCGTTACTTATAATTACCACCACCTTAACCAGATCCACCAGAAAGCAATATAACTGATTACCAACCCAGACGGCTGTTAATTGGATAAACACATACAGTGGAGGGGAATCTCCAAAATAAGTCTGTTTAGCATAAATGCCTACCAGCTGATGAAGAGTAAGGCACATATGCACATCAGTTGATGATGAGTACGAAAGCCGTTCTGTGGGGTGTTAGGTTCCATTCAGCAGAGGTGCAGTTTATGCTCTTTTGCATGGACAGCAGGGACATATCCTGCCCGTGAGTGATAGGTGTGCGCTGAACTGGCAGCACACCGACACGAAATATAACCGAGAGGTCGACGGCCTCTGAGAATTTGGCATCAAAGTCACACACTCTGTTGTCGATTCGAAAATAACTTTGTATAATTTTCATGCTGGTCAAATTGGCAACAGAGTGAGTGACTCTGATACCAAATTCGCTGCTGCCCTCGGCCTCTCAGCTCTATTTTGTGTATTTACGAGATTTGTGTGCTGTTTGTTCGGAGTACACAAACCCCGTAAATAGAGTGTGGGATCATACTAGGTGTGCAGTACACACGGAGGATATGCACCAGATGGTCTGGTGGACAGATCAGTGGGTAAAGAGGTCCTTTGGATTTGTGGCTATTTGCTTTTGCACTCTGTCCTGTTTGTATAGTTTTAATGTAACACATGTAGTGGATGCATTTTGAGTATAGCTATAATTTTCTACTAAAGGGATTCATGCGTATTGATTCTTATTAGATGAAATTGGTGATATATATACTTTTATTAGGTGAAATTGATAGTAAATTTATTGCTGTTACACATTTCAATATGTAATAATTATATGAATTTGTAACCTTTTTTTCTGTGTATGTCTTGAGTATTATTTTTAATGCTGTCTCCCTTTTAATACATACATGAAAGTCTGCTAATTGCAACTATACTCCCCCCACTGTATGCAGCCATTTTCCAATACTTCTCTGATGCATGCAACAAATACACAATCCTGGAGGGGGGGAAATACATAGAAGTGAAACAACATCATAAAATTGTGACTAATGAAAATATAGTTAACACATTCTCAATCATGAAAGGGTTAAATATCCATACAATCGGTCAGTCTAACTGTGGTGCTCCTCAGAAGTCCCAAATGACAGAACAACTTCCAGCTCATACAGGATAACTCTCACAGTCAAAGTCCCAAATGGCAAACCCAAATATCCTGCCACGTTTGTTCCATGTAGAAACTCCCTCAGGTGGCATGCACCCTTCTACATTCCCAGTCTTCTTTCATACTGCTGTTGGGATCTTAGGCATGCCAAATATAGAGTCAAAAGTGTGACCAAATGGAAAATATAAAGCAAACAAGTTTATTACAGTTTACTAAAGAAGAACTTTTAAAGATTTGCCTCTGGCTGCTCGCAGAGACATTCACTTAAAAACAACTCTCGCTGGCTTCTTCTGTAAAGCAAGGCAGGGTTAATCATGTTTTAAAGCATAAATACTTTCAAGTATTTTACCCAACGTCTCTGAATGTTGGCTCATACAACATGACATGACAGCATAGGGAAAAACAGAACCCCCCCCCCCCTTCAACTCCAAATCGTTGTGTGTGTAATTTAATGTTACTAATTATGAATAATAACAATATAATATAATTATCATGCACAAGGTCCAGGATGGTAAGGGACCCTAAGAGCACCATATTAGGAGACCAATGGCAGGAGCAGAAAGACAGAGCTTGAAGCTGGGTAACCGCATTCCCCCAGTGGTTTGGGACCCCAGGTTCTTGCGGCTACATTACAGACCCTGCGTGTCAGAATATGGTTGGGGGAGCCTAGCACAGAGAATAACCTGGTCAGGGGTGGAGTTGGCCTGGGAATTAGATGACAGGGGTGAGACAGATGCAGAATCAGGGACAGTCCAGGGGGTCGTCAGGCAGCAGTAGAGGGTAAATGGAGAGACTAGCCAAGGTCAGAATGGAGAGAGAAGCATAAATCCGGTAAGTAAAGCCAAAGGTCGAGAGCCAGGAAATCCACAAGTAGGTAGGGAAGGGAGCAAAGCAAAGCAAAGGGGTATACTGGAGAGCATGGTACAATGAGGCAGAGCACAAAGTACTAGCTTGTATGAGCAAGCACTGAATGAAAGAACTGCAGGGTTTAAATAGCCTGCCAGGTCCTGGCTCCTCCCCCCAGATCCTGGTTACCACCCTCCATACCTGAGCCAGTAGCAGTGGAGTGGGGGCAAGGTAGGCCAGGGGCCTTACACTGTGGAAGCAGCTGTTGTATTCAGGTTACATGACTAGTATCGAATAAAGTAAGAGACAGTCAAGCCAGTGGCGTAGCGTGGGTTGTCAGCACCCGGGGCAAGGCAAGTAATTTGCGCCCCCTAACCCGTGGATTTTAGCACTCGAGTCTCTTCTACTAGATTAGTTAAAGAAACCCTTACCCCCCAAGCACATGTATTGTTTGTTATGAAAATACTTATGTAATTAAAGTAAAATGCATCTAAATACAAGTTTATTTTCCAACACTTTATTGAGTGCGAACATGCATTACACACATTCTCCACATTTTCAGCAGGTCTATGAATACAAATATACACATGTAGTAACCTAGCATGGGCCATGCTATTATATGTCGTCTCACAACCATCGTAAACGACAAACAATATCAAGAACAAAAACTAAACATCAAAATGGAACCATACCCTGGAGATGATCCAAGACTGGGCTAGATGGAGCCAACTTCCTCAATCCTGTACCTCTAATGTTACCCCCCCCCCCCCCCCACACACACACACACACATATGCCATAATTGTTGTGCCATTCAGATGCCAGTAATATTGTAACTTTCGGATGCCAGTAATATTGTGCCAGTCAGAGCCCAGTAATATTGTGCCAGTCAGATGCCCAGTAATATTGTGCCAGTCAGATGCCTGCAATATTGTGCCAGTCAGAGCCTAGTAATATTGTGCCAGTCAGATGCCTGCAATATTGTGCCAGTCAGATGCCTGCAATATTGTGCCAGTCAGAGCCCAGTAATAATGTGCCAGTCCGATACCAGTAATATTGTGCCAGTCAGATACCAATAATATTGTGCCAGTCAGATACCAGGAATATTGTGCCTGTCAGAGCCCAGGAATATTGTGCCTGTCAGAGCCCAGGAATATGGTGCCTGTCAGATGCCTGTAATATTATGCCAGTCAGATGCCTGTAATAGTGTGCAGTCAGAGGCCAGGAATATTGTGCCAGTCAGATGCCTGTAATATTGTGCCAGTCAGATGCCTGTAATATTATGCCAGTCAGATGCCTGTAATATTATGCCAGTCAGATGCTTGTAATAGTGTGCCAGTCAGAGGCCAGGAATATTGTGCCAGTCAGAGGCCTGTAATATTGTGCCAGTCAGATGCCTGTAATATTATGCCAGTCAGATGCCTGTAATATTGTGCCAGTCAGAGCCCAGTAATATAGTGCCAGCCAGATGCCTGTAATATTATGCCAGCCAGATGCCCAGTATTATTGTGCCAGCCAGATGCCCAGTAATATAGTGCCAGTCAGATGCCCAGTATTATTGTGCCAGTCAGATGCCCAGTATTATTGTGCCAGCCAGATGCCCAGTAATATAGTGCCAGTCAGATGCCCAGTATTATTGTGCCAGTCAGATGCCCAGTATTATTGTGCCAGCCAGATGCCCAGTAATATAGTGCCAGTCAGATGCCCAGTAATATAGTGCCAATCAGATGCCAAGTAATATAGTGCCAATCAGATACCCAGTAATATAGTGCCAATCAGATGCCAAGTAATATAGTGCCAATCAGATGCCCAGTAATATTGTGCCAATCAGATACCCAGTAATATAGTGCCATTCAGATACCCAGTAATATAGTGCCAATCAGATACCCAGTAATATTGTGCCAATCAGATACCCAGTAATATAGTGCCAATCAGATACCCAGTAATATTGTGCCAATCAGATACCCAGTAATATAGTGCCAGTCAGATACCCAGTAATATTGTGCCAATCAGATGCCCAGTAATATTGTGCCAATCAGATACCCAGTAATATAGTGCCAGTCAGATACCCAGTAATATTGTGCCAATCAGATGCCCAGTAATATAGTGCCATTCAGATACCCAGTAATATAGTGCCAATCAGATACCCAGTAATATTGTGCCAATCAGATACCCAGTAATATAGTGCCAATCAGATACCCAGTAATATAGTGCCAGTCAGATACCCAGTAATATTGTGCCAATCAGATACCCAGTAATATAGTGCCAATCAGATACCCAGTAATATTGTGCCAATCAGATACCCAGTAATATAGTGCCAATCAGATACCCAGTAATATAGTGCCAATCAGATGCCCAGTAATATTGTGCCAATCAGATACCCAGTAATATAGTGCCATTCAGATACCCAGTAATATAGTGCCAATCAGATACCCAGTAATATTGTGCCAGATACCCAGTAATATAGTGCCAATCAGATACCCAGTAATATTGTGCCAATCAGATACCCAGTAATATAGTGCCAATCAGATACCCAGTAATATTGTGCCAATCAGATACCCAGTAATATAGTGCCAGTCAGATACCCAGTAATATTGTGCCAATCAGATGCCCAGTAATATTGTGCCAATCAGATACCCAGTAATATAGTGCCAATCAGATACCCAGTAATATTGTGCCAATCAGATACCCAGTAATATTGTGCCAATCAGATACCCAGTAATATAGTGCCAGTCAGATACCCAGTAATATTGTGCCAATCAGATACCCAGTAATATAGTGCCAATCAGATACCCAGTAATATTGTGCCAATCAGATACCCAGTAATATAGTGCCAGTCAGATACCCAGTAATATTGTGCCAATCAGATGCCCAGTAATATTGTGCCAATCAGATACCCAGTAATATAGTGCCAGTCAGATACCCAGTAATATTGTGCCAATCAGATGCCCAGTAATATAGTGCCATTCAGATACCCAGTAATATAGTGCCAATCAGATACCCAGTAATATTGTGCCAATCAGATACCCAGTAATATAGTGCCAATCAGATACCCAGTAATATTGTGCCAATCAGATACCCAGTAATATAGTGCCAGTCAGATACCCAGTAATATTGTGCCAATCAGATGCCCAGTAATATTGTGCCAATCAGATACCCAGTAATATAGTGCCAGTCAGATACCCAGTAATATTGTGCCAATCAGATGCCCAGTAATATAGTGCCATTCAGATACCCAGTAATTTAGTGCCATTCAGATACCCAGTAATATAGTGCCAATCAGATACCCAGTAATATAGTGCCAATCAGATACCCAGTAATATTGTGCCAATCAGATACCCAGTAATATTGTGCCAATCAGATACCCAGTAATATAGTGCCAATCAGATACCCAGTAATATAGTGCCAATCAGATGCCCAGTAATATTGTGCCAATCAGATACCCAGTAATATAGTGCCATTCAGATACCCAGTAATATAGTGCCAATCAGATACCCAGTAATATTGTGCCAATCAGATACCCAGTAATATAGTGCCAATCAGATACCCAGTAATATTGTGCCAATCAGATACCCAGTAATATAGTGCCAGTCAGATACCCAGTAATATTGTGCCAATCAGATGCCCAGTAATATTGTGCCAATCAGATACCCAGTAATATAGTGCCAGTCAGATACCCAGTAATATTGTGCCAATCAGATGCCCAGTAATATAGTGCCATTCAGATACCCAGTAATATAGTGCCAATCAGATACCCAGTAATATTGTGCCAATCAGATACCCAGTAATATAGTGCCAATCAGATACCCAGTAATATAGTGCCAATCAGATACCCAGTAATATTGTGCCAATCAGATACCAGGAATATTGTGCCAATCAGATGCCCAGTAATATAGTGCCAATCAGATACCCAGTAATATTGTGCCAATCAGATACCCAGTAATATTGTGCCAATCAGATGCCCAGTAATATTGTGCCAATCAGATACCCAGTAATATAGTGCCAGTCAGATACCAGGAATATTGTGCCAATCAGATGCCCAGTAATATAGTGCCAATCAGATACCCAGTAATATTGTGCCAATCAGATACCCAGTAATATAGTGCCAATCAGATACCCAGTAATACTGTGCCAATCAGATACCCAGTAATATTGTGCCAATCAGATGCCCAGTAATATAGTGCCAGTCAGATACCAGGAATATTGTGCCAGCCAGCCCCCCCCCCCCCCCCCGTACTTACATGAAGCGGCTCCGTGTCCCCCGCCGGATGTCTCCTCCGTGCAGTCTTCCCTCTTGCACGGAGGAGGGAAGCAGACACCGGATGTGACGCGACGTCACATCCGGCGTCAGTTTTTTTTTTTTCCGGCCGTCGCATCCATCGGATGCGGCTTGCCGGAAAAAAGCGTTCACAAGCGCAATGCGCTGTGAACGCGGCAGCAGGGGCTGGGGGCCCACGGGACAGCTGCCTTGGGGCCCCCCAGGAGTAAATGGGCCCAGGGCAGCTGCCCCGTTTGCCCCGCGTTAAAGACGGCCCTGGCGGCCACGCGGCCGCATAGGGCTAGTGCGCCCCCCCAGATATTGCGCCCGGTGCGGCCGCCCCCCCCCTGCACCCCCCACGCTACGCCACTGAGTCAAGCAGAGCCATAGTGGAAAAGAATCCAAGGAAGAATAGAACAAAAATGCAGAGTGCAGAGCTACAGGACAGACTTAAACATGATAAATCAAAAGCCACACTAAGGATAAACTATGCAAGGAACAGAGTTGCAGACAAAGGACACATACAGAACTTAAAGAGACAGGCAAAGATATAACAGACTATATACAGAGGACAGGATAAAGGATTAAGGAAACAAAGGGATAGACTGAGGAATCTTCAGATACTTCATAAGGGAACCAGACTGGATATGGGGAGCGGATAGAGGAGCTGGAACATATACATAGTCAGGGAACATACAAACATAAATACAGGAACTAGCCTAACACTAAAGATGGTACAATGGTGGGGATTTGGTTAAATTACGACCATAGGATTAAGCTTGCCAACCACATCAAGGTACCCCACAATAGGCAAGACCCTAACTAAGACAATTAAAATATGAACACAGAGAATACCTGTAGACTGCACATAGCTTAGGACTGAAAGGCACCTAAAGCAACGGGAGGAGAACACTTATATGGAGGAACAAAGTAATGAGGCAGAAGGAATACAGGAAAACCCAGAACAGAACATAATCACAGACGAAGGAAAACCACAAATGGATTGGAGTAGAGAACAAAGAAACATGGAATCTGGGTATAAGAGCAGGGTATAACTAGACAGGGAACAAGGCTGGAAACTGAGACAGAACAGGGCTGGAAACTGACAAAGGATCCCAATTAAAGGGACACAGGTTACAATTACATTAAAATTAAAATATATTAAGAGTTAGCATAAGGGTTAGAGTTGGGGTTAAATTTAGGGTTAGGGTTACATTTATGGTTCGGGTTGGGGTCAAAAGGTCAATATAGGAAAACACAAAAACACTATTTTGTGTGTGCCGCATAACTCGCAAAAAACTGCAGAAAAACATGGAAACAAGCATATTTGTGAACTCGGGATAACATTTAGAAACAATTTAGATGGGGTCTTTTTTGATGATTGTATTTATGTAAATTATAATTTAGGTCAAAGTTAGAAAAAGTGATTTTTTTCCCCTTTTTTCATCATATTTTTTTATTTTTTTATTTTACGATAAAAACCACATATAATTTGTGTGGGTACAGTATGTAAGAAAGAAGAAAATGACAGCTAAACACAAACACTCCAGAAATGTAAAAACAGTCCTTGTCACCAAGCGAAAGTCAAGGTCAAAAGGTCTTGTCACTAAGCGGTTAAGACACGAGACAATTAATTAGAAGATAATTGTGTTGTCTTTTTTGTAATTTAATATCATTAGGAATTAATAATAACAGTAATCATAATAGTGATAGAAACAGTTGTGAACATGGATGAGTGCTTCCTTTGTGGTCCAGGGTGGGATACAGATTCTGACAATACGACCAGCAGAAAAAACACATGGCAGGCAGGGGCGTGCAACAAAAAACTTGTAATTAATTGTATACACCCCCTTGCTGTCTGAGTGATTTGGTCTGCTCTCTTTCTCTCCATCTAGTTGATATCCTCCCCATTCACTCTGGCTGCTGCTACTTCACATGCATAGAGTCCCCACCTGGGCAGAAATACAGCTTGCATGTTGCAAACACAAGGTCAATTGCTTATTATGATTATGTTAATAAATGCAGAAATGATTGGCTATCACTGAACTCCTTAGACTTATTTTTCCTGTAAATATAGTACATAGTATAGGTATAGATGTTTCAATGGTGTTAAAAAAACAAAACTTTCACTGCAAATAAATCCAAAACTGGACGAGAAGAACAAAATGCATTCATTTGTAAATTAAAGTAACATAATAGACGCATTTTAGGATATGTAAAAATTTCAGACTTTCACAATTCTATTAGGTCCAGATAATGTCTGCCAGGGTGAAACATGCGTTTTGTTTCAGACACTGTGTTTTTTGCTTCAAACTATTTTTTTTGCCTTTTGCCATGGTGAGTGAGCAGCATTTCACATGGAGAGTGCTAATCAGATGTGGAATTTAATTTGGCACCTGTCCGATTTATTATCAATTATCAGGACATCATTAAATATGTGGTCACTTGGAAGTCAGCACTTTAATACCTATAAGTTAAATCAGCAGGCTGGACATACTCGTTTTGCCTAAATCCAGCCTGGGTTGTTGGATTAAAGGACTGTGATTCTTTTTGCTTTTTTAAAGTTGAATCAATCTAAGCCCTATTTTTGAGCCGCTCAATCACCTAATTTACGATCTTTCCATGTGTTTGTTTCTTAGGCAATGATATATAGTATATTATGAGGCTAGGACCATGTCTACTATACATTGTATATTCATTGTTATTATGTTTTGATTATTTGTGTAGATTTTCACTATGTCTTTAATCGTATTTTGATGTGACGGAGTGACCAGTTTATACTCTATGCAAATGGTTAATTATTAATACAAACAATGTAAAAACACTCTTTAATAATGCAAAACACAAATATAAAATCTTACATAAAAACAGGCAGCATCCAGCTTTAAAGTACAAGGAGTCCCAAGTTTTGTAAAGTGCACAGTGTTCCTGTAAAGTGCTCCTCTTCGTACACAACGCGTTTCACCTTTAGGTAGGCTTTTTCAAGTGTGTTTCTGTCCATTACTTCCTTCTTTAAATAGTTCCGTTTTTCAAATTTCCCGCTTTTCGGACTTCTGGGTGTCGCATCACGTGACGTCACACGTTCGTCGCACCGCGTGACGTCACGTGCTTCCGTGGTATGGTGCTTCTGATAGGTGTGGATGTTCTCCTTCAATCACAAATGTCTCCATGCATAGTCATGGAGACTAGCTTCAACAATTTACTCGCATACATAGTGATGGGGAGGGGAGGGAAAAAGGAATTTAGTAACATGCAAAAAAAACCCGTTAAATACAATGCAAAATGTTACTTTATATTGTTCAAAGGCTTCATCCCTCCTCAACTTTATCCTCATGTGTATTGGAAATATAATTTACATTCGTTAATAGAGGGGATTCGTCCTTAATTTGCATATATACTCAAAAAACGGACAGCTTCTCCATAAAGGGGAGACATCAGTGCCTGTCTCAATCCAAACAAGTGCAATATTACACATGAGAATAAATTGCACAATCTTATTATTTACAACAATATTATACCTTACAATGAAATTAAAATAATATATAAACATTTTTTTTTTTTATAAAAGAATACCAATATTAAGACATATAAAACAATCCAGGACACACAGTGGAAGTGCTAACATGTGGGCTAAAGAACCTTTTTAAAAAAAATTATAAGAAATTCTAAAAAATTAAAAAGATCGAATTCTGCATTTAACCCTTTAGGGTTCAAAGTTTTTAATTCGTATACCCATTTCATTTCTAATTTTCCCAAACCTTTCCAAGAGTCTCCTCCTCTCCAATGTTTTTTGTACTTGTCAATGGCCATGAAGGTTAACTCTTTGGGATTACTATGGTGTTTAAGAAAATGTTTGGGTACACTATGGGTTAACATCTTTTTCTTTATTTTATTGCAGTGTTCGCCCACTCTTTTGGACAGTTTTCTCGTAGTACGTCTTACGTACTGTAGCCCACACTTGCATTCCAGATTATATCAATAAAGCATTTGAAGAAGTAGGTACAATAGAAAGAGAGTCCTTGTTGACTTATACCGAGAAAAAGAAAGAGGATAAGAAAGGTGTATGGAGCGGAGCACTTTATAGGAACACTGTGCACTTTACAAAACTTGGGACTCCTTGCACTTTAAAGATGGATGCTGCCTGTTTTTATGTAAGATTTTATATTTGTGTTTTGCATTATTAAAGAGTGTTTTACTGAAAGTATATCTCCTTCCTCCCCTGTCCTACTATTTTACATCTATTTGGAGCTGTTTTGGAATACCATCATATCCAAGACTCCACGAGGGGCTCCCAGATGCCCATTATACTGAGCAGGATACTGCTCATAAGAATGTGAGTGTATCTACAATCTGCACATATATATATGTATATATCTACACGAGCATACTACACTATAATAGTTTTGTATTGTTTATTTTCCCTTTGCATATCACGAAGAGGATTACCTCCACGCATAGGGTAAACACTAGTGTGTAGTGTTTTTGGGAAGCACACTATCCACATTGTTTGTATTATGTGTATTTTTACCAGGAGTGAAGCACTGGTTGTGTTTCGGTGCTGCTACTCTTTTCACATAAAAGGCGCAGTGTATTTGTATTTTTTATGGTTAATTAGTAATATCTATGTCCATATGACCACATTATATTTATTTATTTTGTTTTGGGTTCCTAACAACATGAATGCATTTAGGTATAATTATTATGTATTATAATCTACAAGCGAATTACCAGTGTGTAATATCCATGCAGACACAAAACCATAAAATCACACCAAGCTATAATTATCAGTAGATGGAAAGCAAGTTATATGATTAGCTACCATGCAAGTACAAGAGATAAGTAGAGTGTAATAACAACGAATCCTTCAAAGATTGGATCTGACCCTTCTCATAATGTGACTCTATTTATAACTAAGTTTATATCTGAGATGAAAGAAAACCATTAACTGTCATCTATATTTGAAATATTTAAAGAAATGTAAATGTATATAAAAGAGAAAGTGCTGGATGAGCAATCAAAAAACAGTCTCAAACTATAACTAGTCACTATCTGTACTTGCTGCCAAACCAAAAACACAGACACAGCGCTGTGCTTAGTGAACAAAGTGAAAAACAGGGGGGGGGGGGGGGGGGGGGTGTTCAGCGCACTGTACAATATGACACAGAAAATAATAAAAATAATCCAAAGTGAGCACACTAAAACAATATTGCAACTGTGAATAATGAATTTAAACTGAGTAAAAAAAGTCACATATATTATAAATGTATATGCATGGGTGCTTGCCCCAACTTGAAATTCAAACAGGTGCACTGGAAAAGCAGCAAAGGAGGGATAATCAGCAGAAAAAAAAACATGGCAGGCAGGGGAGTGCAACAAAAAAACTTGTATTTAATTCTATACACCCCCCTTGCTGTCTGAATGATTTGGTTTGATCTCTTTCTCTCTATATAGCTGGTATCCTCCCCATTCAATCTGGCTACTGATACTTCACATGCATAGAGTCCCTGCCTGGGCAACACAAGGTAGTTTATTCAAATATGTGAATGTGCAGCTAGGCTTAGTTAATACTCCAGTTGTTGGGACTACCTTTCCCATGACTCACAGCCTGTCTGGTATGTTGAATATCATGGGAGTGTGAGTATTCAACAGCTGGAGTACCAAAGGTTAGCTATTATATAATTACGTATTAGTACTACAGCTGCTGTAGAATGCACATCTCATGATTCTCAGCCATCCATTTAGTTAACTGGACATCATGAGAAATGGAATAACAGCACCTGGGGTTAGCTACCATTGCTGCATAACTACCAAGTGTCCTATTTTGGACCCAGGGATTTATGTCCCTTTTTACTACCCTCTACCATCATTTGTTTTGGAATACCACAGATTGTTTGCTGTGCATCACATAGCTACACTACTACACTACACACAGGGCCGGCCTTAAGTGTCCCAGCGCCCTGTGCGGGCTTCCCCCGTGGCGCCCCCCCCCATGTATGTGTCCCTTCCCTCTTCCTTGCCACGTCTGTCTCGCTCTAACTCCCCCATACCTGTTTTCTCTCTCTCCCTCTCCCCCCCTCCCCTGTTCTGTCTTTCCCCCCCAGACCCCCGTGTTCTGTCTCTCTCTCCCCTCCCCCTGTTCTGTCTCTCCTCCCCCTGTTCTGTCCCCCCGTTGTCTCTCCCCCCTAGACACCCGTGTTCTGTCTCTCCCCCCCATACACCCGTGTTCTCTGTCTCTCTCCCCCTGTTCTGTCTCTCTCTCTCCCCCTCCTCCTGTTCTGTCTCTCTCTCCCCCTGTTCTGTATGTCTCTCTCCCCCTCCTCCTGTTCTGTCTCTCTCTCCCCCTGTTCTGTCTGTCTCTCTCTCCCCCTGTTCTATCTCTCACTCCCCCCATTCTGTCTCTCTCTCTCTCTCCCCCCTGTTCTGTCTCTCTCTCCCCCTCCCCTTGTTCTGTCTGACTCTCTCTCCTTGTTCTGTCTGTCTCTCTCTCTCCCCCTCCCCCTGTTCTGTCTGTCTCTCTCTCCCCCTGTTCTGTCTGTCTGTCTCTCTCCCCCTCCCCCTGTTCTGTCTGTCTGTCTCTCCCCCTCCCCCGGTTCTGTCTGTCTCTCTCTCCCCTTGTTCAGTCTGCCTCTCCCCCCCCCCCCCTTGCCTGCAAATGTTGATCAGGGAAGGGGGCGGAGCTAACCGACTGAGCGGTGTAGCTCCGCCCCCACCCTGTGAAGCAGAGCAGCGTCTGCTTCACGGGGAGCTGTGGGCAGCAAAAGAAAGTGCTGCTCGGCTCCCCATGCTTAATGCAGGCATGGGGAGCCGAGCAGCGCTTTCTTTTGCTGCCTGCAGCTCCCCGTGAAGCAGGAGCTTCTCTGCTTCACAGGGTAGGGGCGGAGCTACACCGCTCAGCCGGTTAGCTCCGCCCCCTCCCCGACACAGCAGAGCATGCCGAGCAGAGGGCTGGTGAGGGGGGATCTTTTGATCTCCCCCAGCCAGTGCCTCTACCGGCTTTTTTTTTTTAATTTTTTAAACTTTTTTTAAAAAAAATTTTAAGCTGGCGGGCTGCGCCCCCTGGGGTGTTGCGCCCTGTGCGCTCGCACAGGTCGCACACCCCTAAGGCCGGCCCTGACTACACAACATTAACTTTTATAGACTGCAACTACCATTATGTTGAGCAAGCAACATTTCTAGTTGATTATTATGGAAATTTAACTAACTGTTTATGGGGCTATACAGATACCTTTTTTTGACTGCATCTATAATACCGTATTTGCTCGATTATAAGACGACCCTGATTATAAGACGACCCCCCAAACTTTGGATATTCCTTTAGGAAAAAAACTAAAAGCCTGAATATAAGACTACCCTATAGGAAAAAAGTTAAACTTGTATATATTCACATGTAAATTGCTTTTTTAATAAAAAATTATGATATCAAAAAATGTATTTCTAGTTTTTATTTCTTTTTATGTGCCAATGCTGCCTTTCTCTTTCCCTTGCTCCCATTTTTCTCTCTCATCCCCCTCCCCTTGCCTGTCTCTTAACCCCCTCACTCCCCTTGTCTCTGTCTCTTAACCCCTTCCCTCCCCTTGTCTCTGTCTCTTAACCCCTTCCCTCCCCTTGTCTGTCTCTTAACCCCTTCCCTCCCCTTGTCTCTGTCTCTTAACCCCTTCCCTCCCCTTGTCTCTGTCTCTTAACCCCTTCCCTCCCCTTGTCTGTCTCTTAACCCCTTCCCTCCCCTTGTCTCTGTCTCTTAACCCCCTCCCTCCACTTGACTCTGTCTCTGCCCCCCTCCCTCCCCCCTGTCTCTCTGTCCCCCCTGTCTCTCTGTCCCCCTCCCTCCCCCTGTCTCTCTGTCCCCCCTGTCTCTCTGTCCCCCTCCCTCCCTCCCCCTGTCTCTCTGCCCCCCTCCCTCCCTTCCCCTTACCTTGATCCCTGGTGGCTAGTGGGGGCAGCCGGGGGATGTCTGCACGATACTTGCAGACATCCTCCATGCTGCCCGACACGGCAGTCTATTATGACGGACAGCTGTCCGTCATAATAGTCTGCCGTGTCGGGCAGCATGGAGGATATCTGCACGTATCGTGCAGACATCCCCCAGCTGCCCGATTTACCCTGGTGGCTAGTGGGGCAGCAGAGGAAGTCTGCGCAATGAGCGCAGACCTCCCCTGCTGCCGCCCGGCACGCTCGCCGGGACTTCTGTGACGGAAGCGGAAGTACCGGGCTTCTTCACAGAAGCCCCGGCGGTCGTGCCGGGCGGAAGCAGGGGAGTCTGCGCTCGTTGCGCAGACATCCCCTGCTGCTAGAGAGGGGGATCCAGGTCCCCTGCAGCTCTGCTGGGGACCTGAATCCATGTCTTATAATCTGACCTCAATTTGGTCAGATTATAAGAGACCTCGATTATAAGACGAGGGGGATTTTTCAGAGCATTTGCTCTGAAAAAAACCCCGTCTTATAATCGAGCAAATACGGTAATATTCAACCAGCCATATCGCTAACTTAATTTCATGGTAATTATAGCAATAGACTGGGGTTGTGGTGGCCTATAACACTAAATGGACTAAACGCACAAAATAGGGACAAGCCTAAGGCATGGCAGGACATGAGTAGGACTAGGACAACAGGTAAAAGGCAGATAAGGCATAGACACAAGACAGGACCAACAGAAGTAAGGAGACATACAAAACAAAATCAGAGATAAACACAGGACAACCTAGGACTCTAAGATGGTAAATGATGAGTGTTCAGTTTCACCTGATGGCCATGAGATGGTAATCTTGTTTACATAAACCCTGTCTACATAAAACTAAAACTACACTATGACAAAATACATACACACCAAGACAAACACAACAGACTGGTGAATGAAACACAGCGCAAGCTAGTGGAGCGCATAAAAACAAAAAGGGAGAAAAAAGGCATGAGAAAAGAAGGAAAACCAGGAATGGAACAGAACAGGGCAAGAAACTGAGTAAAACAAGGAAAGAGCAAAACCAAGGATAAACTATAACAAGGAAAGCAAGGCAATAAAATAAACTGGAAGAAATGAATAGAGCCTTGATGAGCCTGCATACCTGCATACATGGCAACACCATAGGATTTGTAGACTAGGGGAGTTGAGACTAATATTTAGCACCACAGCTTTTGTACTCCATGTAGCACAGGTGCATTCTGGTCTGTTAGCAACTGATACCATGGTCATATCATTGTTTCCTCTTAATGGATGACTAACCCATGTATTCCACCAGGAAACCAACAAAGGTAGGCAATGGGAAGGAGGTAAGAAAGTATTGGGGAGGGAGATAGTTTGTTAACCTTAAATATCTCTTTTGCAGGAGTGCATTTTAAAGTAAATAAATATATGAGCAATTTTATCCAATCCATAGTAGAGTGAACCAAAAGTAGCCCATTTCTCTTTTGGGTACAAGAAGACAGAGTATGAATAAATAAGTAAGTGGTAACTCAAGTGGCAGTTTTTATCTTACAAAGAGATTTAATGGTCAGAATAATTGTGTATAAAAAAAAAAGGGAACACTTTCCCTATCCTGTCAAGTCATAAATGAGAAAAGTCACAATTTTTTGAGTATTATATCTCTTTGTGATATAAAAACTTCCACTTGAGTTACTACTATCTTTAGTTAATCCCAAACATTAAAAAAAAATGTTTCCAGGTAATCACAAATAATAAAACGTTTGTCAACTAATCCCCCCCCCCCCCAAAAAAAAACCATTTAACAATAATTTCTGAATATTCAGTTTTTGATGAATTATAGCTAAATGTGATTATAAATTGACAAAAACAAGAAAGCACAGTGGCACAGGAAAATTTTCTTATACCAAAAGTGGTTCATTAAACAGGGCAGTGAGACAATGAGGCACAAATGTTTCAAGACCACAAGCTACCTTTACTATGTGATGATGCTCCTCATCAGGACTTTGTGAATATAAACTATGAGGACATTGAGTTGTGCTTTCTACTATTGAACTGGCACATTTCTTCTGGCATGTTCTACGCGGCTGTCTTTTATTTTGGTTTTAGAGAAATTTTAAAAAGTCTCAGGTAAATAGGTAAATGGACCAAGATTCTAAAAACATCCTACATGGAACATTGCAAAATCTCATAAATAGTTTAGATACTGTCTCTTGGAAGCAAGTGGCCTACAAGCAGCTGTGAGACAGAGTCGCAATTTTAGCCCATTGTTTAATCTGTCAAGGATACATTGCAATATCTGTCCCACAGACACACAAAATGTGGGTGCGATGTACAATGAACATTGTAAGGCAAATCTGTGAAATTAATTTGTGTGGTGGACTTTAGTAGAAAATACTGAATCAAACTGTGTAAGTTAGGTAGGTATAGGGCTGAATCTATATAATCAGGTCACAAAATTATACAACTGAAAATGAAGATATTTGAAACAAAAATAATTATTGTCAGATTCAGTGGGTGACTTACGGGGGAGAAAGGTTCAGAATTGCGAAAAAAGATCCTTAAAAGCCTGTGGGAAAATCTGAGTGGACATATAATGAAAGCAGTGAGGATGGGGTTAATAATAAATGTGGCTAGAACTGTAGGGTATGTATTATCGTCAACAATATTTTACTTCAGATTCACTCATTCAGACACTGATATAGGAAGTAAGATCTTTGCTCTAGTGAGACTTATAATTTAGTGTCCACTGCACTAATCTAGCTAGATGAATCGACCAATGATAAGTCCCAAGATCCAGGAGACACAGAGCCCCAAAGAGAATGCAGGCAAATTTTACATTGATACCACACCCTTAAACTAGAAATATAAGTTTTATTGCTAATTAAATAATCTGAAAATGAATAGAAAATAATAAATAATGTGAAGTAAATCTGTTCTCAAGTGTGTGTCTACAACAAATCTAAATCTACAACAGAATGGCTGAGAAAGAAAAGAATCAAATATGTCATGTGTTGTTCATCTGAGGTTGTATTCACTGAACTGTAAGACCTGGGAAGGAACAGATGGTTGTTATTATATCTTGATATGTAAAACCATATAATACAAAGATGGTGTACTTTCTTTTTCCCATCACTGTTGAGAGGGGATGTCAATTTTCAGTTTTTACTTCAGACACAAAAGGAGCTGGTTACAACTGATTAAGGCCAAAGTAGCTGAGCTGGAAATAAATCTCTGCTTTAGCTATAATACAAACTTAGCTATTCTTCTCTTAAGTTTTTTTGACAACTCCCTTGTCAATTTTGTCTTTTGGGAATAAAGTCCTGCTAGTTGTTGGTAGGATGTAGTTGTTTCCTAGTAGTTTTCTAGGTCAGCTACTTGGGAATGTTGTCTAATAACTTCAGCAGAGTGCAATTTTTAAATAGGATAAAAAAAAAATGATTTGACCCCTGATGACTGCCTTTTGGGCCTCCAATCCCACTGAAAGCAGGTTATCCTTCTGTAAATAATAATTATAATGTTTCAGTTTTGAAGCTAAGGTGTCTACATGTAGAGTTTTTCAGTATCATTCCATTTAGGCATCAGGAGGCTAAGCGTTTTAGCATTGATGAGATTTCTAGTTCCAGGGACACTGGAGTGTGATTGCTGCATGCTATACTACCAATTGTTGTGTCTTTACCTGAACAAATGTTTCTATGAGAAATAAGGAAGGTCAATGCAAGAATAGTATTTTAAATGCTGTTGCCTGTTTATGAAATAATATTTTGGTCCTATATGCAAAAGAACTAGCACAATTTAGGATGACATGAGGGAATATATTTTTTATTGCACATGGGTGAAGGTTGCCTTAATTATAACTCTGGTATAAAGCTCAAAGAGGCTTAACAAACTACTAAACCTCCACAAACATTAAAGCTGCTCCTACAGTGCACTGTTCAAAAGATATTGTCCCTTAGTTTCTGCAAAAGCAAAAACTAGGGGATGGAGCAAATACCAGTGGACCATCTTTTTCTGTCATTGGTGTCTGCGGGGACGTCAATTGTGCCGCACACAACCAATAGCTAGGGAGGAGCCTCTCCTGCCATTTGGTGGTGTGTTCTGGGTGTCTCATGATGTCAACATATAAATCATTGGTGCCATGTCACAGAGCTGCAGCTTAGATTTCCACATGAACATTGTTCATAGGGTTGCCACCTGGCCGGTATTTTACCGGCAGGCCGGTAAAAAATTGGCATCAGGCCAATGTTAAGTCTATGGAGACAGTACCAAGGCCGGTATTTTTTTGAAGAAAAGGTGGCAACCCTAATTGTTCAGCAGCCTATTTAAATCAGACAGAAGTTCTATTCCCACAAATAGATGAAGAGATTAAAGTGAAACAAAAAGATAATCTACTTGACCCCCCTAAAAAATGAGTTCCTGGTCACAAACCAAAATTTGCACATTAATAATCAGCGATATTTAATAACCATTCATTATTATGATTTGTGGTCTGTTAAGATATAAACAACATATTATATCTGATAAAGTATACATGTGTGTTTATTGTCTGACTAAATAATCATAAACAACATTGTTGACAAATTACTTGAAAAAATTAGTTCTAGGAAAAAATTGAAAACTGATACAATTTAAATATTAGTTACCACATCATAATGTTACTTGTTATACCATGAACACGTTTTATTGTAATGATCTTTTATAAAGTTTAATTAAAATATTTTATTCAAAAGTGTCAGGTTTTTTTTTTTCCATTTTGCATTTTGATTTTGTTCTTGATGCAAGTGATTTTTTTCTTAACTGATGTGAAATCCAGCAGGTGTGCTGATTGCAAAGATGATTTGAGAACTCGTTATAGAACGTCATGGTTTTAATTAAATACTCCCTGGACCACTTCAGAAAGTATTTTAAAAATAGTAGATTTTCAAGTGCTGAATAGATATTAAGAGCTTGGTGTAAACTAGCTTCCATATCCTGATTGAGAACTGCTTTTAGACAAACTACGAAAGGATTTAATGGGTATTTGGTGATTTCTGAGTGCTTATATGAAGTTTACAGAATGAGCAATGAACACAAATGTGTGTTCATTCGGATGCTGTTTGCATAACACATTTGCAGCACACATATCTCACTATCTCTCTCAATAAATGCACACACACACACATATACACAAACACACTCTCGCACATAACACTTACTAATATATCTAACTAGACTTCAGCATTCCTTTTTGGATGAATTCATTTTCAGGAGATATTTGGCTTTTTCGTCCAAATTTTAATTCCTTAACCCAAACCTAACCTTGTTTCACTTATTCTGCCATTAACGTTGGCGCAGTTCAACTCGTCTGAATGGAATCCCTGAAATGAAAATAATGTCCGAATGCGTCAATGGACAAACCAAATTTGTGTTTTCTCTGAATGAGCTCAGACCAACCAAAACGTTTGGTGGCACTCAAGTGTTATGTATGACAAAATGAGGGATGAGAACTACTCGCTAAGGATAAAGTTAGAGGGTAGTTTCAGGTGCAAAAACCATGGACTGCTTATGTAGGGGCATATATATGTGAAAACCAAAAATATATCCAAAAAATCAGACATGCACACTGATAGTTTGTATATAAATATATATTTTTTATTAGTAATATAACATTGTAACGACGGTCCAAGAAATAATATATAAAGGAGAAAAAAATATGAAAAAGTGAAAAATTTCAAAAAAATATAATAAAAAACTAAAGAAAAGATAGATAGAAAAATCGCGGAAAAGTGGGTGTAACAAACAAAAGGGGGGGTTGTAGAGTTTGACTTTTTCTATATTTTTCTGTGTCTCTTTCCTGTTTTTTCTTGTCCATAATTTCATTTTTTTATATACTGTTACTATTTTTGTACTATTTTTTATCACAGTATTGTCCCGCTTGCTTTCTATCCATTATATGTTTGCCTGCTCTTTGTAGCTTTCTGGGTTTTTTTTTTTTTGCAATTTTTCATTTTTTCTTCATATATATATATATATACATAATATTTTGAACCGTTGTTACATTGTTATGTTACTAATAAAAACAAAACCCAAAAAATATATATATATACACAAACTATAAGTGTGCATGTCTGCTTTTTTGGATATATTCATGTCCTATGTATGGTCACCTGAGCTCTACTAGCAGCAAAGGCTTTATATGTAATATGTTATATGTGATCATATTTGTTTTGCTGTTTTGGAACTGTAAATTCAGTATGTCTGTGAATATGCACAGGGCCATAATGAAATTACAATTAGCTCTTATTTGGAAAATGTTATGGATTTATAGTAACATTCTTAAATGTGTTGATTTAATCAGACCTTTAAACATAGTTCTTACTAGTTTGTCCTTGTATAGATACATTTTGATGTCTATTGTACAGTACTGCAGAATATAATTGGTGCTTTAGAAACAAATAATAATAGTGGCAAACTGAGTCTCCTCTTTTTTAATGCTCTCACACTTCCTCAATCCAAACACACATTTAAAATGAACCTTACATGCCCAAGATGCAATTGTGTTAACAAATATCCTCTATGCATATGAGATGTTATTATTTGCCTGGGTATTGAAAATTGTATGAGGGAAGAGTTGCACTATTAGTTACAATTACTTTCTCAGAACCTATATGTGCCATTGTCTTTAAAAGGCTGCTTTATGGCACCATTGTATGCTGAATCTGTGACAAATGCAGCATAGTTCTCTTTTGACAGTGTTTGTTTCCTCTCGTTATTGCCAAGAGATAAATCAAGTCTGCCCTAATAATGTAAGCCTATCTTGTCATTTCACTTTAGGCAGAGGTCACTGATGGTAACCCTTTGCAATAAATGAGAATTAATCAATATCAATATTGGCTGTGTCTTATTAATGGCAGCTTAATACTGGCATATTCTTGGTCAAATTGTCTGTGGCTTATTAATGGAAAAATAATATTGGCATATTATTGGGCAAATTGTCTGTGGCTTATTAATGGAAAAATAATATTGGCATATTATTGGGCAAATTGGCTGTGGCATATTAAATGACAAAATAATACTGGCATATTCATGGGCAAATTGGATGTGGCATATTAAATGGCAACACCATGGTATAAAAAAGGAGTGAACAATTTAAACACTACTCAATTCCTAGTCAGGCTAGTAGAAAAGCAGCATACCCTTTATTCCTTAAAAAGGATACTCAAATAATTAATTAAAAAAGAATCATCCAAAAATATAATTTAAAGAATGACTAAACCCTAAATTGTATTTTAATAAGGCAGAATTCACTTAATTAAAATTGCCTTTTGGATAGTGCACTAATTATGCACTATTGCAAGACTATACAACATGTATATATCTATTTGTAGAGAGTAGTCCCTGTTGTTCATATGGTATGAAACTTCTATCTGTATGTAATGAAAACCTGTTAGGGTGATTTTGTTTGATGAAGTCCGTCTTAATTAAAAAATAACTGTTTTTGGTTAAAAAAAAGCTTGTTATCACCTTATAAAGTAAAAAAATGGTGTAAGTGTCACAAAATTACAAAATAATAATAATAAATTTCAAAATGTAAGCAAGAAGTAATCCTTTTTCCATAAAGGGTGGTTAGTGGTAACTGAGAGAGTAGCCTCGGTTAGTTTGTGGGGGCAAATTGACAATAGTTGCTCCCCTATTTCTATACAAAATGCAGTCTTTGCAAAAACAAATACTAGGGGGTTACCATTTGATGGGGCAGCACTCACTGGCAGGAGAGAGCTGACCAACATCATGCTACACCCAGCCAATAGCATCTTCTCCACAGCTGGAGATGTGTTGAGCATCTCAGATGCCAAATACCAATCACAGATACTTTGAGACATACAACCTGAAAGTCTAAGTGAGAAATGCTTTAAGGATCTTTCAAAATCCCTTTTGATCAAGCCGAAGTGAGCTTTCGGTCTGAATTAGGGCAAGAATTGAGAAGGAAACTGCAATATGAAGGTAAACATTGCAGAGTTTGAAGTATAGCTGAATGAGAGAATTATTCTAACTCTGCTACTTTGGCCTTAAGTTTGCAATTTACTTCTCAATTGCCTCTTTCATGAATCAAATCCCTCAAAATTGTGTTCAATGGGGGGAATGTGGTTAAACCCAGAACACTGAATGCATTCCTCGTTTTAAATGTTCTTTTTTTAGTAACACATTTTACTTTTTGACTGAATGAAACTCTGGATAACGAGCACTGGATCCATTGAATTTCCTTATGTTTATTCTTGTAGTAGCAGCTGGAAGACCCACTGTATAAACCTGTATTTCTCTTGAAGGTTCTCTGTGAATATCAACTGTCAGGCAGCTTGTTTCTTATAACATGATTCCTACCAAGCAACGCTGCTTTAATTACTTTCCATTTTAATACTTTCCATTTTAATAGTTCCCAGCAGGAATGGGGTTAACCAAAGTAACATACCAGAAGCAGTGCTATGTATGTATCTCTTATTATTGCATGGCTTATTTATTGCAGGAAAACTGGTTGCTTTCAAACACAGTCATGAACGCAGGCAGTCAGTGAACTGCATTAAATCGCATCTAGCTGTCGTCACATTGTTGAGCGGTATCAAAATAAATACACCATGTGCAAAATCTAGTTTTTCATGAATTCCCAGCTGTAATAGCACATATTGTATAAATCTGGAACAACATCTCTTTTGGGTATTCCATTTATACAACTTCCTTATGGGCTGTTAAATCAGGTCACCAATTATAACTCTAACCTGATAGTATATGGCATTCATTTATAGTGCAAAGACTGATTTAGTGAGAATATTTACTTTTCTACTATTTTCATACTTTCATGATCAGTTAAGTCTCACATGAGCCATAATAATAATAAACACTTCTACATTTTGTATTTACCATATTTTACATTGTGTGGTAATTATTTTAATATTTTCATTGCTATGATTCTGGAAACAAATATTATTTTAGGTAGGGTGGCTGTCTGCGTAATTACACTCATTAGTAATTGCTTTGGAAACATTTTGGATCTTCTGCTATGTCTTGTTATAGACACTGTAACCACAGACCAAACTGAATTAAATTCATAACCATTTGCAAGAATAACAATTACACACAAAAGGAATTTTCATTCAGCGAAATTACTTCTCTTTTAGACCTAGGCATCTTTTATATAGATTAGCACAGTGGGGTCTATTCACTGAAAGGTGAGTTGAGGTCAGTTAAGGTGAGATTAACATATCATCTCATCATTTTAACCATACATTGTGTAGGGACAAACCTGGTGAGATTCCCACGCTACACACACTCACCAGAATTGTCCCTGCACATGTATAGCCAAATTGGTGAGATTAAATGTTCGTCTCACCTTAACTGACCTCATCTCACCTCAACTCATCTGCAACTAACCTTTAGTGACTTGCTCTCAGTGTGGCACAAGCAAAAAAAATATATAGTAAAATCAATGAACTCGTACAACGGCATACTATCAGAGAGATGGAGGAAGACCACATCAAACAGGTAAACTAATATAGTGAGGTTATGGTCACAGCTTGAACTCATAGTTCCCCACAGGTTGCTCTGTCTGTTTGTCCAAAATATTGTCCGCCTGTGATGGAATAAAGCTGTGAATTTATATAACTGTGATCCTCAATGTTTGGAGGAGAAATGGATGTTTCCTCACACAATTTACTTAAAATTTACCTAAATCGGCATATTAACTTGTTGAATGGAACTGAATGGCAAAAAGGTTGGATCACCCTGAAAGATCCAGCAATCATCCAGCAGAACAAAATTACCATTTTTTTTAGCAATTCTGAGAACTTTCCAGCACAGAAATTTTCTGCCAGCTATTAATGCCATATCTGGAACAAATTAATGATCAAGGATATCCAAACCTTGGCCTGTTGATTCGGCACTCCCCTGCCAGCCTCTTAGCTGACTTTGTATAATGGGAGATGTAGCCCATCAGCAGCTGGAGCGCCAAAGTTTGGCGATCCCTGTGCTATATTGACCAAAGGACAAAAATAGGGGTTGATCTTCCTTTAATATGGGCTGAGTATCCATTATCCAAAATTCTTGGGACCAGAAGTATTTTAAATAACGGATCATTTTCGCCAATAAGATTTATAAATGCATCTCAGCACTAATTGAATACAGTAATATCAATGCAAATACGGTATACAGCAAATAAATACCTTTTACTGTGATGTGAGACATTGTTGAGAACCTGCTGTTGGCGCATCAGAACTGCACACGTGCCATTGTATTACCATTTGTGGGTGTAGGGGAATCTGAGCATGCATTGAAAGGCTATATCGCAGCTTAAGGAGGCTGAACACTGGATAAAATGTTGTGTGCTTGCATTCGGACAGGTTTGTGTGGAATTTGCATCTTGTGGCCATGGGTGTAGGAACCCCCAAAAATCTGGGGGGACAGCATTTTTGCTCGCCGGGTATATTCTTAATCAGTAAACTGGGAGTTGTTTATAACGTTACATTTTAAGTGTGTGTGTGTGAAAAATCTCACAAGAAAAAAATATGCAAAAGGAACAGTTCTTTATTTATCAGGTCACAGAAATGAACCAAACGTTTAGCATATATTTCAGTTATTCTACTTAAAACTAGTGGTAATAATACTTTAACCCCTTAACGACAGATGACGTGCCAGGCACGTGACGGCAAATCGAGGACTTGCCGACAGGTGACGTGCCTGGCACGTCATGCACTAAATGGAGTAAAGAAAGCGACCAGCGGTCGCTTTCTTTACTCTAACGGTGTTGCTACAATGCCTCTAGGTAGAGGCATTGTGCAACACCCCCCAAATGTGCAGGGGCATGCTACGATCACTCCACGGAGTGATCGTAGCAGCCATTTAAAAATGGCTGCGCCCGCTGCACACATGTGCTTAGAAAGCGAACGATCGTTCGCTTTCTAAGCATCTCCGGTGTTGTTAAAGTGCCTCGCCAGCGAGGCACTTAACAACACCATGCTGCTCCCCAGAGCCGATGGTGGTCGCTCTCCTGAGCGACCCCATCGGCTCAGTAGAAGGGAACGCTGCCTGTACAGTCAGCGCTTCCCTTCTAATGGCAAGAGCATTGGAAGTGAAAGTATTTCACTTCCGATGCTCTAGGGGGAGCCAATCGATGCCGGCACAGCAGATCTATGTGATCTGTGTGCAGGCATGTATGGTAAGTGCTCTGATGAGCACTTACCATACTGTCAAAGGCAATATTACTAAATATTGCCTTTGACAATTATTGATCTGCCTCCCTCACCTTACTACTTTTAGTAAGGGAGAGAGACAGATCAGATCAAGTAAAAAAATAAAATAAAATAATAAAAAAAATATTTAATAAAATTTTAAACACCAAGGGCTTTTATAAAAGCCATTTAACCCCTTCCCTGCCATTGATCGCTGTGTACGCAGTGATCATACACAGCAGCACATTTTTTGCTGTCTGTGCATTTTTTAGGGGTTATTTTTTTTTTACTGTAATTCATTACAGTATAAAAAAACCTCTTTTAAGAGAGATTAACCCCTTTCTTGCCGTAGATCACTGCCTAATCAGCGATCTGACGCAAATGCAGCAATCTTGCTGCAGAAGCATTTTTAATTTTTTTAAAACTTTTTTATTACACCCGTCACATGTTAATTATACCCGCTAGGGGACTACGTTTAACGTAAAAAATTTTTTTTAGCTGTCTGAGCGCATGTATAGCGATCAGTAACAGCTGATAAGTGACAATGGCGGGTTGGCGTTTGCTCAGATGAGCATCACCATTCGTCTGGTTAGATCAATATGTGTAAACATTTGATCTGACCCGTGTAGATCTGCCTCCCTCTCACTTGAGTTTTAGTGAGGGAGACAGAGCTGTATAATGTAAGTTTTTAATTATAATATATTTAATAGAATTGAGACCCAAAGGCTTTTATAAAAGCCGTTTCCAGTATTTAACCCCTTCCCTGCAATTGATCGCTGTGTACGCAGTGATCTTACACAGCAGCACATTTTTTGATGTCTGTGCATTTTTTTAGGGGTTATTTTTTTTAACTTTGATTTATTACAGTATATCAAAGGCTCTTTTAAGAGCTATTAACCCCTTCCTTGCCGTATATCACTTCCTAAGCAGCACATATGGTCACTGCCTAAGCAGTGCATATGGTCACTGCCTAAGCAGCGCATATGGAGCAATCTAGTCGCCGAAGGATTTTTTTTTGCTATCAGCATTTTTTTTGTCAGACTCACTAGGGGTTAATTATACCCACTAGGGGATTACGTGTATTCCTTTTGAAGCTGTCTGAACGCGTGTATAGCGATCAGTAACAGCCGATCAGTGGCAAAGGTGGTTTGGTGATTTCTCAGATGAGCATCACCATTCGTCTGGTTCGTAAATATTGTTCTGACCCATATGGATCTGCCTCCCTCTCCTCACTTGAGTTTTAGTGAGGGAAAGAGACAGATCTGTATAACATAATTTTTAAATTGTAATAAATTAAATAAAATGTTAATAAATTGTGAGTCCCAAGGGCTTTTATAAAAGCCATACCTTTTGTATAGTGTAGTGTATTAACCCCTTCCCTGCCACTGATCACTGCACAGCAGAACCTTTTTTCTTGTCTGTGCATTTTTAGGGGTTAATTTTTTTGTACAGTACTACAAAGGCTCTTATAAGAGCTATTAACCTCTCAAATGTAGCCTTTCAACCCCTAACAAAGCTGACAAAGCTATGCATGGGTGGTATCCCTGTGCTCGGGAGATGTTGCTGAACATATATTGTGGTATTGTTTGTCAGTGACACATACCGAAATATGTGAATTTGTGTCTAAAGTGCAATGTATGTGGGAAAAAATACACAATAAAATGACTACCACAAACTTTGACAAAGGCTGGTGGTAGAATTGGTGCATGGAAAGTGTTAAAATAACACCATTTAAAATAGCCTAGGGTGTCTACTTTTACAAAATATATACTTTTTGGGGTAAAATACACTGTCCTACTTAAAAAAAAGTCCCAAATGAAAGATGGGCTCAGGCTGACTACACGTCAATATTCCAAGTTGAAAATGCGCACCTTCACAATGTGGCCCTTTAGCCCCCAAACAACCCAACAAACCTATGCATGGGTGGTATCCCTGTACTCAGGATATGTTGTTGAACACATATTGGGTTATTGTTTGGCAGTGACACATACCAAAATCTGTGAATTTATGTCTAAAATACAATATTTGTGAAAAAAAACCACACAAAAATTACTACCACAAACTTTGACAAAGGCTGGTGGTAGAATTAGTGCATGGAAAGTGTTAAAATACCACCATTTGAAATAGCGTAGGGTGTCTACTTTTAAAAAATATATGGGTTGATGGGGTAAAATACACTGGCTGGTTTCAAATATGTCCCAAATGGGACATGGGTGCAGGCGGTCTGCATGTCAAAATGTTAATTTGGAAAACCAAAAACTGCACCTACCAAATTTGGCCTTTTACTCCCCAAACAACCCAACAAACCTATGCATGGGTGGTATCCCTGTACTCAAGAGATGTTGCTGAACACTTATTAGGGTGTTATTTGGCAGTGACACATACCAAAATCTGTGAATTCATGTCTGAAGTACAAGGTTTGTGAAAAGAAAACACAAAAAAATTACTACCACAAAGTTTGACAAAGGCTGGTGGTAGAATTAGTGCATGGAAAGTGTAAAAATACCACCATTTGAGATAGCCTAAGGTGTCTTCTTTTAAAAAATATATGGGTTGATGGGGTAAAATACACTAGCTGGCTTCAAATATGTCCCAAATGGGACATGGGTGCAGGCTGTCTGCATGTAAAAATTTCAAGTTGGAAAACAAAAAACTGCACCTCACAAATTTGGCATTTTAGCCCCCAAACAACCCAACAAACCTATGCATGGGTGGTATCCCTGTACTCAGGAGAAATAGTAGAATCTATTTAGCATGTTCTTTCGTTCGCTATTGTCGATGAGGAGAAGTTGTTTGAAATAAAAACAAAGAAATTTGTGTATTTTTTTTTTTTTTACCATATTTTTTTTTTTTTTTTAATAATATGATAAGATATGATCAAAAAGATGGCATCCATAGAAAGCCCTTCTTGTCCCGATAAAAACAATATATAATATGTGTGGGTACAGCAAATGACAAAGAAGAAAATTACTGCTAAACACAAACAGCACAGAAATGTTAAAATAGGCATTGTCCAGAAAGGACAAAAATGTTTCAAAGGCTCTGTCCTTAAGGGGTTAAGTAAAGCACTATTGCCTGACTTTAACAAAACAAAGGATCTTGTATAAATACAATTAAATACTATAACTATATAACTAGAACCAATATTCTCAAAAGATCTTGTATAAATACAATTAAATACTAGAACTATATAAATAGAAACAATTTTCTAACTGCAGACAGAGTGAGACTCTCAAAGCACCACAACCACTGCAGCGTACTTCAGCAGTTAAGGTGCAAGGTAGCTGTTCCTGTAAATGTGTGCCTGCCACTGCCAGCTCACACACTAAAGCTACAGGAGATGTGTGGTAAGTGTGCACACATTCACACAATGCTGTTCCCTATCCAGCATAGTACTCAGTACTCTGAGAGGAACAGGGAACTGTGCTGTTTACACTGACAGACCAGCTCCTGCAAGCAGTGGAAGCTGAGGTGAATGGTGTGAGCATGCAGGCTTTCCAATATGATGTCAGTGAGCAGGAAGCTTAAGTGGAGGAATTACAATTATATTTACAGGAACATTTTCCTAGCATCATAAGAACTAATGTAGGCTTTAATGGTTATAGTGCTTCAAGTGTCCTTTTAACTGTTTTTCATCTTTAACAATTAAAGTAATGCTTTGCATCACACAATCTCAACCTCTTCCATATATAAATAAAAAGCATTAGAAGAATACTTTCAACTGTCTTAACTGAGACACTCTTGTGCCCTAACACACTTCAGTTTTCTACAGTGGCTTAGGAGTAAACTGAAGGTCCCTTTTGTCTTATACATAGACGTCCATAGTACACTCTTACAGCTATCAGTCAGACATCTAGGATGGTTCCCTGCTTCATATGCTTTGAACACTAACTCAATGCGTAAACCAATGCTTAATTATGAGAAGCATTATATATGACTGGACATCATTAATCATGATGATCTCAGCGAGGGTTGATTGTGCTGCATCAATTAGACTATCTTGTTGATGGAAAAGGGTGAGTTTATTTTATTAATACATATATTTATTTGTAATGGTTTAGTAGTGTTTTTTTTATGGAACAAATAAGTACCCTTCATAAAGTTTCCTTTAAGCCAAATCTAAAGAACGCAAGTTTTTAAAATCCAAAAACTTTTTAGCGGCGATCACTACACATTGCAAATTCCTTTGCTATGGCTTCACGGTCTAGTTCATCCATTATGTCTCTATGGATGTTGCATATAGCAACATGGTTCAAACGTTTCTGGGTCATTGTGGACCTCAACCAGGTTCTTAATCTATGCAGTGCACTAAAACTTCTCTCAGCTTCACAGGAAGAAGCAGGAATAGTTAATAGGATTCTGACAATATTTTCTACTTGAGAGAAATAGCATTTCTCTTGGGCAGGCATCTTTCGCAAAATATCTACAACCTCAGAGACTGATATTGCACTCACAGGACTTGCCATAGTACCCAGGAGGAAATACCCGTGCACGCAGATGAACACCCAATCAATGGTGCATGCAGGAAAGAAAAAGGTGCCAGATATGACATATTGTGCCCTGCATATTTTGCCGCCATTGGCGGATCCTGCCCACATATACACAGTCACATACACACACCGACACATACACACATTGACATTTGTCATAGCAGAGCAACAAAATCAATGCCCCTCTCTCACACACCTGCACTCTGCCACTCACTCACACACATTGCAACTCACACACACTGCCACTCACACACACACACACTGCCACTCTCTCACACACACTGACACTCTCTCACACACACACTGCCACTCTACACACACTGCCACTTTTTTTTTAACCCTCAATATGCCAGGATTTCCCCCAACAATATGCCAGGATTTTGCCCCCTGAATGTGCCAGGATTTTGCCACACTCCCCCATCCCTAGTACTTACCTCCTTGCTGCTGCTCTGTCACTCTGATCTGCCGGTCCGTGGCTGTGAGGGAAGCGTTGTGTGCTCCCCACCAGCCAAGCGGATTCAATAAAGATTGTTTAAACTTTTTTTTTAAACAAACTTCATTGAAGTCGCTTGGCTGGAGGGGAGCCAAGCGGCTTCAATATAATTTTTTTTCTAAGCAGGCAGCTGCATACTTAAAGCGGCCCCAGGGCCGGTGGTCTACCGGGTAATTTCCCGGTATCCCGGTAGGCCAGTTCCAAAACCTGGGGGGGATTTCACCATACCTGTCGCCCCCGCAATATTTCCTGGAGGGGATGCGTCCCCCCATGTTCCTACGCCCATGCTTGTGGAAAAATCTGAAAAACATGTTTGGATAACGGATGTATGTATCGATCACCGCGATAACATGCACATTAGATGGCAAAGTCAATGTGTTCACAAATTTGCCTCTAATTCACTCCCTGTGCTTCACATACCTATAGTGACAAAGAGTGACCTGCAAGTGAAAAATAAATAAATAAAGAACATTTCCTGAAATGTAAAAAAAAATAAAAAATTAACCCTTTCATTGCTGATCAGAGTTTGTAACTGTGATCAGTTTCCTTCCTCTTTATAGCCCTTATTTTGTTTTGTTTTTACATTTTTTTTATTTTTTTATTTTTAAAGTTTTTTAAAATAAATAAATGTCATTGTAATATATTATTTAATTAAATTTAACCCCTGCATGCCTGTTCCGTGATTTTTATGGACATCTGACATCGCACTCTTCAGAGTTTTTTTTCTGTCTTTTTTTGTTTATTGGGGTTTGGGAACCAATATTTTTCTTTTTTATTAGTTAGTTAATTAGGGGGGATTAGTGGGTTAGTGTTGCACTAGTTGTGTAGCTTATTATTGGGAAAATAATGGGGAAAAATATTTTTTCCCCAAAAATTTCCTCTTTTATATGTATTTTGTAATACTAAAATGTAAATAACTTTTATGTATCGGGTATCAAAAGAAAGCTCTAACTGTCCTTTAAAAAACAACATATAACTTGTATGGGTGCGTTAAATGAGAGAGAGGAAAGTTATGTTTTAACAAACACATATTAAAAATTGAAAAACGCTCAGGTCCTTGGCAAATTGGAAAATCCCTGGTCCTGAAAAAGGGTTAAAGAAGCCCATTTGCTCTACCGCCTCTCTGGCCAACATGCTTTGGTCATCACATGCCACTCCAGAGCAGAGACACCAAAAATATGTTTATGTGGTTTGCGTTGCCTCACTCCAGATCACGTTCCTGGACTTCTGCAGTTGAGTTCATTTGAGTTCCAAATGTAACACTATGGTAGTTATTAAAAATAAAATACCACAATAATCTTTCTGCAGAAAAACAGTCACAGTGTGAAGATACTTGTTATCAGTTTGTAAATATTAATCTATGCTTTATGAATCTTGGTGCTATTTAATGTCTTAGGAATGAGGTGTCAATGGCCAGTGTTGACATGTTGGTTCACTTGCATTTTATAGTTTCTTTTAGAGGGGAAGCATTTTCTTTGGACACTAAAGCCCTGATATACAAGCTTTTCATTTAGAATTTTGACTATTCTTTAATGGTTTAGGAACGTTATATAAATTACACTGACATTTACTTCATCTCAGTTCAGACATAATTCTTCTAGTACGATCCAATGTCGTTGTTCTTCCATTAGCAGAACATATGAGGGACGTTCTCTCATAAACTGACTTTTGTCAATGTATCTAGCTCTTAAAACAAAACAGTGAGAAGCAGTATATATTGGAAAGTGATTGACGGAAGCAAGGAGTGTCAACACAGATAGAACAAAGAGTGAGGTTAAGGAATAGAGTGAAAATGTTCATGGGACAGGAACATATACAGGAGAAATGATGTAAGGAATTGAAGAAGAGTGATAAAAAAATTGTCAAGAAGAGGAATTAAAGGGACACTAAACTTTACTTTTCATGTTTGCTTCTAATGTAGAAGCAAAAGCGAAAGGTTTTTTGTCCCTAGTGTGAGGATAAACGGACATGTACTTCTGATAGTACATGCCAGTTTATGCTCTGACTGGAAGCTGCCATGGGAAGCAAGCAGCCGTCTAGTCGGTGACTGGCTCTCTCTGCTGAGAATGACTCTCATTTTGCATGGAATCAGCAGGTGGGACCTTATTCTGCATTCTGCAGAATGTGTGAGCCTCCGCTCTGATTGGCTATACAGTAGAAACCTAGAACTGCGGTGTCTCAGCCATAAGACACAGCAGAGAGTAAATCTGCGTGCATCTCTTAAGATGTTTAGTCCAGACCAACAGGACATCATTTTTTAACCCTTGCTTCTTTTACAGCCTCTCTGGCCAACATGCTTTGGTCATCACATGCCACTCCAGAGCAGGGGCACCAAAAACATCTTTAGGGCGCTGCAGTGGGGGGCGCCAGTGGGGAGAGCACCAGGAGAAAAAAAATGCTGGTAGAGGCAGTGGCTGGGGAGATGATCTCCCCTCATCAGCCCTCTACACGGCCGGGTGTGAGGTCCGTCCCCACCCCATGAAGCAGAGCGGAGTCTGTGTGTAAAACACACATGGAGCTCACTAAGTGCTGCTCGCGCTCCCCGTGTGTAGTGATTATCACTACACACGGGGAGCAATCATCTGGGTGAGAGAAAAGAGATGAGGGTAGGAGGGGGAGAGAATGGAGATTGGAGTAGGAGGGGGAGAGAACACAGGTGGGGGTAGGAGGGGGAGAGAACAGAGATGGAGGTAGGAGTGGGAGAGAACAGAGATGGATGTAGGAGGGGGAGAAAACAGAGATGGGGAAGGAGAGGGAGAGAACAGAGAAAGAGGGAGAGAGAACATAGATGGGGTAGGAGGGGGAGAGAACAGAGATGAGGAAGGAGGGGAAGAGAACAGAGGAGGAGGGGGTGAGAACAGATGTGGGAGGAGAGGGAGAGAACAGAAGAGGGGGGAGAAAACAGATGAGAGGAGGGGGAGAACAGAGATGGGGGAAAGGGAAAGAGATATGGGGAAGGAGAGATAAAAGAAATGGGGTTAGGGAAAGAGATATGGGGAGAGGGAGGATACAAGGGATATGGGGAGAGGGAGAGTCATGGGATTGTAGTGGGGAAGGGCGGGCACCAAAATGCACTTTCGCCTGTGTGGAAAAAAATCCTTCCACCGGCCCTGATTGTGAGCAGTGTACGACTGAAATTGTTGTATTATCCATTGCATAACTACAGGAAGATTGCATCAGCAGTTTTTTTTTTTTTTTCAATACGATACATTATTTTTGGTCATCAGTGGAGTTAACCGAACTACATTACATTGTATGAAAACTTATATTAATATTCAATTCTCTAAAAATACATCAGTTCTTAAATATTGTAGAACACATTAAGAGCTAGTGAGGTGCAAATGTAAGTGACAATTTAAATAAATATAAAAGTACAAAATGTACTCAAGATAATTTTCTCAGTTGTGTCTTTTCAGTCTCATGTTTACTTTCTAGTTCCTGACACTATGAACTTTGTGTTAAAAAATAAATAAAAAAGTGATGGCCTTGTAATTCAAGAACCAACTGGTCATTTCTCATAAATCCCTGGTTTCTTGACAGATAATTATTATTTCACTATTCCAGCCTGGGAATGCCACCTGTGTACCAAACCTGCAGTGGACACACAGATAAAATGAGAAGTTTAAAGAGTATAGTCAATGTCAGAAATCCAAGTACAATGTCAAAGCTATCTAGAAGGAGCTATCAGGAAATAAGAGCCTGATGTGTCACACTAAATGTTAATCAATTTGGATTTTCCAAGCAACACTAGGCCTTATCTAATATATTTTATGCCCCCTTGTTTGCCAACATTGATTTCCTTAAAAACCTCCACCCTGCTATTTGCTGGTCCTTGATTTGACACATATTGTCCTTGATGGAAATAACACTTTTAAAGAGCAAGAATTTTTACATTTATATTTGTAAAACACTACACTGGAAAACAGTGTACGTTGGAATCACAATACAAGATTATGCCTAGTGTAATACACAAAGCAAGGACATACAATGCAAAGTACTTGGCTGGCAATGAAGCAGAACTGGGCTGGGTTTTTCCACTTGGGACATGAAATGTATGTTCCAATTGCTACATACTTTCTATGTTTCTTCTTTGTGCTTTTACAGCTGTGTTAATGGGTCTGTTGGACTTTGTCTTAATGGCCAGGTGTACTAGATAATTTCAAATTAAATTATGGACCTGCACTCAAAGTATGATCACTTCATTTTGTTTGGGATACAATATACTAGCGAGAAACAACAAATGTTAAAACTACCCCATGACAGTTTAAAACTCAACATTGTGTCGATTTGGATACCAAAGTACCACTTTACTATCATTTTAGGAACCAATCTCCACTTTTCTGTATCTTTGATTCAGACTATGTGATTCTAGCTGTTTTTCTGAAAGTAAAGCTATTCTTCAATTGTTATTATCCCTGGACCAACCTACGATATGCCATCAGTATACTACATGTATATATATATATAGTGGTTAGCACTACAACCAACGTACTGCTGATATAAGAATAAAAATGAACATATAAATATAATAACCTGCCTGTTGTGCTGCAATATCTGCCAAAAAAGCAATAGAATGGAAGTTACTTAGCAGTGAAAAGATGAAACAGAAAGAGTCCTATGTTATTCTATTGACCAGCTTATCACTGTGCAAATAATCATTCACAATAATCGTCATTTCAAAATGATTTATCAGTAACGTTGTGAGCATCAATCAAGAAAGGAAATATATTCTGTTTTACCCTTACACTAGTGTAAAATATTCAGCTTAATGAGAAGTTATATAGTATATATAGTATGACCAAATCTATTAAAGGAGGTGAACACTCATTTAAAGTTTAACAAGAGATGTTTAAAAAAAAATCTAAGTAGCTCTTAGACATGTTCATTCGTTTTCGGACTAATGCATTTTACGTCTGAAAATAGCATTTTCGTCCATTCGTCCGAAAAAGCGAATAAAGAAAATGCTAAACTAACGAAAGCCGAATGAACGATTGGTTAATAAACGAAAATCATTCGTCCATTCGTGCTATTGGCATTCTATAAACCGAAATAGAGACCTATTCGGATGAATGTGTATTTTGGTTTATAGAATAGCAATAGCATTACATGTATTCCATAAACCGAAAGTCTATAAACCGAAAGACAATCGGTTTATAGACTTTCGGTTTATAGAATACATGTAATGCTATTGCTATTCTATAAACCGAAAGTCTATAAACAGAATGTCGTTCGGTTTATAGACTTTCGGCTTATGGAATACATGTAACGCTACTGGCTTTCTATAAACCGAAATAGAGTCCACATTCATAAGAAATTCTTATGAATGGGGACTCTATTTCGGTTTATAGAAAGCCAAAAGCATTACATGTATTCCATAAGCCAAAAGTTAATAAACCGAACGACATTCGGTTTATAGACTTTCGGTTTATAGAATACATGTAATGCTATTGCTATTCTATAAACCGAAAGTCTATAAACCGAATGTCGTTCGGTTTATAGACTTTCGGCTTATGGAATACATGTAATTCTATTGGCTTTCTATAAACCGAAATAGAGTCCCCATTCATAAGAAATTCTTATGAATGGGTACTCTAGTTCAGTTTATAGAATACCAATAGCATTACATGTATTCCATAAACCGAAACATTCGGCTTATAGATTTTCGGTTTATGGAATGCATGTAACCCTTTTGGCTTTCAATAAACCGATATAGAGTCTGTTTATAGAAAGCCAATAGCATTACATACATTTCATAAACCGAAAGTCTGTAAACCGATATGACTTTCGGTTTATGGAATGTGTAGGTCAATTGATTCGTACGAACGAATAAAACGAAACGAAAATAATGAACGAATTTCGTCTGAAACGAATGCAGTAATGAACGAAATTTGTTTTAGACGAAATAAATAACATTTACGTCCGAATGGACGAAAACGAAACGAAAATTTTAGTTTTGCACATGTCTAGTAGCTCTGTATTCAGCTTGTGGCAAACTAGGCAAGTGCCGTAGGCAGCACATGCCTAAGGGGTGGCTAAAAAACTGGTTATTTAAAAAAAAAAAGGGCAGCTGAGGAGATCTCCCTTCACCAGCCCTCTGCACAGTGAGCAGGCATCATGCCCAGGTGCACAGACATCCTACCATGCTGCCGCTCACACTCCCTGAGCAGTGTTCTGAAGTCAGAGTGCCAAGGGCCACATGACCTGGTAGCGCTCAGACTTCAGACCATGTGGAAAGTACGGGATGCAGCATGGAAGGATGTCTGTGTGCTGGAGTAAGTCCTGGGTCTGCAATGTGTGTGTGATGAGGCATGCCTGGGGTAAGTTCTCGGTCTGCAATGTGGGTGATGGGACACATACTATGGTGCTGGCTATGTCCTGGATCTGCAATGTGGATGTTCAGGCATGTCCTAGGTGTTCAATGTGAGTGATGGGGCATGTCCTGGGGTGCTGGGATAAGTTCTAGGTCTGTAATGAGAGTGATGGGGTATACACTGTGATGCTGGGGTAAGTCCTGGATCTGCAATGTGGGTGTTGGGGCAAGTCCTGGAGTGTTGGTGTAAAATCTGGGTCTGCAATGTGGGTGATGGGGCATGTGCTGGAGTAAGTCCTGGGTCTGCAATCTGGGTGATGGGGCATGTACTGGGTCTGCAATGTTGGTGATGGGTTATGTCCTGGATGTGCAAAATAGGTGCTGGGGCATGTCCTGGGTCAGTAGTGTGGGTGATGGGGCATGTCCTGGAGTGCTGGGGTATGTCCTGGTTCTGCAAAGGTGCTGGGGCATGTCCTGGGTGTGCAATGTGTGTGTGGGGGGTGGGGGTGGGGGGGTATAGGTATATAATTCTACCTATAAATCAATCAATCCAGGCATCTATTAGATAATGAGCAGAATTCTGACTTGATATATAAATAATCAGCATAGACACATCATATTGCTAATGCTCTGGGTGCATTGGTAAAAGTGTATATTTTTCTTGAACCTACCGAGTCTGTGTTTCTAATTAATTAGAGGTTTACCGGCTTTCCTCATTAAATGAAAAATATTTAACACAAGCGATATATAAAGAAAGAAATTAAAAAGCAGTACACAGTCAATTCTTAAGTAAATTGATGAAATATTTTTAGTCTTTAAAATATTAAAACTCCAATGTTGTGTATTTGTAATGCAATGGAGGTTTGGCATGCTTGATATCTTGTCAATAATAGGAACCACAAATACATTAAAGCCACTGTTTTTCTTCTGCATGGTCTGATCTCTGTGGCCTCTACTCCTCTTGATTGCATTATCTATGATGACATTTTCCAGAGCAAAATGAATATAGCAGCCCAGTATATTAGACATAGTGCTCTGCCCTGGAAGTGCCAATTAAATGTGATATTTTATGGTCTGCATTGATTACAAGCCAGAGGCTTAAAGTCTCAATTCTACATTTTTATCATCACTTAAAATTCGATTCCCCCCCCCCCCCCTCCCTAAGTATTTAAATTCTATAAAATTTATACCCAGGAGGACATTTCTATATTCATAGATTCTGCTACAGCTTCTCTGAGAATCTAAACGATTAATATACTAAATTCTTGATATTGAAAAACAAAAAGAAATATATTTTAAAAAAGTCATTCCCTCAGGCAACATTAGTATTAGAATACTTTTAGCCAGGAGTTGAGTGAAATATTTCTGCATATCAGCTATGCTTTGGACACTTATGTACTTGTATGGCACTTTTCCTATTGCTTTTGCAAGGTCAGCTAACAAAATTAGGGTCTTTAGTGTGAGTGAATTATATTTGGCATAGGACTGTAGCAAAATGGTGCTGTCATGAACTGAATGTTGAGAGCCACTGTGACTGGGGTTCTGGAGGGCCCTTGGGGCCAGAAGACTCACTGCTGACTATGGACCATCTGTGGGTCAAGAACCAGCCCTCCCGAAGGAGCTATGTGTCATGGAAGCCTGCGTGATCGAGACTCCACTGGCACTGGAAGGGGTTATAGCATTCTCAAAGGACATATCACTGCCACACCTACTCGTTGTTAGCTGCTCCCTGGATTTATTAATGACTTAATGCTCTATTGGGCCCCATGTTGTCCCCTGTTCCCAAAGCCCCAAGAGTCTGTCACTACCCAGGGCCTTTGCCCTGTACAGAGGCACCCATTCAGTGTAACAAAACATTTTGCCCAGACAGAGCTTTCCAAGTAGTGTGTGAAATGTTATTATATGTTATCCAACACTAGAGCTTACTGTCCTGTGTTTATTGTCTCTTATAGTCTGTATCTGAAGGTGCCATGGTTAATTAGATTGTGCTTTACTGTATTTAGATTACCTGTTTAAATAAGGTCTTCTATTGTTTGAGGCTTACCATGTTATAATTAGTTCCCTGTGCCTCCCCCATAGTTATGTTTGTATGTCTATAAGTCTGTGCTGTTTTCACAAATAAAGTTGTTGTTCATTCTTGTTGTACCTTACTGCTAGTGGTCCTATCTGCTATTTGGGTACAAAGAGCAAGGTTCCAGAAAGACTTGCTGGGTTGATGCTGAGCTTCAAACGGGGGATAAGGAGGGGATTTCCTACAACGGGCAGAGGTGCTACCGGCTTTGGGTAGCTGTGCCGTTACAGGTGCATTTAAGCAATAACCGTAAAGGGGCACACTCTCCTTTTATTTGTATCACTTTATGTACATAATTTAATCTACATATATTGCCTAGACATATGTTTTCCTATTTATAACCACCTCCCATATATAAGGATATTATATCTGTTATAAGGACTATAGTTTTAAATCTAATATACAGTTCCTTTTACGTATGGTGTATCACTGCATTTCCCCTCCATTGTATAAATAACAATTTATTAAACGTATAGAGGAATTTCTTAAATTCTCCTTTTTCTTTTCCTTCTTTTTCTTATAGGACTTTATATTGCTATTTCAACAACGTACCTCTGATGATGCTTACATGGTGAAACGTGTCAGGTTTCTTCCACTGTTGACATTTCATTACAAACGTGTTATTATCCATTTTAATTTTAGGCATTTTTATGGAATGTATTGTTTTGAAATATAATCTAATAAACCAGTATAGTTGGTTTATTTTTTTTTTATCCTGTCCACAAGTCCTATTTTTTTTAAGTGAGCGCTTGCACCTATATTACCCGTTAGGATATATCAAACATACATTTCAGCCTTTCGTAGAAGGTAGTCATCAGATAAGGCACAAATGTGAATGATATTATTGTTTATTTATAAAATCCAAGGTGTCCAATTCACATATTAAACTGACATACACAAGTATGTATACTGACAGGGAATCTAACGAGCAGCAGATTTGAATAGGGCGGTAGTAGACTTTTAAATTTGGTTCTTTTGGCTCATTCACTGAACACATTTTCATGAACAGAATTTGAAGATTGACAGGGAAGGTAAATTGATACGGCAGCACAATTTTGACTAACTGACACAGACAATTAGGCTCTAAAGGCAGATAAGAGCGAATTGACCTGTAGTTTTTCTGTACTGAAAGCTCCATAAGTAAAGTTTTACTTAAATAGCTTGTTTGGGGTTTTTTTGTCTTCTTTTGGATCAAACGCAGGAATGATAGACAGGTTGAACTTGATAGACTTAGGTTTTTTTTCTCCGCTCATACCCTCATTTATATTTCTCTCTCCACACATACCCTCATGTATATCTCTCTCTCTCCACTTTTTCTCTTCACCTGATGGAATGCCCCCTGCCCCCCATGGCACAAAAGGCTACATAACTGTGGAATGTTGGGGATGATACAAAATGCAACACCATGGTTATGTATCTGTAACTCCTACCCAGCATCGTTAATTCTCTAAGGGATGAAAGGGGAGATATTTGACTGTCATTGTTATACTTACTACCTGCAATGCAAGACATGTGTTATGTGTATCACCATTGACCATATCTCTCCCCCACACCCCTTCCCCATAACTCCAAGCTATAATGTTGTATTTTTACATATTTCTGAAAAAAAACTAATAAATATTGATTTTCAAGAAGAAAAAAAGATTACTTTGAATGGAACATTGGAACATGCAAGGTTGTGTTCAAATAAGTCAAATGTGTAATGTAAAATAAAAACTAAAAAAAAGTTATTGCATTCATATGATTATTACTAACCCGAAGTAAAGTCTCCCTTGAGTTAATGAAATGTGTTAGATCCAGTCCCTCGTTTGTTTCCTTCCAACAGCTCTGTGCAACAACAATTTACTCACAGGAAAAAAGACATTCTGAACAAAGTATTTTAAATTGGCAAAAGCAATGGAAAATCATCCAATGGGATTTGATAACTTAAGAAGGTTTTGTTTGGAGAGTGTTTAGCTAGTGACAAAGAACCACCAGCAGATTCCACAAACAGTCATCTAACTTTTTTGACTTGTATAGCAGTATTCTATTTTACTAGCTTGCTATGTCATATAATTGTACTTTCTCGGTGACTTTTGCCCCTCTCTTAAGCTATTTTTACATACAAAAACAACCCTTAAACAACATGGAATAACACAGCAGGGTGTTTTGTCAGACTTTTAAAGAACCACTCAAATAAAACGAAACAAAAGTGGCTCAAAATTTTAGTTTTTTGTTTACTTTTGCTTGAACAATAGAAGCTAAAGTAAAAAATCCTATGCTTCTAGCCTGAAGTAAACCCTATATATATTCTAGAGACAGGGCAAGTAAGAGCTAATTATGATGCTGATGCAGCCAACCAGCATGGGGGTTCACCACAAGAATTTGGTTGAGGTCTGTTGGGCTGTCGTTCTTTGCTAGTGCCTCTTTATAAAGGCCACACAGTACATGCGCACGTTGTCACCTCCAAGCACGCCAAAGTTTACCCCAGTAATTTATACCCCAGTAATTTATAGAAACATAGAAACATAGAATGTGTCGGCAGATAAGAACCATTCGGTCCATCTAGTCTGGCCAATTTTTTTTTAGTACTTTTATTAGTCCCCCGTTCCCGGTCTTATAGCTAGGATAGCCAGTGCTATATTTACCGCGAGGCATCCTAGGCGGATGCCTAGGGCAGCAAATTTTGGGGGGCGGGACCCAAAACCCCGTCCCTTAAAAAAAAAAAAAAAAAAGACCGCGCTTGCAGGCAGAGATGGAGGTGAGAGGGGATCGTCTGCCTAGGGCAGCGCAAAATCAAGATACACCACTGAGGATAGCCTTGTGTCTATCCCACGCATGCTTAAAATCCTTGACTGTGTTTACCTCTACCACTTCTGCTGGAAGGCTATTCCATACATCCACTACCCTCTCAGTAAAGTAATACTTCCTGATATTACTTTTAAATCGTTGCCCCTCTAATTTAAGACTATGTCCTCTAGTTGTGGTAGTTTTTCTTCTTTTAAATATACTCTCTTCCTTTACTGTGAAATTTGTTAAAGTATCGTCTACTGGCAAGTAGTTGTTGCTTGGTTGACTAAGTTGACTATTGCACAATAAGCCCCACGTCTGCCTCCATCAATCCTTCTTCTCTCTGTAATGTCCAAAACTCTGAAGTCAACAGTTTATTTATAAAGTATTTTTTTTTTTTTTTTTACCAGTAAGAACACAATGAGATTTGTCTCATTTTCAAAGTCTACCTTTCCTAGATCGCATGTTCCCTCCAGAAAGGGATGGCACCAAATTCTGGTAGCCAGGCAAATCCACAAATCTCCTCCGGGCTCCTTGGGTTTGTTCTTGACTCCACAAGTTGTGTTATATCTTGGTTGACAAACATTTGTAGAATTAGTTGTCATGGAAACAATAGGAATAAAATAGAGAAGATCTTTTGATATGATTTCCTGTATTATTGTATAAAGGGTGTTGGATTGCTCCAATATTTGTGCCTCGGGATGTGCTGCCTGTAAATCTGTCCCTTTAAAGAAGGTGTGGATTGCCACAAATAAGGAACACAATTAAGAGCATTCATCTGACAAAAAGGTGCCTTTGTTTATACCAGGAACTAATGAATGCCTAATTAAATATCTTCTTGCAAAATAAGGAAGCTTAACAATGAAATATAAATAAGAGAAATAAAATACTAGTACTTCATAATTAGTACTAAATGCATTGCTATTATTACAGGTTATCCCGCACTTACACTGTTTTAGGTTACGGTGACCAGATTTTTTCAATGATATTCAGGACATTTTTATTTCTTTAGAGGCAGAAAGTAAAAATAGATTTTCGAAGCATATTTTCTACAGATTAGATATGCACTTTATTTGTTTTGTTGAGTAATTTATTCATTTATTTAGGAGTTAAGTTGACTATATGTAAGTTGAATAATGACTGTACTATAATATGAGATACAAGTGAAGCCAAAAGCTGGAGTCATCTATTAGTAAACATTGTGGTGATCAGACCAAGAATCACCTTTAAAAATGGTCTGGATGTTTTTTTTTTTTAGAAAAGAAGAACATACAGGACTATTAATAATAGAATAAGAATTGATAATAGAGCTTATTGTTCCAAGGAGAAATCTGATTGCCCTTTGGAGTCAAGAAGGAATTCTTCCCCCTAGGAGGCAAAATTCGAAATAGCTTCTGTAGGGGTTTTTGCCTTCTTTTGGATCAAAACGCTGTAATGATAGGTAGAAGGGTTGAACTTGATGGACTTGTGTCTTTTTTCAACCTAAATTACTATGTTACTATGTTACACCCCCCCCTTGTCAAAAGTAGAGTTGTTTACCCCCCACACATCCAACTGCCAACCAACACCCAAATAGATGTTCAGCAACTTTCCCAGGGTACATTGCATAGCTTTGTCAGGTTTATGTGACAGGTACAGGGCCAAATTTGGGATAAGGCCATTGCAGCTTTTAAAAGTGGGATTTTGACATATTGACTAGAAACATAGAATAGAAACATAGAAACATAGAATGTGTCGGTCCATCTAATCTGCCCAATTTTCTAAACACTTTTATTAGTCCCCAGTTCCCTATCTTATAGTTAGGATAGCCTTGTGCCAATCCCACGCATCCCATGCAATACAGCAAGGATGAGCTACAACAGCAGCAGCAGGATGAGAAGAACTGTTGGCCCTACCAAGTGCGGTGCCAGAAATGAGCTGTTCTTAAACCTTCTAGCCTTGCATTACTTCTCTCTATTATCCCCTTGTCGAGCCTTATTTCATACCTATATTCCTTTCTCTATAAACCTGGCTTTTCTCAGTCCATTGCTGCCTATAATTCTTTACTGGCTATTTAAGTTATCTACAATGATCAGAAAATCTGTATTTTAGAACACTGTACTAAAATTCATCATGAGTAAGAAAGGTCATAAAAAGTCTATATTTAGAGTCAACGTAATTGATAAAGGAGAATGGCAATGATGACTAATAATGCAAATTCACATGAGATCCAGAATCTAATCACACAAATGGCATACCTTGTTCCGAAGCTAATTCCCAAACTTAAAAACCTGTTTTCAAAAAATGAACTGACATTTAATTAAAACACAATATGTGGTTGTGTTCTGCTCAGGGAATGCCGACATTTCTCTAGCTGAAAATATTTTAATTAAGCTAAAATGGGGGTGTGCTAATTTTGACTTAGTTTGTAAGAGTGCGGCATGGAAAAGATTTTTTATTATCTTACATCTCTACTGTATCACATAAACAAATAATTTACTATTTAGCAATTTATGTTCAATATCCATAAAGTGAGGGAATAGGCACAGCAGCTATTTAAGGGTTAATCCATCTCAATATTTTAAGAGGATTTCCCTTTAATTTGGGAAACCTGCTAATGTTTTATAATATGTTTTCACTGGCTAATTGTAAAGTATTTGCTGCCATTACATTTACAGTCTTTAGTCTGCTTACAGTTGAATGATGTATTATATATCCCTGTCTCATCCCTATAATCCCAGGTTTAGCTCCCACATAGCTCCATAAATTGTTTCTTTAATCTAAAAGTGGTACCTGGAATGGCATATTATGTCTTTGTATATATTTTATTTGTAGTGTGTTATGTTATATATTTCAAGCTGTAACGTACCCTTCAATTATAATGAGTTAAAAAAACATGGAGATAAAACCAGTAATGGCCTGACATTTAGCATGAATGGATTTAGCAGAGAACTTCTCCATCCATAATCAATAGCTTTGGGAAGGGAGACATATTTACCATGCCATAGTTGTGCATTTCAGACCTTTGCTTGAAGCTTACAGACACTTTTAAAACAATCTTATTGTTTATTAGCAGTCATTAACGGGTCAGTGGAAGAACAACCAATATGTTTTTTATTATTCCTCTATTACAGTTGCCACAGACTTTCCTAATTTAAGCAATCTCTCTTTCCACATATCCGTACATACCTAATTTACACCATCCCCAAAACTGCACAAACCCTCTAGTTGGCTGCTAAAATGTAGGATCATTTCCCGGTTAGTTGAAGCTAACCTACAGGCGAAATACACACATGGAAAAGGAACAATACAATTCCTCAATGCCATGTGTAGTGTTGCAATCAATGAAGTTGATGCCTATGAATCTACGTTGCTTCTTGGTTTTGATGTTGTTAATTTGTGTGGTTACAAAGAATGCCTTAGACTCTGTCACAATCACAGAGGATGATATGGCCTAATATATTTAGAGGACTCATTGTTCAGTGCAATGAATCTCTTATTAAAATGAGTGTGCAGTGCTAATATTTAGAGTTCTTTTATACGGCACTTTCCCTGAACTCAATACATTCACTTTTTGATATAAGAAAATATATATACATACGTACACACACCGATAAGTCATAACATTATGACCACCTGCCTAATATTGTGTAGGCCGCCTTTTGCTGCCAAAACAGCCCTAACCTGTCGAGGCATCGACTCCACTAGACCACTGAAGGTGTACTGTGGTATCTGGCACCAGGACAATAGCAGGAGATCCTTAAAGTCCTGTAAAGTGAGAGGTGGGGCTTCCATGTATTGGACTTGTTTGTCCAGTGTCAGAGGTATTGAACAGTAATCTCGAGACTGGTACATATGAATAAAGCAGAAGCCAAGGATAACAAGATGGATGCAAGCAGTATATTTAAAGTATAATAAATCCTACATATTAATTAGAATATTGTTTTATTGTTTTATTAGTGTGGTATATATTTTATTAAACATGTTTATTTAATGTGCAATTATAAGAATACGAATATGATGAATATTTACTCTAATTTGAAATTGTATTAACACTTTTAGACATTGAAAAATATATATTGTCTTATATTATACTCACAATCCAGGTGTAGCTATAAATCATGACATCATCTCATTTAAATTAAACACACCTATCCATTCAATTGGCTAGAAATTACAGAAACAGGGTGTGAATCTGAGATAAGGTTTGGTTGATAAGTTGATACTGGAGGTTGAGAGAGGGACCGGAGATACGTGAAAAGCCCTGGGGAGCGGTGGCGTTGCTAGGTCAACAAATGATCGGGGGCTTGAGCCCAGATGAGCACAGTCGGACACAAACTCACCCGTCTCTCTCTCTCTCTTTGTCTCACGCACCCTGTCTCTCTCCCTCTCTTTCTAATGCACACCGCCTCTCTCTCTCTCTCTCTCTCTCTCACACACTCCGTCTCTCTCTCTCTCACACACACACACTCTATCTCTCTCTCTCACACTCTAACACTCTCCGTCTCTCTCTCTCACACTCTCCGTCTCTCTCTCTCACACTCTCCGTCTCTCTCTCACACTCTCCATCTCTCTCTCTCTCACACTCTCCGTCTCTCTCTCTCTCACACTCTCCATCTCTCTCTCTCTCACACTCTCCGTCTCTCTATCTCACACAGCGTCTCTCTCTCTCTCTCACACTCTCCGTCTCTCTATCTCACACAGCGTCTCTCTCTCTCTCCATCTCTCTCTCACACTCTCCGTCTCTCTCACACTCTCCGTCTCTCTCTCTCTCACTCTCCGTCTCTCTATTTCACACAGCGTCTCTCTCTCTCTCTCTCTCTCTCTCACTCTCCGTCTCTCTCTCTCTCTCTCACTCTCCGTCTCTCTCACTCTCCGTCTCTCTCTCACACTCTCCGTCTCTCTCACACTCTCCGTATCTCCCACACTCTCCGTCTCTCTCTCTGTCTCCCACACAATAAATTCATTATTATTTTATTAATAATTGTTGCATTGTATTTACTTTTGTAAAAACGTCATCCAAACTCTCACATACATAACAAATTCTTGATATAGGTATTTTTAGTCGGACCCATATATATGACTCATCAATTTTCATGTTTTTTTATGATTCATAATTAATAACTCATATTCATATTTTTATGGTTATTAATATCCGACACCAGCACCTTGAACTCATTGTTGTGTTCCTCAAACCATTCCTGAACCATTTTTTCTTTGTGGCAGGGTGCATTATCCTGCTGAAAGAGGCCAATGCCATCAGGGAGTACCTTTTCCATGAAAAGGTGTACTGCAAAAATGTTTAGGTGGGTGGTACATATCAAAGTAACATCCACATGTCCGTGGCATATTAATGAGCGTACTGGCTGTGGCATATTAATGAGCATACTGGCTGTGGCATATTAATGGGCATACTGCCTATGGCATTTTAATGGGCATGCTAGCTGTGGCATATTAACAAGCATACTGGCTGTGGCATATTAATGGGCAGAGTGGCATATTAATCGGAAAACAGTGGCATATTAATGGGCAAACAATGGCATGTTAATGGGCATACTGGCTGTTGCATATTCAGGGGTAAACTAACAGTGGCATATTAATGGACAAACTGGCTGTGGCATATTCATTTGCAAACTGTGGCATATTAAGTCTTGGATGTGCAATGCGGGTAAACGGGCATGTCCTGGGGGGCAGCAGCAAATCCTGGATGTGTAATACAGGTGATGGGGCATGTCCTGGGGTGTAATTAAATCATTGGCATTATATACAAAGACCTGGATAAAATTACTTTGGGAGGGTAGGGTGGTTGAGAGGGAGATATGGGGAGGGCCCAGAATTTTGTTCAGTAAGGGGCCCTAAAATTTCTGATGGCGGCCCTTTTTCCAGGTACACTTGAAGTCGGGGATTATATAGGCATATAGTCAGGTACATGGTTACATAATTACACAAAACAGGTGCTAATGATCATCAGTTTATATGTAAATTGAAACACAATTAACTGAAAAAGAAACAGTTGTGTATGATTAAACTGGGTGAGGAGCAGCCAAATTTTGCAAATAAGGTGAGGTTGCGGAAGACCATTTTATGTCAAATGTAACACACAATGGCAAGACTAAGCACTCAATAAGACATAAGGTAGTTATACTTATATCAGCAATGTCTCTCCCAGGTAAAAATGTCAAGACAGACAGAGGTTTGCAGATGTCCTGTTTTTGAGTTTTACGAACTTCTTATCACTCTCTACTCCACACCTTAACCAGTAATTACACTCCAGGGAATTGTCCCACAGGCCAGCCCACATGGTTTGGTCAGCAGTGAATATTACCCCCATTTTAAAATAGTTTTTTCTCCACATGATTTTTTCTTCACAGGTTTTTCTTCACATGTTAAAAATAAAATAGCTAATTTATTTCTGTGAATCATAGAATGCTATAAATGAGGATTTTTAAAAAATAAATAAATATATATTTATTGTAAATCACATAATTTAAACTTAAGCCCAGCTCATTGAGGGAGGAGCAGTTTGCACCAGATGCCAAGACACAGTGTGCTGAGATCAGCAAACATTCAGTCCCACCCTTCTATGAGTACAGCACCAGTAGGAGCAAGGCAGGCAACTACAGTGCTATGTATTTTAAGGTATCAGACCTTAGTCAGCACTGGCTTACATCATGTTCTGCTGCTCTGAGTCCTCACTATGTGCTTCAGGCAGTGCTGCAGTCAATTTCTTTTAAATACACAACACTGAAGGTGCCTGTGCTTCTCTCAAAGGCAAGAGGAAGAAATGGAGACATACATGAGGGGCTATCAAGAGGAGTATGGGAGGAGTATAGAACATAGACACTAATTTGGGGGAGGAAAAAGACAGGGAGGATATGGGGAGTAGAGAGAAAGACATTGGGGGCATGAGAGAGAAGAGAGAGACAGACATTGAGGAGTAGTTGGGAGAGATAAAAACTTGGGTAGGTATGGAGGGTATAAGGCAGGTATGATTAGGAGAGAGAGACTCACAAGAGGGGAATGGGGTAGAAGCAGACAAGGGAGAGATGGGGAAGAGAGAGACAGACAATACTTTCAATTTAAATATTGTGTAAATCAATGCATAAAGTATCTTGCCCTATTATCTTGTGTTCCAATCCTGGTTTTCCTTGTTTACCCTTGCATTATTTCTCTGTGCCTATACAACTGTGCATTTCTTGCCTTTGCATAAAGTATCAAAGGTACAGTATATAAATAAATGTTGCCAAGTATTGTTTATGCATCACAATGTATATATAGGACAGTTATTTGGCACTATGTGTATGTCTCTGGCATACTATATACATAGGAAAAACTATGTGCCACCATGCGTATTTATCTAACACACATTTAAAAAAATAAAGGGATTGAAATGAAAAAAAGCTTGTTTCAGTGGAGTGTCAGAAATCGCATCTGTCCCATTACCTATTTTTCTATATTGTATTCTGTTGTTGTTTCCTCCATCCACTGTTTGTCATATCTTATAAAACAGATATTTGAACACCAAGGTGAAGATTAAATGAAACAGCAGGTTATTAACCTAGAAATCAGTAACATGGTATTCAGATACCAGAATCAAGAGGAACATTCTACAAAGGATAAAACCAGCTGCTCTATCATATAAAAAGCAGATTTTAAATGATGATAAAAAAAGATTAACAATAGAAAAAATAGTAATATATAAAAAAAGTAAGTCATATCTCTCGGGAAACGGAAGAAATATGGATGTGACTTTTTTCATTTGATATACAAGCTATAATAGCCTGATATCTTAACCTAGTTATGTGAAAGGTTCTTCAGAATAATCTGCAAACAAAAATAGCTTCTGATACAAAATATTTATTGAAAATGGAAATTAATATTCCCTAGTGTAGATATTCTTATGATGTTATCATATCCAGATATTAATGCTACCTATGTGGTAATATGGGATCAGATTTATTTATAAAGCATTGTATAATCAGGGTAAGAGATTCTCGACAAGCATCCATGTTACAAAAATCTCTCATTGTTCTCAGTATTTAGACAGGTCTATTCATCAAACTGAAGCAGTCATCCAGAAAACTAGAGATTCAGGTACATAAAAATATTTAGATCTGCTAAATAGTACTCAGTAATTATGACAAAATCATAAATCAAACAAGAATATGTAAACAGATGCAGTCCACTATAGTTTCCAGCAGGATAAAAAAATATAATGATGTTACGTGTAAAAAGTACAATATAATAAGGCAGTCCCCAGGGAGTATAGGTCAGTTAAACATAGTTAGAAAAAAGCAGAGGTGAAAGCGGCAAACAAAAAACAGCAGCACATATTAATAAAGGAGAATTCACATACATTCAGGCACAAATAATCTTGATAAAGATAAACGTGCGCTGGACTGACTAAGATAACATCCTTCAGATGCCATTCATCATCCTAATAGGGACATCCAGGTAATTTATCATGATCCAGCATGCAGCAGGGCTCAGGTAACACAATAAACCCAGTGGCTTTTGAAGCTTGCAGGCATTTTTTTGTTTGAAATAAAGAGGGCAAATAAAACCACTTGTGGTACTCCAAAATACTCAGGAACACACTGTAGGGCCTGCTGTAAATAAAATACAAGGCACCTCAAACTCCAGTACTCCACCAGGAGAAGATAGCAGAGGAGCAACCACAACCATCAATCATTTTACCACAGAAATGGGGCTTCTTCTGGCTCTAAAATGTCATATCCTCGTTAGGATTTTAAATAAGCGAAGATCGGAAGTAGTGAAAACACATAGTAACAAAAAAACTCAAACTTCTACTTGAGGGTATACACACAATATATACAAAGTTCATACATAATAAATATATGCACAATATTCATAAGTCACACAAATAGACAACATACTGGTCTGAATGTCTTATCAAAGTATAACATACAAATTAAAAGGGGAAATTAAGGGCAAAAATCCATATTCACAATTCCATTAAATGGCAAACAATATATGTATGTATTATATTTACAAAACTTTTTTACATTAAGTCACACAAATAGGTGGCAAATTGCTATAAGCCTCTCATGTTTGAACAAGTCATGTGTCTTACAGCAAAACATTTAATTCACCAATAAGAATATATAATTTACAAATTCATAAAATTACAAATTTATCAATCTATAAACCCATACATTTAAAAGAGCAACTAGAGGGCACAAGGCACTACTGACTATGGCATGAATGGCAAACAATAAATACATCCATAAGATCAAGCCACCTAAATTATGATCTTTTCTTTCTAAGTGGGCAGAAAACATGGGTTTATAAATTTGTAGGTTTCTGAATTTGTAAATTATTCACTTAATAGTGAATTACATTTTTAGCTCTAGGATCACACGTTCTATAGGCTCATCCAGGCTGTATCTGGTTCTTCTGGTTTACTTTCTTATCTTGCTTTATCCTTGCTTGAGCCCTTTCCTTGTTTTGTTTGGTTTCTTGCCCTGTTATCTTGTGTTCCAATCTTGGTTTTCCTTGTTTACTCTTGCCTTGTTTCTCTGCTCCTATACAACTGTGCCCCACCAATTTGTTGTGTGTTTCTTCCCCAATGTGCCCTGCGACAGTTGTCTGTTGGTGTCTATGTTTCTTGTTTAAATATAGTTTTAGCTTCATGTAGGCAGGGTTAGTGCCAGGAACTTGCCAAAATGTGGGTTATCTTGATGTGGTTGGCAAGCTTTTAATTTCATGGTCATTTGGTGCAACTAAAGCTTCACCATATACCATCTTAGAGTCCTAGGCAAGTCCTGTGTTTATGTTTGTGGTTTTGTATGTCTCATTTAGCTCGGTTGCCATTTGCTTTGTCTGTGCCTTGTCTGTCTCTGCCCTGTATTCTTTCTTGTCTTAGCCCTGTAATCTGTAGTCATTATCCTCTTCCTATACAGTACCCTGTTTCCTGTCTTTGTTTTTTGTCTTTTAACTTGTGACAGTGACCCAGTTCCTGCACATGAACTTCTGTATACTACCAATGGGAGCTCTAGGTCCTGTGTCACCTGGACCCTATCCCTGGCATATGGCTGTAGGCAACAGTATGGAGGTCGTCGAGTGGAGTCAGAAGCAACATTGGTTTGTCTTGTTAGGTGGCTCCTGGGCCTGCCTTGGTTCCTGTTTAAAAGCCTCTGCTTGTGAGCAAATCACTCTCCTGACCAGGGATTTCATTAGAAATGACCTCCTATCCTTGTTTTGTTCTCAAAGAGGTCAATTCACTATGTATTTATCTGCTGGTCACGCCCGGAGTTCACTCATGAAGATGGAGGCTATGTCACAGTTCCGCTGTATTTCTGCCTGGAGCATGTTTCCCTACATTCCCTTGAAGCACTTGAGGATTTTGGCTGCTCTCTCCTCTACGCATGTCCCAGTTTCAAATCTCTTTCAAATAATCTGAGGATCTTGATTCCTAAATTCATCCCATTTGTTCCAGTTCCTGAACCCCTGTTACTAAGTGGCCCATCATCTGAACCATGGAATCTGTACTTGTGATAACTTCTGTTATCAAATCTGTTGTTTGCTTGCTCGTAAACAGTTGTGCTGGTCATGCCCAGAGGTCACTCTCTAAGAATGGGGCTATGTGAGGCTCAACCATAGGGTCGATTCCTTTCAGGCAAACAACTCTGTTCTTGTACCCTGACCTGTTGTTGATTACTCAGTACCCATTCTGCATTGCGGTTTCACATCCAGTATCAGAACCATTACAGGTCTTAGTACTGGTGATCACGCTAATTCTGCAGCTTACATAAAATACAGGATTCCTCGTGAATGGCTCAGCTTTTCTCCTGAGCCATTCACGAGGCTCCCTTATGAATAGGCACTTTGATGCTTGTGTTTAGTCAGATCAGTGCATGTGCACTACATATGCTCATTATATCGGAGATCACTTGAGCATCACGTGTCCCATTAATCTATTAATGGGACACACTGTCTTTTTATAATGACTTCTGAAATCAGGCACTCAGGGTCCCATATCACCTGGACCCTGTTCATTACAAATATAAAACGTTAGCAACTATTTTATAGCACATAATGGAAACAGGAATTTCAAAATAAATAAAGATAGGAATATTTAACATAAGGAACCAAATACAAATATGAATATAAAGCTGCTTATATTCTCATAGATAATAGAAATCATACTGGGTTGTTTAAATGTATATCTGGTTTTATGATATATAGAGGAAAAACATAACTGGGAATACAGAGTATCGCTACAGACTTTAATTATCAGTGGACAAGTTTCTACCTGATGTACAGGAACAAGATTCCAAGCTAAAACAGCTCTGAAATCTCTTAAACATGGAATGAGAAAATAAGTGTTAGATTCATATTTTGTTTTCTTGCAAAAAAATATGTGTTATTCATGTGAATTTATATGTAACTATCATTTATCTGTCTTTATGTAAAGCTAAGCTGACTACTATTAAAACTGGAAGGAAATATGTGAATTGAAAATGATTGTCATCTCATGTGGAAATCTGGGGACTTAACCGTGGACACAATGGATTAATTTGGGGTTTAATTTGGGATCATTTTGGTTTTGGCAAATACAGATTGCCAGCTGTGAGGACAATGTGAGGCAAGTGTCAGCCAGGTGACAAATGCTGCTTGTCCGGTGGCACGTGCAGCAGTGTAAGAGAATACCTCCCAACATTTTAGATAGCCAAAAGACACACTTGTGGGAGTGGTTGAAGGTGTGGCTATGGATGAAATTTTAAGCATCATATTTAAAATGGGATCAAAATCCCGGGCAATTACAGACCTGTAAGCTTGGCATCTGCGGTGGAGAAACAGTTTGAAGGGTTTGCTAAGGGAATATGTTCAAAATGTCATCTTGAACAAAAATTTCAATAGCAGGAGTCAACATTTACAGTCTGAACAAAATGTATCTTCCCTAAAAGAGGATTTGGACAAACTGGGTAACTGGGCAGATAAGGCAAATGAGATTCAATGTTGGCAAATGTAAAATTATGCATTTTGGGTATAATAATAAAAATGCAACATGTAGTTCTACTTATGAAAAAGATTTGTGAATAATTGTAGACAATAGACTTAGCAGTATTGCACAGTACCAGCAGGCAGCTGCAAAGGCCTATTGTTGGATCTGTATTTGGGAGCGTAGAGCAGGGTACAAATAACTGTGCCACAAGGATGGTGCAGATAAGCCAGGTTTTAATGCAGGCAGCGGAGATGCCAAAAAGGGGACAAGCCAGAGTCGGGGTATGAAGCGTAGGATTAAAAATGGGAAACAAGCCGGGTCAGGATGGGAGAGGTCAGAGAGGTCAAGGAACAAGCTGAGGTCAGGTATCAGAAGGTCAAAAACGGAATCAGGTAATCTCTGGAGGGAAAAGGAACCAAGCAGGACGAACCAAGCTTATCAGCTCAATATACAAGCAAAGATGGAAGTGTGTGAGGGGTTTATATAGGGCTGTCAGTACAGGCCTCGCCCTTCAGCCCAGGTAGTTCCTCCCCCTCTCCATAGGTCTCTATGGGACACTTTGGGGAAGTGTCAGCCTCCTCCCCCGCCTCTCCTGCATCCACCAATGCTCCGGGCGCATTCAGGAGCTGGACGACTGGGGCAACGTCTATGAAATGCTCGGATCTTGGCAGGAGCGTAAATGTATGATACAGGTTCCCAGGAACATTCTTCTGGACCGTATCCTCACCAGTCGAACAGGTATTCCAGTCATCCCATGCGGATATGGGAGTCCAAAATCTCTTCGACTTCGTACTCTTCAGTGCCATCTACTATTACTGGGGGAGGAGGAGGAGGTTGGTTTCTGGGTCGAGTATCGGTACCATTTCTTCAGGAGGGACACATGAAAGGTGGGGTGAACACGCCATGAAGGAGGAAGTTCCAGACAGACGGCCACTGGTTCCACCAGGGCAGTAATAGGAAAGGGACCTACAAATTTGTGATTGAGTTGACTCGCCCTTCAGCCCAGGTAGTTCCTCCCCCTCTCCATAGGTCTCTATGGGACACCTTGGGGAAGTGTCAGCCTCCTCCCCCACCTCTCCTGCATCCACCAATGCAAGGGCGCCATCAGGTACAGAGACACGCCCCCTCTGCAAGTGTAACGCTGAAGCACGCGTTACTCATGGCCTGCGTGTAACTCGAGACCGGGGATGCGGCCTATCAAGTGACGGCGCGATTGCCTGGCGGGATACCAGAGAAACAGGGGACCCTGGAGATGGTAAGTGACCCCTGGGCAGAGGGTGAGAGGGCCCAAGATCCTGACACCTATAGTAAATTGTGATGTATTAAAAGAGGTATTTAGTCACAGGAGAAAGATATTATTCTGCCTCTTTACAAGTCCATGGTAAGACCCCACCTTGAATATGCTGTTCAGTTCTGGGCACCTTTTAAAAACAAAGACATTATGGTACTAGAGAAAGTGAGATTGCTACAAAACTAAGGACAATTTTTGAACATATTTGGTTTGGGTCCTGCAGGGGCATATTGTGCCCCTAAGTGACAGGCATGCTGCCAGCCCGGAGCACACCTGTCACTCGGAGGCACAATGTCTCTTGTGTATTTCCGGGGGTTTGTGTGCTGAGAACAGCCAGCACAAAAACCCCCGGAAATACACGAGAGACGGTGTTACATCCAAAAGACGACGCTGCGCTGAATTCGGCAACAGAGTCACTCACTCTGTTGCCAATTCAACAAGCATGAAAAGTATACGAAAATTAGACAAACTAGAACAGACTACTTGAGGTAGAGAGCCCTGCTCGCAAGCTTATGATCTAGAAGGAATGGGGTACATAAAACACATAAGGGAGTGAAGAGGACAGAGGGAATGGGGTTGTAGTAACAGTTATGTAGATGGTTGGCAGTAGATGAATTTGGCCAAAGATTAATTGTGTGCATTCTAGCTGGATTAGTTGTGAGTTGTAATCCCTAGGTGGGATTAGCTATAGATAAACCAACCGGCATGCTAGTTGGATGAGTAGTAAGCTTCATTAAAGAGATGAGTTTTGAGTGACTTTTTAAAGTTTGAAAAGGTTTAAAAAGAGAGTGGGCAGCTCAGGCAAAATCTTGGAGGCAGGAGTGGGAAGAGGTGAGGAAGTAGGAGGAAAACTGTAGACCCATTGAGGAGCGCAGAGGTCGTGCAGGGAAGTATCTGTTCACGAGGGAGGCAATATACGGTGGGACCGGGGAGTGGAGGACTTTGTAGGTTAAAGACAGAATTTTAAATTTGATCCTAGAGCAGACGGGGAGCCAGTGGAGGGAATTGCAGAGGGGAGCCGCCGAATCAGACCGACGAGTAAGAAAGATGAGTCTGGCAGCTGTGTTTTGAATAGATTGCAGGGGAGAAAGACGAGCCTGAGGTAGTCCAGACAGAAGGCTGTTACAGTAGTCAAGGCGAGAGATCACAAGCAAGTGCACTAGTGATACTGAATAGTGCTCACTGTGTGATAACATACAACCTGGATTATTAGCTCCGTACTGTTTTAATTTCTAGTTGAAGATAGACAGGATGTGTAAATGTAGTTAATTTCCCAAAGCTTGGAGCTGGAGTTCGAGGAACTGTCCAATGCAGGGACCTGCTGACCAAAACGTCTGTCAGCAAGTTGAGCTCTAAATAAAAAGGGAACTATTGTGAGCTGACAAATGAACTGCAAATATTCAGACAATAATAGCTGAGTTGAAAATCTTTCCAAATTGCCTGTCTTGCCCACCTTGCCACTATTCACTGTTTAGACAAACTTTATTTTTCCTTTGCAGATTACAACAATGAAAATGAAAGGGAAATAGCACCAGGGAAAGATGAGGTACACAAATTAATAGTGACAGAGCAGGCTCTCTAAACTATACAGAGAGCTCTTTGCACAATACCAAAAATGAGTCTGCTTTGTATATTGCAAATGTGCAAACTAAAGAATAACGGACTGTCCTTTTAAGACATTCCTGTAAACTGCATCAGAGGGACATCTGGATGCGAGCCAAGGGAACAAACGCAAAAGAGTCCTAAACTGTAGTCACTGGTGCCGCAAGTATAGTATTCGTGTGTGTCAGAGAGAACTACATATTTATACATTTCCTGGATACACTATGTAAACACTTCCTAAAATGTACTCTGAATATACCACATGAATCTTAAATGTACTACTCTGTAGGGCTAGACATTTACCTTGATAGGCAATTTATCTGTGGTTGGCAGAGCGTACATCATCATTCTTCTGGTATTTCTAGTTCTGGTTCTTGTTTAATGTGTAGGGAGCCATGAAGCAAATTACAAAATAGATCTGAAAATATTACATTTGGGTCTAGTCACTAAACTTTGAATTAGTCTCAAGTTGGAATTTAAAATTTGACCTCCGAACTTGACCAACTTGAGCTATGAGTATTCTATACTCAAACTCCCATCTCAAGCTCAACCTTCATTGAATGCAAGAAAAACTGCTATTCACTAAAACATTTGTACTTGTCAGGTTCCATCCTGCTGTCAAGTTTCATCCCGCATGGAGATCATCCTGTGTCCAGTATCTATCAAATTTCTTTCGTTTCCATTCTGTCCTTTGCTGTTATCTTTGTTAATTATTCTTGTGTGTTTCACTCTCCCTAGTTTCAGCCTTACAGTGGCATCCTTCACTAGTTAGGACACAGAGTGTTAGCCCCACAGAGTGGAAACCTGCCCAACCTGGTGCTAGAGTGGCACATGCCCAGTTGGCCCCAGAGTGGCACCTGCCCAGTCGGGCTTCAGTCCAGTTCCTACTCTGTCCTTAGCCCTGTAAAAGGGGTGACTTGTGTCCGTGTAATGGGGATGCCCTGATCCTGAAACCTATAAAAGGGGTGACCTGAGTCCCTTAATAGGACTGCCCTGAATCCTAGAGCCCTGTAATGGGGCTGCCCTGAGCCCTGTCCTAGAGCCCTGTTAGTGGTCAATCCTGAGTCCTGTTCTAAAGCCTGGTTAGTGGGCTATGCTGAATCACTGTCCTAGAACAGTGTTTGTCCTGAACACTGTTAAAGGGTTTCCCTCCCTCCTTCCCTGAAGCAGTTGAGGATTCCATCTTCTATGTCCTGATTCTCCTTTACATAATGACGGAAACGTACATCTGTGGTTGCTGTGTTCTTCCTTCAGGGGAGACCTACCAGGCAATTTGGATCTGGACTGCCCTCATGGGTGGGACCATCTGATATGCTGATGGAGAGATTTCCTCTGTAATGTGCTGGTGAGAAAAATGGTGATTCCTCTCCCGAGTAGGTTACATCCTATAGGGCTGGCTATTTCGGCGTTTGTCGCTGAAAGGGATCCCACATAATTTTTTGTCTCTGATTTCCATTTAGAAGCATCTGAGGATCCCAGCTCCTCACTTCGTCCCTTACTCTCCTTAGCCCTGTCCTCTGTGTGTTCAATATTTATGTTTGTATGTTCCCTTTCCCTCTCTACCTGAAGGTTCTCTCCCCATAGCCCAGTTCTGATTTCCCTTTATAAGCATCTGAGGATAGAGCTCTTCTTTCCAGCCCTTGTATTCCTTAGCTCCTAGCCCTGACCTCTGTATGTTGTCCTGTATATATATATATATATACAGTTGCAAGAAAAAGTATGTGAACCCTTTGGAATGAAATGGATTTCTGCATAAATTGGTCATAAAATGTGATCTGATCTTCATCTAAGTCACAACAATAGACAATCACAGTCTGCAACTAAAAACACAAAGAATGAAATGTTACCATGTTTTTATTGAACACACCATGTAAACATTCACAGTGCAGGTAGAAAAAGTATGTGAACCCCCAGACTAATGACATCTCCAAGAGCTAATTGGAGTGAGGTGTCAGCCAACTGGAGTCCAATCAATGAGATGAGATTGGAGGTGTTGGTTACAGCTGCCCTGCCCTATAAAAAACACACACCAGTTTGCTTTTCACAAGAAGCATTGTCTGATGTGAATGATGCCTCGCACAAAAGAGCTCTCAGAAGACCTACGATTAAGAATTGTTGACTTGCATAAAGCTGGAAAGGGTTATAAAAGTATCTCCAAAAGCTTTGCTGTTCATCAGTCCACGGTAAGACAAATGGTCTATAAATGGAGAAAGTTCAGCACTGCTGCTACTCTCCCAAGGAGTGGCCATCCTGTAAAGAGGACTGCAAGTGCACAGCGCAGACTGCTCAATGAGGTGAAGAAGAATCCTAGAGTGTCAGCTAAAGACTTACAAAAGTCACTGGCATATGCTGACATCCCTGTTAGCGAATCTACGATACGTAAAACACTAAACAAGAATGTATTTCATGGGAGGATACCACAGATGAAGTCACTGCTGTCCAAACAAAACATTGCTGCATGTTTACAGTTTGCACAAGAGCAACCTAGATGTTCCACAGCAGTACTGGCAAAATATTCTGTGGACAGATCAAACCAAAGTTGAGTTGTTTGGAAGAAACACACAACACTATGAGAAAAAGGGGCACAGCACACCAACATCAAAACCTCATCCCAGCTGTGAAGTATGGTGGTGGGGGAATCATGGTTTGGGGCTGCTTTGCTGCATCAGGGCCTGGACGGATTGCTATCATCGAAGGAAAAATGAATTCTCAAGTTCATCAAGACATTTTGCAGGAGAACTTAAGGTCATCTGTCCACCAGCTGAAGCTCAACAGAAGATGGGTGTTGCAACAGGACAACGACCCAAAGCATAGAAGTAAATCAACCACAGAATGGCTTAAACAGAAGAAAATACGCCTTCTGAAGTGACCCAGTCAGAGTCCTGACCTCAACCCGATTGAGATGCTGTAGCATGACCTCAAGAAAGCGATTCACACCAGACATCCCAAGAATATAGCTGAACTGAAACAGTTCTGTAAAGAGGAATGGTGAAGAATTACTCCTGACCGTTGTGCACGTCTGACCTGCAACTACAGGAAACGTTTGGTTGAAGTTATTGCTGCCAAAGGAGGTTCAACCAGTTATTAAATCCAAGGGTTCACATACTTTTTCCACCTGCACTGTGAATGTTTACATGGTGTGTTCAATAAAAGCATGGTAACATTTCATTATTTGTGTGTTATTAGTTTAAGCAGACTGTGATTGTCTATTGAGTGACTTAGATGAAGATCAGATCACATTTTATGACCAATTTGTGCAGAAATCCATATCATTCCAAAGGGTTCACATACCTTTTCTTGCAACTTTATATATACATACATACCTGTGTATGTGCAATGTCTCTTTAGTTCTGTAGTAGTGTTTTATACCTCAAGCATCTGGGGGAGTGCAGTTAGGCCCGGTGTCTCCATTCGTGCCAATGAGCTCCTAAACTCGGGGCGCTCAGGGACCAATGCCACCTGACCCCCATTCAACATTATTTTACATATCTCTCTCAGACATGTAAAACCTAATTGATGTTAGCTCTGCTTGGTTTACAATTTGCATTGAGTGCAGTCAGTGTCCTTGGATGGCATCACAATTTTTAATTAAACAGGTCATGATTTATATAAACCCACAGACATGCAGAATGCCACCTTACACGGTAAAATCATCACAGAACATTTATGGGTACATTCTTATGTCACAGACTGGTCCAAAAATCCTCCTTTGCCACATAATCAAACATAATATCACATAATCACACATCAGGAAGTCCTATGCAGTGCTATGCCTGCTCATTTGCATTTCATTACCCAGAAACCTTGAATACAGATCTTTGATGATGAACTAAAGTGCAATCAGTGATGTCTGAATTTCTGGGAGCACAATAATGTGTTTTGGAGTGTTTTGTGTTATGAGGAGGTAGCACAAATGGTTTAAGCAACAACTGAACTATTACAACGAAATGTGGGAAAAATAATTAACAAAAACAACGGCAAGTAACATGTGAAGACATAAGATACAAAATTTTAAATATGCATTCTGTCTTAAAAGACCATGGAAGTAGTCCATTTTCAAATGTATGAAATCCTTATCCTAATAAGCCATCGATGGCTAACCTTGGCACTGCAGTTGTTTGGGAACTACACATCCCATGATACTCAGTGATTCGTAAAGGCATCTGCAATGCCAAAGCTAGCCATCATTGTCCTATGTCATGATGTCCACCCTTGCTGACTAACACAAGCAAGAAGCATGTGTGGAGAAGAACAATATAGATAATTAATTTGCAAGTAAATACATAGATTGTATTATATCCTTAGCTGTTGCTATCATTGTGGTAAGAGTACACACACAGTTCTACAACTTTTGACAAGCAGTGTATCCTTGCATTATATGCTGTTTGAAAACCTGTATCCTTTATACATGTGCTAGCAATCTGACACCATGCTCTTTAACTCGTTAACGATGAGCGGGTGCTCCATGTATTCATGGCATTTGTGCCGTTCAGATGGAGTTACAGCATGGAGATTTCCTCTGTTAAAACCATGCAGGGGATTTCATCCAGCGCACCCGAGTTGTAATTCCTCGAGGCATTAAGCAGCACTGAAATCTGGTGATAAAGGAACTCACGATTGCACCTATTTTTACTTTCACGATGATTGTGATTTCAGCTCCCTTTATACATTCTCCCAATGACCTACATCTAATGATTGCTCATGGACCGTCTTTCTCAGTTTTCTGAATGTGTCTGATATTTTCTATTACACAGCATGTTATTATTTTTTTTTTTTTTACTGTTTTAGATTTATTATAAGGGATTAAAAAATGATCTGTGTGCCTCCTGGTTTCCCTGGATATATAAATGCAGTAATCATGATGTATGTCTGTAATGCACATGAGCTATAAATCTGTGATATCTATTCAGGCTTTGTTTGGATAGCTAAGTGAATGTGTGTTACAGGTCTTTCTGTGCAACTATAGTAGAGTTACATCCATTTAAGGAAGTGATACAATTTGTCTGGATAAAGTATTGGCCTTGCTAGTCTTCAGGTTCATGTGATTAACTGAATCCATCTTAAATACAGGTGGGTACTGATTTAGCACAAAGAACAAAGTATGAACAACACTTAATGGATTTAAAAATAAGCACACAATTCTAACCTATTACTTTTTCTTCATTAAACTGGGTGAAACACATTGGTGTAAAGACAGTTGAATAATTTACATCCATTAGTGGATACCTCTCCAACTTCTACGTTCTCTATGGACCTTTAGCAAGGGGCTTCTAATGTGTGGTTCGTGGGACAAATGCGGCCTGATGGACATTGTTATACGGCCCGCACACAATTGACAGCTCCACCCCCTCGGCCTTACAGACTAATGTCAGAGTGCCATACCGGTACTCTAAATCATACAGCTTCAGGACTGCAGAAGCATATGTTCTATGTGTCAATGCAAGAGGCACAGACCATGCTGGGCTACTGTGGACCACTCTCTCCCTACAAGGTAAAGAATCAGGTAGAGGGTAGACCTATAGTAAAATATGTATTGTTTTGTTTTTTAATCCAAATCTGACAGTATGTGTGTGTGACACTGTGTAATTGTGTGTGTGACACTGATTGTGTGTGTGTGTGTCTGACTGTGATTGTGCACGCGTGTGACATTATGTGTGGGATTCTGTGTGTATCTGAAACAGTGTGATTGTGTGTGCATTTGGCAGTGTGTGAAACTGTGATTGTATCCAAATAAAGATATATAGTATAAAAAAGTGAGTGTGACACTAGTATAAAAAAGTGAGTGATTATGAAAATGTGTGATTGTGTGTGAATGTGACACTGTGATTCTGTGTGATTATGAAAATGTGTGATTGTGTCTGAATGTGACACTGTGATTCTGTGTGAATGTGACACTGTGTGATTGTGTGTGCATTTGACTGTATGTGACACTGTGTGATTGTGTGTTTGGCACTCTGAAATTGTGCGTATATTTGATCATTTGTGTGACATTGTGTGCTTATGTGTGTATTTGATGGTGTCTGACACCAATTGTGTGTGTGTGTGTGACACTGTGTGATTGTGTGTGGGTGTGCTGCACTGCAGGGCCGCCATCAGAAATTTCAGGGCCCCTTACTGAAATAAATTCTTCCCCCCCTGATTTAAATACACCCCAGAACATGCCCCATTACCAGTATTGCACATTCAGGGTTTGCTGCTGCCCAATACCCGCATTGCACATCCAAGACTTAATATGCCAAAGCGAGTGTTAGTTTATGCATTAATATTCCACTGATAATTTTTCCATTAATATGCTTCTGACATACACCAAAACACCACTGTCCTGGTGCTGAGCACTCCCTTTGAAAAGCAGGACAAACCTGCCAAATTGGGACTTTTTTGGGGGAGAGGCTATGTGCTTGTTTCTATTAGGGACTCACCTTCATCCATTTCTTTACAGATGAATTAACTGTCAATAATTTTCCTATATATCGATACATGCCAATATTAAACAACAATGCTTAATTGAATCTTTGATTCCCAACGGGTGAAATAAGCTTTGTACTTTAAAGTCTTTAGAAAACATATATCTGCAATCAAAGGCTTTTAAATGCAGCCCATAAGTATGTTACAAATAAGAGGGATATTGAATTTCATTTACAAAGTATCACACTTACATCGGAGCCTAACATGGAACCCTATCAAAGCAATGTGCCTGAAGCAAAACAGAATGGCTGTTTGACAAGTGAGGTCTAAACAAAATGTTATTCCTACCTGCTTATGTAATGAGGTCACTGTTGAGAACAGGAATGTCTTTCTTTTAAAAAGGTTACATTATTTAGGGCAGAGAGTATGATGTGCATACATAGTGTTTCTAAACCTGGCTTACAATACTTGTTGCATGCTTGGGGTTATTCAAGGTAAAAGGCAGAAAGTACTCAGTACTAGTTTACTTTTTAGTTTGCTGATCATGATGAACTATTTTTTGAATAAATGTAACAATTGGGTATATAACTAGCCACCTATGGAGTTATTTGTACACACTTTTTAATATTGTGTAAGCAATTATACTATTACTGCTACATTGTTGCCACCAGTGTTATATGGTTAACACTGTGCACTAAGTGATTATACTTTGACTGCAATATCTAGTATGCAATTGTATATTTATGTAGTTTTATATATGTTTGTATGTTTTCATGCTTAAAATTACTTTTTGGAGTCAATGAAATATCTCTAGCTATTATAGTTGTCTGCATAATTTATTTAGCTCTGTTCATTATTTACTATTTACTATCCAGATACTATCCAGAATGGTTTCTTGCTAGTTTGGCGCAAAACATAAGTACTTGCAGCTAATATATGTGCCCAAATATGGGTATGTTATAAAATATTTCTTACACGCGTGGTGTATTAAATTATATTCAAAAGATACATTCAGTGACTACCAAAAAAATGCATTCAGCTTCCCCAAATACTTTGGGTGCTGCCCACATACTAGGCACTGAGGATGCAGCCATCTTGGATGACCCAGGGGCCAGGGTAATTTACACATTATTTATAATCTATGCATTACCGGAAAATTGAAATGTAAAAAAAAAAAATTATATTAAATGCTAATGAAGCTTAATTGACATTCCGCAAGTTTTATGAATGATAGGAACAATGTAAAAAAAAAAATATTTATGTGGCTAGAATTCTACTCCATTAGCACCACAAAATTGTTAAAAAAAGCCAGGCATTTTGTAGCAAATTCCATTGCTGTTACATTTGTATTTTTGTGCAAGGTATTTACACATTCCTAATAAATATATATACATTTCTTTATAATAAAATGTAAAATTATAGCTGTATTAACATTGCAGCTATTGTTAAAAACAAATATTTTTTTGTATGTTTTGTGTATGCGCACAGACACACTGGCCATCATCTTTGCAAAACATTTCCCTTGTCACCTGAACTGGCGATGTGTCTGGAAACATATGGGCTTTTGTATTAAACTATTTTTAGACATAATGCATACTGATTAACTGCTGTGCGCCTTGGTTCATTAACCTCTTGGTTTTGGCTTTTGTTCTGCAGGTGCTCTACATTGGCCAGTTTCCTAGCAACACAACCCTCACCTGCTCCACCCAGGCTCCAAATCCAGAAGAACAGATCTCTGAAGTGGATTGATGCAGTGGGCACAAGTGCAAATATTATGTCCACTACTAAGCAACCTACTAAGGCTTTAGAAGAATTCACTAATAAAGGAAATCATTTCTTATTTGAAAATACTACATACAGATATAATAGTTATTTTTTCTTTGGCATCAGAGAGATGAGAAGTGCCGTGCTTTCCAAAACGAAGCTCTCAGTATTTTTTTTTAAAGGAAAAAAAGTATTAATCCGTGACTTGACAAAACATTTTTATCATCATTTTACAGTTGTTTCAGCTTTAAAAGTGTAAACTGTTTAATGTGTCATTTGTTTTTTAAACAGATGAGATGATTCTCATCAGACTTGAAGGTGATTATGCGTTTAACCCTTTAAGTGACAGAGGAGCCAGCAAGACACTTACGGTTGATTTGTGTCACAATTTAACCAAAGTAATTACATTTAGCAATTTAAGAAATCAGGCTAGTATTGAAGTGAATTTTTTGTAGCTGCATTATTCTAGCAGCAGGCCAAAAAACTGAGTTGAAACATAAAGAGACCACTAGCTGTGTTTTCGTTTTAGCAAGGCAATCTATCCTGTGGTGTATGGTTACTTTATGTTAACTGGTACAGCTATATTTTTAGAAACACTCATTGTATGGGGGTTGAGAGGCTGCAATGGTTTTATAAATTAAAATAATTGCAGTCTTTTATTCTCTGGTACCAACAGGCGTTTTGTAACTAACTTTCAAAATAATTACTAATACATGTTGAGAGAAGCAGACCCCGTGTGCATGAAGCGTTTAATCCGGATGCTAAGGTTTAGTAAAGTTTAGTATGCCAAGTGCCATTTTAAGATATACTACTAGGGGAGTAGTAATATTTGTGTGTACAGTAAATAAGAAAGAAGAAAAAAAATACAGCTAAACAAAAACACCCCAGAAATGTAAAAACAACTCATGTCACCTAGGAAAGAATAGGTCAAAAGGTCGTGTCACTAGGGGGTTAATAACGGAATCCCCATATTATTTTCCAATAAAAGTGATTGCATCGGCCAAGCTATTTTTTATATCATCCCTTTCAGTACCACGGACAGTGATGCAAAGACAGTTAGAAAGTGGACTCATAGTGAATTATTTCTACACTGTTTTAAATGTAAAAATAAATTAATGAGAAAAATTGACACCCAGAATAGTAGAATAAAATATTAAATCTTTGTAAGTATTTTCACCAAGTGTATGTGCATATACTATTCCCACAAATAAAATGTATTATATAACATTTTAAAATATAAATAAAAACATAAAAAAAGGGGGTCCCCAGTGTACCCCGAAGCCAAAAGTGAGCAGGTGCCTGCTCGCCTTAACCCACAGTCTCGGTGCAGAGGTTTAGAGCTTTTAAAAATGAGTACCGGTCACCTGTACATTCACTTCAACAGCTTAGTAACTTATGCCAGTGGGATAGTAGGTTATCCTTTCGAATATTACTGGAGTTGGTATCACAACCATCAACTTCACTGCAGAATGGTGTTAAGTAAGGTTTCAGACACCCTGGTGACTAGTGGCAAGACAGAATACTTTAAGAAAACTGCCTGTGACTAGGTTTTTCATTCTTGAAAATATTTTTAGTAATATTTTTGCACTTAAGTTTTTTATTTTATTAACAACTATGAAAACAGTTAAGATGAATAATTTTACTTTGCCCACTCTGCGTACAACGTAAGTTTAAGGAAACACAGAAACATGTAGTTCATTTGCCTTAGAGCTAGCAAATGTAGTATTGTATGTGGATGAGACAAAAAGTTGGACATAAAAAAGTGGGGCGAAACTCAGTAAGACCTGTGATATATATAGTGCAGGTTGTATATCAGAGATAAAGATCATGAAGTTCATCTGGAACCAAAATTCATCACTAGGTATAGTGAAGGAGCCAAACATATTAAATGTATCATCAATCGACATTGGAAAATCCTTGAACAATTCTCAAGAATCATATTTCACCCAAACCCACAACTGTGGAAAAACGAAACTATCAAACACCTAGAAGCTCAAAGTGCTTTATTGTCTATCTCCAAATCAATCATCTCCTAACAGGTACATACAAATGTGGACAACAGAATCATACAAACAGTAGGACACATAAGATTATATGCCACCATAATGGTAAGACAGCTGTCACCAACACCTCTATTAACTACAATAGTAAATTTGTGGTATACATTCTCCGATGTGGATATGACCTTCAATATATAGGTCAGGCCATCAGGAAAGCCAAAGATAGATTTAATGAACATGCTCATGGTATTCTAGCAGAGCCAGAAAAATGTTCTATTCCATTCTACTTCAAATATACTCACAATAAAAATTGTGATACACTTGCATTTAAAATGTTAGAGCAGATTCCACCTACTATAGAGGACTATCTAGACAAACTCAGACATTGTGAAACATACTGGATTTATGATTTCAGCACTCTTACCCCCAATAGCCTAAACTGTAATCTGAATCTTCTGGGCTTTAAATATTGTGATGAATATATACACCTATTTGTACAATATGCTTTTTTTTTCCTGGTCACCTATTTTCAATTACCTTTCTTTTTTATACTAGTGTACTATAGTGCATGCTGATGCACTAGATGCTTTGCTGATCTGGTCTTTTACAGATATCGGCAAAATATACAATTTTCTTTTAATTTTATCATATATATTTTTTTTTTAATTCCGTCCTTTTATCCCTATACCCCTGTTCCCCTCCTCTTCCTCCCTATCATCCCCCTCTACAGTTACATTTTTTTTATTTCCATATATATTTTAACAATTTATCTCTGTTTCTTATCTACTATTATAATTTTCTATTATTATTTTTATCTGTATATTTATGACTGCTTTTATTCATTCCTCATATTATTTTCAGTCTCATTTCTCTTTTTAGAATTTACATCTGCATTCATATTTCACTATGAGTTTATTTATATATCATTTTTTTATATTTAAATATATACTTGTGTATGTTTCACATAAGGACATAAAAAAACGACAATGAGGGTGGCCACTGTATTGAGGGGGTGCCAGGCCAGAGGACATGGCATCTCCCTGATGAAGTGAGAACACTTCGGTAAGGAGAATTGTCTACACAAGCCTTCTCTTAAAGCTGTTCCGTGCTCCATCATGCTGCTTTCACTTTTGAGACCTGCGACAACAATTGCTCGGATGCCACGATTTACATTATTGAGCGACTTTTCCACCTGTCCGGACCGCAAAGGACTTATAATTAATAACCAATATTCATATTTTTATGGTTATTAATATCCGACACTCCAGATATTTATCATCACACACTATAATTTTATTTGCCTCCTGTAAGTAGCAGCCCTCGAAGGATCAGGGCTGTTTTGGAGTGAAAAGGGAACCTACACAATATTAGGCAGGGGGTCATAATGTTATGGCTGATCGGTGTAAGTCAATTAGGCCTTCACTGTAGTTAGTACTTTGAAACAAAATTGCTCTATATAAGTACAAATCATCATGTATTAACCAAGTGACTGTTAGGAGATAAACATTGTGCACAGATATTTTTCTTTTCCGATCAAACCTTTAACCATTCACAGACATTATATAAACCAAAGCCCTGCTCACTCATCTGACATACAGACATTTAAGCACAATAATAATGCCTTATGAAATGAAGAAAGACTTAACCTTTACAACTGTCATTCTATAAAAGTAAAATACATTTTGTTCTTGAAATATTGTATGTCCTGCAATTTATATTTTTTCAAGACTGTTTATGCATTAGTGAAAACATTGTATTCTTTATGCTCATATTTCACACTGATTGATAGCCTCACTTTCATTTTACTTAACTAAACTGTATAATATTATTAATTATATAAGAAGCTTTAGAACAGTAACTGAAAAGATGTTGTTTTATGTTACTGACAATGAAATGCAGCTCTCTCAGGTACAATGGGTGGTATAATTGAAGGGGTGAAAATTTATTTTTGAACACTGCTACCGAGTCATTGTTGACCTCAATGTAAAGTACAGTATGGAAAGGAAAAGTCACATCTACAGGAAACATCTATTTTAATAAAATACGAGATTAATTAAAACTCTTGTGAATGGTTCAACATGATTCCAGTCTACATCTTTCTGAAAGGTTGTCTTGCTAGTCTGTATGTGAGCTTATTAAAGGCAAAAATAGGCATATGCATACTGTAGTGAATAGGTAGAGATATTTTTATTTGTCATCTCTCCTTTTATTTTAGGTTATGGTTCCACGTACATCCACCTATGATGTGGGATTTGATCTTGTAGTCTTCAGCATGCTTGTCTGGCAACTTAGTCATCACATCATCTGTCAAGTGCTTATTGTTGAGGTTCCACATGTGACCACTAGGAGCCTCCTCCTCTGCTAGTGTATTGAGTTACATGTGTATCAACTGCCTATTGCCATAGCAATTTAGCACATGGGTTCTGTTCACCTTACCTATGGGTTCCTTACCCGGCTTGTACCTTGGTTGAGCTGTTTTCTCCTGTGTACCGAAACTGGCTTCCATACTAACCTTTCTCTTGACCATTTCTGTACCTTGTAGGCAAAAGAAAAAACGGGTATGCAGTCCTCTACCCACCAGCAAATAAATCCCACACAGCAATAGTTGAAGGATTAATGTTTATTCTACCCTGCTGCAAACTAAGGAGAATCCCTCATACTGGTGAACAGAGAAGGCATTATGCATTTTGAGCCCAAAACTAAAGCTTAGTCATAGGCTTATACTTTTTACAAACATTCTTCCTTAAATACCTCCCCCATTGTGTTCCCAATTAAAGTTAAATAACTACTCAATAAAATCAAATGTAACAAACGTGTGCCTTAGATTATAATATGGCTTATACCAATGTAGACATACTAAAAGCCCGAATGATATAATCTTATATTGAATAGTGTAATATATATAATGAGATCAGTATATCCACAAAGGGCATAATGAATTCACAAGTAACACAATAAATATGTATGGTATGATCAACATCTCAACGATGAGCAAGGTGTTGGGAATAATAAATTCCTCTAAACTGCTATTGATTTTATATAAAAATGACATACTTTAAATTAACAGGAATGTAAGGACCAATTCTCCCTGCATCCATGCCCAGCTTTCATAAATATCATCAGTAAGACCAACCAACATTTAGGGAGACAAAGCGGCTTACCAGAACTTGGTGTTATATCTCCTCTCTAACGCGAACATTGGGCCAGACAGTGACCCAGTTACAATGGATGTCATGAATTAATATATCTTATTGATAATAATTGATCCATTATTCAAAAATCACCCACTATCCAAAATTCTTCTGGTCCTAAGCATTTTGGATGAAGGATGATCAAGCTGTGTGTCCTGGGTTCGTGAACATTGCATTGCTCCAATAGGTTCCAATATAATATTAAAGCACAAAATCACTTTGTGATTGGCAGACAGAACATACAAGCAGGGACCCTATCAGGGAGGCATGAGGTGTGCCCGAGTGTGGCCTCATCTGACAATGGGAATCCCGCTGCAAGTCCCTCGTTGTTGCAAAGAGCATTAAAACAGTTTTGTTAGTATTTAATGGCACAAATAGGTTTAGTGTTTAGAGGCACAAATAGTGTTACTACTACCACATGCATCAGTGTATAAAGCTAACTCCAGACAAATGTCGGGAGTTATCACTACATGCACTGGTCCCGCACTCATGTGTTGTTCTGGCTAGGGTGACCACATTTTATTTATGCCCTTCAGGGAGACAGTATTTAGCAGATGTGATTACATTCACAGGCATAATCTATCCATCTATCTATCTATCTATCTATCTATCTATCTATCTATATATATCACATGCACAGTGATTCACATACTCCTAAAATACATTTTATTTAATATACATTATTAGTAGTAATCCTTGAGAACTATGTAGATTTCAGATTTAATAATATATTTATTGTATACATATATTCATTACTGGACCTAAACATTTATCACTACATTTAGCATACATGAGCAGTTGCATATAATCATCCATTAGCAGATCTGAGCAGTTGCAGAGAATTAACTCCTTCGTGAGCAGACCTGAGCTGATGCAGAGAATTAACCCCTCCATGAGCTGACCTGAGCATTTGCTGAAAATTAATCCCTCCATGAGCATACCTGGGCAGTTGCAGAGAATGAACCCCTCCATTATCAGACCTGAGCAGTTTCAGAAAATAAACCCCTCCATTAGCAGTTGCAGAATATTAACCCCTTCATGAGAAAACCTGAAGAGTCGCAGAGCATTAACCCCTCCATTATGGTACCTGAACAGTTGCAGATAATTACCTCTTAATTAGCAGACCTGAGCAGTTGCAGAGAATTACCTGTTCTATTACCATCACACACACTCTCTTTCTTACCTGATACAGACTCAGATTACACTGAGCTCCAGCAGGGATGACCTCAGCCATTCAGGTGAGGTTTCTAAATTCTCAGCCAATCAGGAGAGTTGAGAAGTTTCTCCTGATTGCCTGAAACCTCCTTCACTCAAAAATCTATGCCACATCAATTTTGGCAGAGGCAATATTAATAGACCTGCACACTAAAGTGTATATACATAGCAGTGGTTTACAAAGAGGGAAAAGCATGCTACTTGTGACTCTCATTACACAGCATCATTCTGGATTTTATGACAGCTGCTTGGAGCTTATTAACAGAGCCTAGAGAGAACAAGTTGAAATGATCTAAAATAATAAATGCTCTTGTTTGATCAGCTGAAAAACCAAATATATAAAATCTGTGTATTTTAAAATCAGCGGTGACAGTAATTATTACTCTAACAGTCAGAAGAATAAACATTTGCACGGTCCAAATAGGTACAGAAATTGTATTAATATCCTAAATCTGGCACCTCCTGTAGTGACTGGTGCCAGTGTTAAATTTGGAAGCACAGCAACTGATGTCAGCATTTGTACGTGGGATTTGAGATACTGACATTAATTATACTTACACAAAAAAAGAATATACATTTATAATACCATATATGTACGAATATAAGAATGTCTTTTTCAGAGCAAATTCTCATTTTAATTTATCTGTTTTTTTCAGGTTCTGTTTATACTCCATTTTGAAACCTCTGAACAAGCCGTGTATGAAAGGTAAAACGCATCAGGTTCACCATCTTTTACCATACCAGATTTGCAGCATGGTTGATGTTCCTGGAGGGATAAGCCAAATGGCAAATGATTTAGCTAAACTAGAAAAAGGGTCACAGCTGTGGCAACTGACATTTAATGTGGACAAGTGCAAGATTATGCACCTTGGTTGTAAAACCCCAAAAGCAGAATATAGAATATTTGATACAGTCCTAACCTCAACATCTGAGGAAAGGGATTTAGGAGTAATAATTTCAGAGGACTTGAAGGTAGGTAGGCAATGCAATAGAGCAGCAGGAAATGCTAGCAGAATGCTTGGCTGCATAGGGAGAGGTATTAGAAGTAGAAAGAGGGAAGTGCTCATGCCATTGTACAGAGCACTGGTGAGACCTCACTTGGAGTATTGTACGCAGTACTGGAGACCGTATCTCCAGAAGGATATTGATACTTTGGAGAAAGTTAAAAAAAGGACTACTAAACTTACCAGGAAAGGTTAAAGCATCTTAACATGTATAGCTTGGAGGAAAGACGTAACAGAAGGGATACCTGTCTTCATAATTAATATTGGGACTAAAATTACTATTTTTACCATCAGTTTAGCAATATTACCACATAACCAGACATGGCGATAGACTTAATTTTCCCTCTCTTGTTAATTATTATTAAAGAGTGGAGTATGTCATTAAAAATTTAATTATATTCAGTTTTGTTGTGTATATTATTTGTGCAGAATGCCAGATGGACAAATTTAGAAATGACAAATAAGGCCATGGTAAATAACTTAAGCCAGATACACGCAGAAAGGATTGGGACTTCATTGTATCATTTCTAAGTTTTTTTTTTCAACAGTATAACATTGGGGTGTTGATCAAGACTGAGGCAAAGGTTATAGGGAATTGTGTCTATGAATATAGGGAGATGGCTTGAGGATAATACACTTCAAAAGACTAGAGGGGAATGACTTGAGGATAATAGACTTCAAAAGAGGTTATTTATTATTTATTTGTTTTATAACAGACAAAATATGTTAGCTCAACAACACATTTTGTTAACACCGAAAGTAACATTGTAGACACCTCAAATAAAGGAAAATCCAAATAAATGTAAAAAAAAACCTTGAACCTTGTTCCTCCTCCAATGCTCATACATTTAGTAAAAAGGATCAGGAAAAGAAAAGGATCAGTATATAAAAAGAAAAATCTTGCAGCTTGTAGTATGTATGTTATGTTATGTTTTAAAGCCTTTTTATGTATTGAAAATATACATATGATATTTTATGACTCCTGACTAAAAGGTTTGTCACTTTTTTTTATATAACAATAAAATTACTTTGGGAGCAACTTCTATATTTTGGTTTCCTGATTATTTTCTTTGACGCGCGGTTTCCTTCTGTGTATTTTGAAATATCAAACAGAATTATGGTATGTCACGATATATTTTGCGCTATATACAGATACATTATTTAATTATGTGATTCATGCAACAGTTAAATACCTCTTAGATACGTACATAAATAAAGCCCTCAAACTTTCTGTGTTGCATAAATTTATATTAGTTAGCATGTGTCGTTGGTACTGCATTGTAATACTTATTCACTCTAGATTGCTCACTATGCAAAGCACAGGTTAAAATGTTGAGCAAAGTATATTGGTTCACCAGTTTGTATATGTGTGCAAATATGTGTATGTGCTGTACATAGATATATATTAAAAGTGATAGTGATTGCTAAAATAAGTCAGTGTTTACTAAATTGGCACAGAATCAATTATCTTAATCTCTCAACGCCCCACCCCCTCCAATAAGAAAAATGTATAAATAGAAAATACGACCAGCAATGTGTAAACCTCAATTCGCAAGAGCTATTTCCCAAGAGGGAAAATACTTGCATGTAAAGGAAAAACAAATTAACTTGGGCTAATTCATTTTTCCATTGCCACTAGGCATTGGTGGAAAAGTATGTGGAGGGAGATCAAAGTGATAGGGTTTGAAAGAAAAGCATAAATGTTTAGAACCTAACCGAGCACGTTGCATTCCCTAGCTCGGGCATAGATTTTAAAAAAAGTATATAGAGTCAGACTAATAACACTGATGGAATTGAATTCCTTGTTTTATGTGAGTTCCTGCTTTCATTAACCATTTGCTTCCCAGAAATCAGACACCATGCAGGTATTTTTGGCACTCTGAAGCACACATTTGGGTAGATTTTTCATTGTGACTGAATAATATGTTAACTTTGTAACTTAGGAATCATTTTAAGCCATTTTGCCTATCTCTTTTTCTCATAGTTGACCAACAGTGACAGTTCAGAGACAACAACTAGCTGAGGTATTATTCAAGACTGAGGCCGCACCCGCCATCTTGGTGGTGGCAAGTGTCGCGCCCACCATCTTTTGTGAAGAGGTGCTTATGAATGTTTCGTAGAGGGACCGAGTGAGTCTGTGCGGGGGCCAGGAGAGCCTGCATCAATGTGGGAGGCATCAGGTATGACATAAGCTAAGGTTTTTAAGAAAGATTGCCTACATTTTTACACCATGCAACAATCATTGGCTGGAATGACACAATTCAGCTGATAATCTAATAGCCCCACTTGTTGGCTACTATGATTTTATCTATGGCTCATAGACTCATCGTCATAGTTGTCATTTAAAAATGCACACGAGATACAAACATGGTGATAGCGTCTAATAATGGCACTATCCCTAACATTGGCGTAATGGTGCTGTGTGTGCCTTTGTAAAAAGCAAACTCCTGACAAATGCCTCTGTGCACAAATGCAACCAATGCATAAAGTATCCGCCAGTTTTCAGTGCGTGTTAGAGGACCCTGTTTGCCAGAGTTTATATTCCAGAATACTAAAGTGTTAGAATATATACAAAAGGTGCAGTTGCCATTACATATAACAAATGGTGATTTCACCTTCTTTTCTACTTCCTGACACTTTTGTACGCAGAAGTTTTTTTTTATACATAACCCCATAGTCAGCACTTGCCTAAATAAATTATTTGAGAAATTTCATTAAGCTAGCCACCAATTTACTAGTTGCCCAGTAAATAATTGACTTATAATTCTATAGGACCATTAGCAAAGCCTGTTTTCTTATTCTAAAATGGGGCAACCACAGAAGGCATAATGAGGCAAGATTATGTGCAGCATAATTTTTATTAATGTTGGCGTTTAGAGATGGTGAGACCTGTAATTCTTGGGGCTATTTTACAACTAATAATTCACTGTTGGTTGTATGGGGAACATGTTGAAGGCAACTGGATAGACTGTTAGAAGTGAATAGAGAAAGGAATTAATTCAAGCAGAGAAAGACACAGGTGATGGCAAACTATCATATTCAAAATACTTACACTACCAACATCTATACTTAACAATGGTCTTAAGTGACTCACAATATTACTGGTTTACCAAAGTTAGAAGTGACTTGTAAGAGATCTTATAATAGAGTTGCTATTCTATAAAAAGAAAGTCTATAAACCAAATGTCGTTCTTTACAAAACCTGGCATATTTTTGCCTTTGTTCCAGGTAGAGAAGCAAAGGATGGGACAGTTAAAGTTATTAACTTAATGCACTTGGCCACAAAGAAAAGAATTCCCGCCTTTCTTTTATCAACGGATGCAACTAAAGCATTTGATAGGGTAAAATGGACATTTTTGTTTGCAGTTCTGGAAAAGATGGGATTTGGCCCAAACATTCTCACCTGGATCAAAGCTCTATACCAGACTCCAATAGCTTGGATATCCATAAATGGTTTGCTATCCAGTTCAATACCCCTGTCAATTGGTATGAGGCAGGGATGTCCCCTCTCACCTATATTGTTTATTTTGGCCTTAGAACCCTGTCTTAATTGCCATTCGGGGGAAACCCAGATATACAGGGTCTTGAAGTAGAAAGAACACAATCTCCGCATTTGCAGATGACTTGATGTTCTTTATAACAAATCCAGTGATATCACTCCCTAACATAATGGAAGAATTAAAAAGTTTTAGAAAAGTGTCCAATTACAAAATAAATGATGCTAAATCAGTAGCCATGAGCTTAGATATCCCAGAGGATATAGAGGATGTACTAAGAGCATCATTTTCCTTTAAGTGGACAAAGGATAAAGTTAAGTTTCTGGGAATATATCTTTCGTCAGATCTGGGGGCACTATATGAGCTGAATTATGTAAATATACTGAAGACAATCCAGGAGGATTTAAATACGTGGAAGGGAAAAAACATCTCCCTGTTCGGCAGAATAGGGGTAGTAAAAATTAACTTGACCCCAAGGGTCTTAAATATAATGCAAACCCTCCCTATTAAAATCCCTAAAATATTTGTTACAAGTTATAAACGAATAATAAGGAAGGGACGAAGTTCAAGGTGGGGATATTCCACGTTGGTAAGGCCAAAAACAAGAGGGGGGTAGGGTTATCCTATTTAGAAATATATTATAAAGCAGTCCACCTATCCCGAATGTTAGCCTGGACCAAAAATAACAGTGACAAACCTTGGTTAGGCCTGGAACAAGAAGCCTTTTCCAGACCAATACAAGTGGTCCCATGGCTACAAAAAAAACATTCTATATGGCAAGATAGCCTCCATCCAACAGTCTCGACTACATTATCAGTGATCAGAAAATTACAAACATAAGGTCTAATAATAAAAAAAAATCTTTGCTAACGCCACTAACATGTAATGAAGAATTCCCCCCGGGCTCCAGAAAGGGAGTATAGAAAAGTGTTTGGAGACTCAAATCATTTTTCCTAGAGTGGGACACTTTATCAACAGTGGAGAAAGGGTAGGTTTAGGAGATAATAGCAGTACATTTTTTAATAGATTGCAGATTAAACATTACATATCACATTTAAAAAATAAGGAAGAACTTCAGGAAACAATGACCTCGTTTGAAAAATTATGCTGGTAGCAAGATCACCAAATAAAGAGCTATCTCAAAGATCTATAAAATTTTAGAAGAAACCCATGCAGATAATAAACCTTATTACATTGTAGCATGTAATATTATTTTTACTGGGCCTCAATGGTATACGATAGCCGAAATGGCACATAAATGCTCCCTTTCAGTCAAATTTCAAGAAAATTCATTTAAAATCCTCACAAGATGGTATAAGGTCCCTTAACATCTGCACAGAATTGCCCCAAAACATTCTTATAGATGTTGGCGTTGTGGAGTAGAGGAGGGGACCTTCTTACATGTTTGGTGGTCGTGTATTGAGCTTAAACCATATTGGGACTGGACAATAAAAATAATACAGGAGATTGGAGACCTAAAAATAAATAAAGACCCATTGGCCCTCCTCATTCACCACTCAGAACATGCAACAAGAACATGTAAAAACTTACTATCAATTAGGCTAATAAATGTGACAAAGATTCTATTCCCTAGAAATTTGAAAAAACGAGAGCCCCCTTTAAGATCTGACTGGATAAAGGAAGTTGAGAGAATTCAGGATATGGAAGAAATCATATGGGCAGGCCAAGGGAGAGCTAGGGAACATTATATAAGGTGGGAGCCATGGATCGCATACAGAGAATAGCTCCGGATTGATTAGGGGGGACATCAGCTTTGGATACTGGAGCACTCCCCTGTTTTTGGATCCTGCGCTCCTCTACCCTCTTGTGTCTATACGTCCTTTTATAGAAAATATACCATGTAAGGAGATGATATAGATAAAACATTCACAGTGACTCTTAGAACCTCAACTAGAGTAAGAGGGGTAAGGGTAGAGGGAGGTAGGGGGGGGGGGGTGTTAAAGGTTAAAATTAGGGTAATTTATGTTGTAATGTTGATGTATGTATATAATTATTGAAGAACAAATGTATTATGAAGTGATTGTCAACAACGATTTAAAAAAATATATATATATATACTCTGAAATATGAAATAAATAAATAAATAATGAAAAAAATTCAAATCAGTCCTAGAGGTTCAAATATGGGCCGCGTTTCATATGTATCCCCATATAAACACCCCAAATCCTGCAACTTGGGGGGTGCTTGAGGACAAGTTTATTAAAATCTAAAGCTATTTTATATACTTCCCAAAGGAGCTTTGGACTATGGTCTTAGATTAACTGTATTGGCAGTTCATGATTTGTGTTATCATCAAACAAATTAACTGTACTAATTTTAATGACCCTAGAAGGATGAGACTAAGTTGAGCCAGCTGGATATTGAACCTGCACCACCTGATGATTGTAAAGATACTACATCTAGTTCATTAACCAATTGAGCTATCTCACCCACTGCACTAATACAAGTAAATTGGCAGCTGGATCTTTGCTGGAACATGTCAGCTATTTTAGTCTACATTGTACAGCTTGATTATCAATTCAGCTCAGGCATGACTGATGTACATAGCATTAGTTAGATATGCTTAATAAAAAGGCACATGTTAATGTCACACATTAAATGTCAATCTGTTGATCAAGAGCTCACAATGCTGGATAACTATATTCAATAACACAGGTAAATGGAGGAGGAAAATAAGACAGAAGAACACATTAAATGAAAAGGGAGACAGGAGGATAACTAATAATAATGCATTATACATTTGTAAAATTCTCAGGAGTTTCTTATACATTCCTGACTTTCATCATTGACTATATTTAAATAGAGATAGCTTGTGATCTGAATAGTGTCAGCACCATTATCATGCACATATTACTGAGAGCTATAACAAATTAAAAGCCAGATTTTATTTGACTCGTTATTTGTCAAGGGTTCAATTATTCTTTAACTCATGCAGTAATGTACCAGTGATGGCTTGTAGACAACTCCATATACTGAAATATTGCAACCTTTGACCGTTATATTTTATTCACTTATTTTTAAAACCAGCAATCACATTTTTGCAAATAACGTTTCTCTAATTAAATCGGTTGGCAGAAGCTGTAGTTCATCACAAGCATTTACTTGTATCCTCCTTTGATGCGTGTCCAAGGTATTACGTTTTAGAAAAGCCAGCATACAGTACCTGAATCCCCCTTTTTCTATGGTATATGGTAGCAACTAATATAGTGATTTGTGCTGTTTAACATGGATGGGGCCATTTGAACCACAGAAGGTCAGATTGTTCAAAAGCTGTAAAAATTGAGCCAAAATTGTGTTTTACATCCCTTTTAACTTATTTGTCTGTTAGACAAAATGTCCAATTTTTTATTGTTTACACTTTGGATTTATAGTTATCCACTACATTATTTTTGTCTCATTTGTTTATTTATCTCAGTTTTTCATTCCTTGCCTGGAATGAAGATACAGGTTGAGTATCCCTTATAAGGGTTAGAGTTAGGGTTACATTTAGGGTTTGGGTTAAAAGGTCACTGTCGAAAAAAACCCACTATTTCCATAACTTGCAAAAATACTGCAGAAAAACATGGAAACAAGCATATTTCTGAACTTGGGACAACATTTAGAAACTATTTAGATGGGGTCTTTTTTAATGATTGTATTTGTGTAAATTATTTTTTAGGTCAAAGATAGAAAAAGTTTTTTATTTTTATTTTATGATTTTTTTTGTAGTAAATGATAAGATATGATGAACATAATGATATCTAATGAAAGCCCTTCTTATGACGATAAAAACAATATATAGTTTGTGTGGGTACAGTATGTGAGAAAGAAGAAAATTACAGCTAAACACAAACACCCCAGAAATGTCAAAACAGCCCTTGTCACCAATGGAAAGTGCAAACTAGAACAGTGGTGTGGATGAGCAAACAAATGCAAGTGCTACAATCAAACAAATATTGTGATAACTGAAATACGTGATTGTGTCCACTTGGGACCGGCAGCTGAAACTAGAGTGACAACAACTTCTAGGGCTGTTTAACAATTGAGAAAACAAGTGGCAGTGACAGCGCACAGCTCCTGGACACTTATAGCTAATTAGTATAAAACAAGCTGTGTAAATATCATAGGTGGCAAATATGGCAAAGGGAATCACGTATGATCACATAAGGTGGAATATATATATATTAAGCATTGTCAGCTATTTGATTCCCTTTGCCATATTTGCCACCTATGATATTTACATAGCTTGTTTTATACTAATTAGCTATAAGTGTCCAGGAGCTGTGCGCTGTCACTGCCACTTGTTTTCTCACCAATGGAAAGACAAGGTCAAAAGGTCATGTCACTAAGGGGTTAAGTTAACCTGTGACATTTGTATGTTAAAACAAAAACTATACCATGTTTATGTACTTTAACCAATAGTGTTAACACTGATATAAACTTAAACATTGAGCTCTGCCTACCCTGGTATCTACCTGACTTGAACTTTAATTCTAATCATGCACAGGTGCAAATTATCTGTTTACCATGTGACCTTTATTGAAGTTGGAGTTTTGGAAGCGCGGCAATACAGTCATTACCCTAATAGATTAGAACAGAAATGCCTATTTAACAAATATCTTCTTCGCACGACTACTTATAATGCTCATATTCTATGAATACTTTATTTGGTTATATATAATTCAACCTTGATTATGAGGCAACCCATCTTAATGAACAAAATAATAAAGTGACCTTAAAGGGGGGAAAAATGTTGTTGAAAACATGAAGTTCCTGTTGTTTTTTCACCCACAGAGCTTTGCACCCTTTAGGACTTACCATTGCTTCCATGTAGCACCCACAGTACTTACCACTGCACAATATAGCACCCCCAGTACATGTCATTGTACGTATTAGGACTTGCCATTGCATCCGTATTGCACCGACAGTACTTCCTAATGCACCCATTAGGATTTGCCATTGTACCCATAGAGCTTTTACAGTAGTTTCCATTGTACCGATTAGGTCTCAGTATTGCACCCATAGAGCACCCACTAGGACTTGTGTCCTCCGTGATCTCGGTGCTATCCACTTGAGTTTAGAAGTTTACGATGTCGTTCCAGAGCAGCATTAATTCTGGGTTCCTGCTGGTAATGTCTAAACGTTCATGTGCACTACGCATTCAGTAAAGCTTTTTCAAGTTGCATAACAGACTACAGACACGTCTACTCTTATTTAGTGTTCCTAATCATAGTAATATTCCACAAATTAATTTTTAACAATTAATGCAAAATGCCCCAATTTATTCCAAATTGGATTTGGATTGGATATAAAAGCCAGATTTGGTGCTCCCCTTAAATTCGGCTACTCAGTATACCTGAATTCGGCTCTGAATCAGCTCTGCAGGGTGTTCAGAAACTGAAGCATCAGAGGCCTTCGTATTTGCCTTGAAAACCCAATATACAACGATCACCCCCTAATATGTGTGAATGATAGTTACATTTTAACCATAACAGTTCTCCATATGTGATCTGGAGAATTAAAAATAAAATATGAAAAATTTAAAAAAATATATTTTTATAAAGCCCCTCTTGCGCCAACAGACTTCTTCCATAAATTAGAAAAATTAACCCTGTCCCATCCCAGACCCCATTGGTCACATTTTTCAGATTGTATAAATGTCCCATGGCAGAGGCAGCTAACAAGATGTTGTTAGTTTTGTCAGCTCTGGTATTTTTTTTGCATATATGTTCCATATTGATCGAACTCGGCATCCAAATTTTTGATGGGTAATTATGTTTGTTAGGGGACCATAATGCTTCTGCAAACCGGTGAGGTGACAATTGCATGTCTTCTATATCTACCCACGCAACCTCTCATGGTTGGCCATGGAATATCACATTTTGTGCCATACGGGCTGCTTTATAATAGCTCTGAACTGATGGAATTCCCAGACCTCCTTGATCCCTAGGTAGCTTTAGCCACTTGCTACTCGGGCTGGTTTCTTGGCGTTCACAAATTTCAGGATATCCGATTGTATGTCAGCCAAAATCTTGGTGGGGATATTAACTGGGTGGGCTCTAAATAAATAGAGCAGTTTTGGCATGACTGACATCTTAATTGCTGCTATCCTGCCAAGCCAAGTCAAATAGAGCTTTGACCATAGTGCTTAGATCTTACTGATTCAGCCAGTGGCTCAAGTGCTAACACATAAAGCATAGGAGATAGAGGGCAGCCCTGCCTAGATCCGTTGGATATTTGGAATGGTTGTGAAAGAAAACCAGCATATGTGACTTTTGCTGATGGTGACTAGTATAACGCCAATATTGCTTTGATGTATTCTCGGGGGAATCGGAATTTTTCTAATACTTTTTCTAAATAAAGCCAATGTAGGCCTTTTCAGCATCTATTGCTAGAATTAGGCGTGGGATTTTAGTTTTATTAATCAGGGAGGTTATATCAATTATTTTCAGTGTGTTATCGGTGCCTTGTCTACCCTGAATAAAACCAACCTGGTCGTAGTGTAGAAGCCTAGGTAAGATTGGTTTCATTCTATTAGCTAATATTTTGGCATAGATTTTCACATCAGTATTCAGTAAAGAAATGGGGCGGAAATTGGGACATACTGTTGCAGGCTTTCCTGGCTTAGGAATTGTGATGATATGGGCTAGTAACATAGAGGGTGGGAACTCGCCTTTAGATCTGCATGAATTAAGAGTATCTGCTAAGTGCGGGGCCAGCTGTTTGATAAAAATCTGATAGTACTTGTTTGAGAACCCATCCGGTCCGGGTGCCTTGTTTTTGGGGAGGGATTTAATGATATCTGTTATTTCTGCCTCAGTAAATGGGGCTGTGAGTTTCACTAGGTTCGTGGGGTCTACGCTAGGAAGATACTTTTTACTCAAGAATTCATCTATTTTGCATGACTCGGGCTGTGGAATATTAGGATCGTTTTTTAGATTATATAATGACCCATAATATGCGGCAAATACCTCGGGTATGTCCGCTGGGTTTTGAATTTTGGTGCCTTGTTGGGAAATTATGTGGGGAATAGCTTTTTTTGCCTCCTCTTTCTTTAATCTTCTGGCCATTAGTCTACTTGCCTTGTTTCCATTCGTGTAAAAATTTTGCTTCAATTTTTGTATTTGCATTTGGTTGTGGTACATTTGAATATTTGATATTCGTTGTTTTATATCCTTTATACTTGCATATACTAATTGTGTAGGCTTCACTTTTTGTACCTTTTCTAGCTGCCTAAGTTCTGACAAATAGGAATTTAGTTCTCTCTCTCTTTCTTTCTGTTCGTGTGACGCTGCCGCGATCAGGTGGACCCGGACAACTGATTTATGGGCCTCCCAGAGGACCGCAGAGGATATTTCTGGTAACTTGTTTAACCTGAAGTATTCCTCTATTTGTGACTGAGTCTTCTTTAGAATCGATTGCTTAGTGAGGAGATAATCATTAATACGCCACGAACCTTGCCCCTTATATTGGAATTGCTCCGTCAGCGTAAAATACATAGGAGCGTGATCCGACCATTGGATCTGGCCTATTTTGCAGTCATTGACCCTTTGCAAAGTGTTTTTGTCAAGCAGGAAATGGTCAATTCTTGAGTAAGTGGCATGTACCTGGGAATAGAATGTATAATCCCTTGTCGTTCCATTGTGGATTCTCCATGCATCATATAGTTTATTGTCTCGCATGGCTGTTTGGAGTATTTGGCTCTGGGACTGTAGAAACTTTAAGTACTTTGCTGAGGGGATTGCAGAAGAGTCCATAAAAGGGTCAGCTATAGTATTTAGGTCCCCACATACAATCATTGACACTTTCGGATCTGAAGGTAATTGACTTAAAAACTTTCCTAACAAAGGATACTGAACTTGAATTTGGGGCGTATATATTGGCTATCGTATAAGGAAGGTTATTAATGGTTGCCTCAATCACCAGGAATCTTCCTTTCGGGTCGTTACTAAATTTTTTGAGCGTGAATGTAAGAGAATTATGGAACCACATATATACCCATGCTTTCTTTTTTGGTGATGAGGTGTGAAAAACTGTTGAATAATTTTTGGAATTACATTCGGAATCTTTCCTGTTGCAAAATGTGTTTCCTGCACACATATGATTTGGGCATGGGCCTTTTTTGCTTCTTGGAAGAGCATTCTCCTCTTGTGTGGCGTATTGAGCCCCTTGGTATTAATGGACAGAATTTTCACTGACATTTATATTGGTGGGTTAGAACTTGTGTGATCGTATGTGTTGACATGTACTTGATGCGTGATTTGTGATTTTTACTTACAGAGATGTTGAGTATGCAGAGACTTGGTCTCACGATCTTCCACACACTAACCAGCATTTTTCTCTTGTAGAGCGAAGGACATCTAAAGCCCGTTGTCGGATATTGATCATTCGGAGCTGTTCCATAATCCACACGCGTTTCCCAAGAATTCTCAGAACCAGAAAAAAAGAAATAGAAGAGGGGGGAGGTAAGTAACATCGTTATATAGATTAGACATACAGTAGAAGAAAGAAAAAAGATAAGAGATTAAAATAGAGAGGACAAGAGGGAGACCTAAAATAGTAAAAAAAAAAAACATAGTGCTATTAGTATCATGCATAAATAATTACATATATTCCTGAGCACTAAACTCATCTCCAGATGAGAGGGGGTTGTTCTAGCCAAGCAGAGCGGTTTCTGCATAATCGACTCCAACCTCTAGGATTAACCATGGGCCTAGGGGTTTGAAACCATAAAACTTTTGGGTGACTGCTAACCTTCTGTTAAGTTACACCTGATTAACATCAATTTTCAATACTTAGCGATCCTCTGGTTTGATTATCTAGGAGAAGGTTGCCGTACTAGCAATAGAAAAAAAAGTGCCTATACTCATAGACTTTTTGGTATGCAACCTCTAAAAATATATATACATATATATATATATATATATTTTTTTTTTTAACCTGAGTATTCTAAGATACATATTCGCTGCATCATGATAGGTTTTAGAGACCATCATGTGTCTCATCAGGTCCTAGAACATACTATAGGTACCTAGGGGAAATCAAACTATAGGAACCTGGGTGTTCAAGACCAAACCCATTTGAATACACATTGGTAATTGCAATAAAACTTAACAACATAATATAATATGCACTAAACATATCTCTTAACCTGAGGAGTGAGGGATTGACTGTAACCATCAGTAAATAATTTGTATTAATAATTTGAAGTAGGTTCTCCCTTATAATAGAGCTTTTACTAATAGGACAGGCGGGAACTTTTCTTGACTTGAAACTGTCCAAGGTACCCAGAGGGTTTTGCTCCGACTCCAAGCAACAGTGCTAACTGAAGGAGGAAAACATAGCGTGGAGACTACATAACATCTCAATGTTTTTGGGGTTTAGATGATCCGGTGATTTTGGACCAGTCTTTAGTTAGACGTTGTCTCTTGTTCTGGTCCCGACTCTCCTGTTCCTCCACAGCGATATTCCATTGTTTAAGATACTGTACTCCTTCCTCTGGGGTGCGTATTATGGTGGTGGTTCCCTGTCTGGATACTGTAATCTTCACCGGGAAACCCCATTTATACTTGATATCCGCAGCTCTTAAAGCTGCTGTGACCGGTTGGAAAAGTCTCCGCTGTTGTAGAGTATGAGGAGACAGATCTGCATATATTTTCACTCTTGCATAAGGGTCAGGCAGAGTTGTCATGCTGCGACTTATTCTCATAATGACCTCCTTAAAATGGTAATAATGGAATCGGATTATCATATCTCGGGGGAGGGTCTAGGACACTTCTTCGCCGCATTTTCATCGCTGACAGTTCAGCGCGGCAGTTAGAACGCTGAACTGTCAGCAATGAAGTATAACGCGGCCGTTTCACCGCGGCTGCAGCTATGTAAGAGCTGACAGTTCAGCGCTGAACTGTCAGCTCTTACAAATCTAAAAGTAAAAGTAAAATAACCCCCCTAATAAATGATTCCCCCCCCCAATAGTAACACTAAACCCCAATACTGACACTAAAATTAACCCCAATACTAAAATTAACCCCCTAAACCCTAATACTAACCCCCGACCCCTAATACTAACCCTAATAGTACCCCCCTACCCCTAATACTAAAGTTAACCCCCTAAACCCCAATACTAACCCTAATACTAACCCCCGACCCCTAATACTAAAGTTAACCCCCTAAACCCCAATACTAACTCCAATACTAACCCTAATACTAACCCTCTAAACCCCAATACTAACCCCAATACTAACCCTAATACTAACCCTCTAAACCCCAATACTAACCCTAATACTAACCCTAATACTAACCCTCTAAACCCCAATACTAACCCTAATACTAACCCTAATACTAACCCTCTAAACCCCAATAAAATTAACCCCTAACACTAAACACTAAACCTAATTCTAACCCCCTAAACCCTAATTGTAAACCAACTAAAATCGGTAAAATACTTACCTTTAGCGAAGAAATGTCCCGCGATGAAATCTCCAGCGACGATCTGTCTTGTGCTGTAGACTCGGCGGTGAAGCGGCTGCGCGGAAGCAGCCGCGATGAAGTGTCCCATCCCCCTCGGGGGATGGATGCTGGAAGGTGCTGAGGCTTAGGGAGTCTGTGAATTCTGTCTATTAGCGCTTCAGAACTCACGCTGTCCGGCATTATAGCTGAAAACAGTCCTTGCACCCATTCCTCCAACTGGGCCGGTGGAACCTCCTCTGGGAAACCTCTCAGGCGCATATTGTTTCTTCTGGACCTGTCCTCTAGGTCCCATACTTTTTCTCTCAGCGCTTTAACTTCCGTTATCAGATGTGTATGTTGGTCTGAGAGGCCATTCTGATGTTCCACCAGGTCATCCATTTTCGTTTCCACTCTCGTGGTTCTGTCTCCTAGCTCCCTCATTTCTCTGGCAAATTCAGTGGTGAGATCTGATATATCTCCCTTGACCTGCGTTCTCAATGTCGTGAACATGGCTTTTATGTCGTCCATAGGCATCATCAGGGGGGTTGAGGATGTGGAGGCTGCATCTTCTCCGTCAAAAATCCCTTTTTCCTCAGTGTCCGACCTGGTCGCCATCTTGAATGCTGAGATCTGTAAGTCTGCTCGCTTTTTTATTCTCTTTTGGTGTGAGAAATTTGAGTAATTTTTCCTGTTTGCGAATTGGTTGGTGTTGGGACATCTTGTTGCTTACTTTTTATCTTCGTTAGCGGTCAGTTAGTCGTCTGTAAACAGTGTATATCCCCAGGCCGCACGGGAGCTTTCCTAGCACGCGTCCAGTCTGTTTAAATCTATAATTTAAACAGTGCTAGGAGCTGCTAATGCTCTGGCACCTATTATAACTATGGCCACTCCACTGATACATGACCTACTGTTTAGTCTTTATGGAATCACACATACGATTACGTTTTTGTGGAATCAGAAAATGTCCATTTATCAGTATGGTAAGAAAGAGGCCCATAGCCAGGCAAACATGGCACATGAGGTATTATGGTAGACTGAAACACAGTAAAAAACAAAGTGAAATTACACCCATTCTGACCAAGGATTTGTTAATTAAAAAATTAGGAAAACAATTACAGAAAATATTTCTATTGGATTTCAGGTTGATCATGATTTGTTTGCACTATATGAACAATTGTCTTGCAATGACCTATTAGTTGGCCTCTAACTGCGTGAGTAGTCTTCCTCAAACAGCACTTAAGTGAACTAATTCCATCACTAGTGATCAGTTAATTAGCATTGATGAAATTACTGTCCAAAGGCCTCATTAATCATCTACTCATGAATAAAAAGGAATACTTAATAACACAGTGTCATACATTATTAAAGATACAAAAAATGTAGTGAAGTAGCGCAATAGGTACTACAATTATAAAAGCTGTAAATGTTAAAAGAAACATTCTCCTAGGCTAAAATATGCCATTTTAAATTCGTTCATTTAACTAAAAATGATAAAATAATATATTCAGAATCAGAGGCTAACTAAAATATGTTCTCAAAAATATATATTCAATACAATTGTTACTAGACACATTCAAGACAAATACTCCTTGAAAGTGATGCAGATGTAGGGCAATTAATTGACCACTGTCTGCCATTAAAATTAATGATTTGTCACACATTTTAAGCAGAGGAAGTGATTTAGATGGCCGCAGATATATGCATATTTCATACACTGAGACTGTAAATGCAAGCAAAAGAACCTATATATTCGGCAACTCTTTTAGTGACTTTACTTTTACCAACAGAAGTCTGGCAACATTTTTACCTGACTGGTCAACATCTTGACAAAGACACAGTCGGATTTAAACATTGCCAGGTTTTGGTGTAATAAAAACCAGGTCACTCAAGTTGTTGGGCAGTATATTTTTTTTCTTGATGAGAGGCAAATAACCATGGCCAGCCCAGTACTAGTCATCATATGTGCTCACCATATTGATTTCTTTAACTGGTTCCTGCAAAAGGATATATATACATTCACAACAGAATGCTCCTTTTGGGCCACACAAACATATGTATACATCGTTTCTATCTGAGCAGTGGGTACACTCACAAACGCCAGCTCCCAGATGAGGACAGCCTCAAAACAAGGCTTATGGGAGCCTGCTCGGAGCTATTTCGCAGCATATAGTCACTGTGATAACCAATCACAATGCACCTTTTTGACGTGAAGGGGTTAATGGAACAATTGCTTTTCCAAATGGATGTTGGCCCATTCTGTTAATAATAATTATTATATTTTCCAGTATTATTATTTAATTAATCAATGCATTCGCTTTTAATTCGTCTAACAAAGGCTTCAACATATTATTATAGACTTTATGAGCCAAAGAGGCAAATACAGGAGCAAGTCTAGTTAACTTTAGGAGCAAAGTGAGTGATACTGTCATAGAGTTAGCAGTATGGATTTTAGCATCAATGGGTTCCTGGCTCCTGGAATGTGTCAGTGTAAGTGATTCAATGGCACAATATGTTTTATTGCAGTCCATGGTATTCAGTGAAATGAGATAAATTAACTCATGTCATTGAATAGACTCCAATGAATTTGTGATTTTTCATTCTCTACATTCATGTTTAGTTGACAAATGTATCTTTACTTAAATTTAAGTTTAAAAGTACTCATATATTAAAATAAATATGCCTGACTCTAATAATGTGAGGATATTTTATGGTAGCATACTGACTGGCATTATCCTGGCATATTAATTGGCTCTATCCTGGCATATTAATTGGCAGTATCCTGGCATATTAATTGGCAATATCCTGGCATATTAAGTGGCAGTATCCTGGCATATTAATTGGCAATATCCTGGTATATTAATTGGCAATATCCTGGCATATTAAGTGGCAGTATATTGGCATATTAATTGGCAATATCCTGATATATTAATTGGCAATATCCTGGCATATTAATTGGCTATACCCTGGCATATTAATTGGCTATATCCTGGCATATTAATTGGCAATATCCTGGCATGTTAATTGGCAATATCCTGGCATATTAAATGGCTATTAGACATGTGCAAAACTAATGTCTAAAACGAATTTAGTTCATTACTGCATTCGTTTCGGACGAAATTCGTTCATTATTTTCGTTTCGTTTAGTTGTATTCGTTCGTTTTATAGAATACGTGTAATACTATTGGCTTTCTATAAACCGAACGAGAGCCCCATTCATAAGAAATTCTTATGAATGGGGCTCTCGTTCGGTTCATAGAAAGGCAATAGTACTACATGTTTTCTATAAGCCGAACGTTCGGTTTATAGACTTTCGGCTTATGGAATACATGTAATCCTATTGATATTCTATAAACCGAACGTTCGGTTTATAGAATAGCAATAGGATTACATGTATTACATTAGCTGACAGCCTATAAACCGAACGTTCGGTTTATAGGTTGTCGGCATTTCACTACACGGAGACAGAGTCTCCATTCATTATGAATGGAGACATTGTCTCTGTGTACTTACATTACTTTGACTCCGTGTAGTGAAATGCCGACAGCCTATAAACCAAACGTTTGGTTTATAGGCTGTCGGCCAATGTAAGTACACGGAGACAAAGTCTCCATTCATAATGAATGGAGACTCTGTCTCCGTGTAGTGAAATGCCGACAACCTATAAACCAAACGTTCGGTTTAAAGGCTGTCGGCATTTCACTACACGGAGACAGAGTCTCCATTCATAAATTTATGAATGGAGACTTTGTCTCTGTGTAGTGAAATGCCAACAGCCTATAAACCGAACGTTCGGTTTATAGGCTGTTGGCTTATGTAATACATGTAATCCTATTGCTATTCTATAAACCGAGCTTTCGGTTTATAGAATGCCAATAGACTTACATGCATTCCATAAACCGAAAGTCGTTTGGTTTATGGCATGTAAGTGTACTATGCTATTGTATTCTATAAACCGACTCTATTTCGGCTTATAGAATGCAATAGTACTACGAATGGACGAATGAACGAATGATTTTCGTTTATTAACCATTCGTTCATTCGGCTTTCGTTAGCTTAGCATTTTCGTTATTCGTTTTTCGAATGGACGAAAATGCTATTTTCGGACGAAAATGCTATTTTCGGACGAAAATGCATTCGTCCGAAAACAAATGCACATGTCTAATGGCTATATCCTGGCATATTAAGTGGCAGTATCCTGGCATATTAATTGGCAATATCCTCGCATATTAAATGGCAATATCCTGGCATATTAAATGGCAATATCCTGGCATATTAAGTGGCAATAGAGTGGCAAAATCCTGGCATATTAAGGTGCAAAATCCTGGCACTACAGGGGGGATGGGGTGAAAGACACTACTGGGGGGATGGGGAGAAAGACACTACTGGGGGGATGGGGTGAAAGACACTACAGGGGGGAGAAAGACAATACAGGGGAAGGGAGGGAAGAGAGACACTACAGGAGGAAGGGGGGGAAAGCCACTAAGGGGGAAGGGGGGGAGAGAGACACTACAGAAAGGACAGAGAGAGAGATGCTACAGAAAGGACAGAGAGAGAGACGCTACAGAAAGGACAGAGAGAGACGCTACAGATATGCGAGAGAGAGAGAGAGACGCTACAGATATGCGAGAGAGAGAGAGAGAGAGAGACGGTACAGAAATGCGAGAGTGAGAGACGCTACCAAAATGCAAGAGAGAGACCCTACCGAAATTCGATAGAGAGAGAGACGCTACAGAAATGAGAGAGAGACAATACAGAAATATGTATTATATTATGCTATGGGGCTGGTTTAAATTTTTTATGCTATGGGGCTGGTATACAAATTTTTTCCAGGGCTGGTCTTTGTTCCCAGTCCGGCACTGCCAATGCCATCAGGGAATACTGTTTCCATGGTATAAATAGTCTGCAACAATGATTAGGTAGGTGCTACGTGTGAAGGTATCATGCACATGAATGGCAGGACCCAAGGTTTCCCAGCAGAACATTGCCCAAAGCATCCAACTGCCCCTGCCAGCTTGCCACTTTCCAGTGCTCATAATTTTATGGTTGATCGGTGTATATTCTCACAGAAATTTTATTTCCCCAACATATAAACTTATTTATATTATCAGCAGCTAGAGTAAATTTATTTTAGCATGTTTAATATTGACATAGAAAAAAAAAACAGATAAACATTTTTGCCCACTTTTCAGTTTTATTGCTAGGAATTTTGTTATACGTGTAGTGTACATATAAATTTAATATAAGGTAAGCTATCATCCTGGCTCCAGTTATCAATAACAATGCGTGTTTTCATGAGATCTCAGTATAAAAATAGCCATATAGTAACCAAGCCTCTTCCCTTTTGCTGGACATTAAAAAATCAATTAAGTAGCTCAGTTTTCAGAAGCATTATGGATTAAAGACCTTCTGTGCTGTGTTTGTTGAACATTATCACCGCTACCTAAATATAGCACAAACTAAAATATCTCAAATTGGATTTTGAAAAATTAGTGTATCATATGTGTATGTAATCGCATGGTGTTTTTTATAAAAGCATTATGTGTGAAATTTACTAAGCGGTGTAAAGATGGATGGATTTCACTTCTGTGAAAATACCTTTTTTTATATATGTATATATATATATATATGGTCGTTTTTACGCTAATGGACAGGGCACACCATCGAGAATTCCAAGAAAAGCATGACAAACAAATAGAACATTGTCTCCAGATATGTTTAATCCTTACATTTGTAAGCACGTATACATTTTGCGGAATAACGACGCTCTTATAATGTTCAAACATTACATGTTTTATAAAGGTGTCCTGTTTTTTTGTGTGAATACTTTGATTCATACAAAAGATAGAATTAACGTCCTCGCTCCACTGATAAAATGATGCTGATAATAAGTTGCAACATTTCCCATAGAATGAAAACCATCAACGTCATGTATGTTTTCCACTGAGCTTTTCTTGGCGTTTTCTATTAAACCTGCTCAATCATTTGTTTTAAAACTAGGTATGCTTGCAACTTAGAAATATAAAAATCATTTTAAAATGTATTTTAAAAAAAAGAGAATTCATTACCAGTGAGCTAAGCCTAATCCTGCAAACAGATGTATTAAAGTGTCCCTAAAGGATATTTCACCAATAGAAGCATCAGTTAAAAATCATTTGCCACTGTTCAGAAGTAAACCCAACATGTATCTTTGCAGATACACATGGGTTTACTCTGAGCTCTGCCTCTCAGTTGAGGCAGAGCTCTGCTAGATGCTAATGCAAATAGAGGACTTTATTTTTGAGTGCCTTACTATGAAAGCATCATGGCTGCCGGTCAGAGTATAAACTAGCATGTACCTTAAAAATGACATGCCAGTTTATCCTCATGCTAGGGCCACTCATTTTTTCACTTCCACCATGGAAGCACAAGTGAAAAGAAAAGGTTTAGTGGGTTTTTAAGTAACTATGTATCATTGCATTTAACATCGGGGGGAAGAGAACACCTGAATTTCATGCAGCACAGGTAGCTTCTATGTGTCTCAGAGTACGTCCGCAATTCGGACATCATAGGCTAATGCAAATAGAGGACATGATATCTGCCCAGAAACAAAGTTGTAGCCACGGGGAAGACTTCGGCTTAGTTTGGGGCCATTTTAGGAGGAACTCGGCTGTTATGAATCCCTCCCATATGTGTCAATGGGAGGGCTATAGACGAAATAGCCAAGTTCTCTCGAAATGGCACGATGTGTAATAAAACCAAAATAAGAAAGATAAGAAAAAAACAACATGATACATTAATTACATAAATAAAAATAAATTAAAGGAACATAATTTAAAATATTTTTTAATTCAAATTTTATAATATATATGTTACCGAAGGTAGAAGCCGGGTTCCCGCCACCGACAGTCAGCCACGATGCCGTCGCTTCAGTTGCCCCCCAAGTCAGGAAAGGTGCACTGTACACCTGGTGTCTCTCTCTGCAGTGCAAGCAGAAAAAATGTGTGCCACCAACATATCCGCATGTGCAGACGGAAAGCTTTGTGAATATTAATATACCGTATTTGCTTGATTATAAGACGACCCTGATTATAAGACGACCCCCCAAACTTTGGATATTCCTTTAGGAAATAAACTAAAAGCCTGAATATAAGACTACCCTATAGGAAAAAAGTTAAACTTGTATATATTCACATGTAAATTGCTTTTTTAATAAAATATTATATAAAAAAAATGCATTTCTTGTGTTTATTTCCTTTTATGTGCCAATGCTGCCTCTCTCTTTCCCTTGCCCCCAGCTTTGTCTCACTCCCCACTCCCCCTCGCCTGTCTATTCCCCCCCACATGTTTCTCTCTGCCCCCCTCCCTCCCTTTGTTGCTCTGTCCCCCCTTCCTCTGTCTCTCTCCCCCTTCCTGCTCTGTCCTCCCTGTTTCTCTGCCCCCCTCCCTCCCTCCCCCTGTCTCTCTGCCACCCTCCCTTCCCCTTACCTCTATCCCTGGTGGCTAGTGGGGGCAGCCGGGGGATGTCTGCACGTATCGTGCAGACATCCCCCAGCTGCCCGATTTACCCTGGTGGCTAGCGGGGCAGCAGAGGAAGTCTGCGCGATGAGCGCAGACCTCCCCTGCTGCCGCCCGGCACGCTCGCCGGGACTTCTGTGACGAAAGCGGAAGTACCCGGCTTCTTCACAGAAGCCCCGGCGGTCGTGCCGGGCGGAAGCAGGGGAGTCTGCGCTCATCGCGCAGACTTCCCCTGCTGTTAGAGAGGGGGATCCAGGTCCCCTGCAGCTCTGCATTTGCTCTGAAAAAAACCTTGTCTTATAATCGGGCAAATACGGTATAAAAGTGCATTTCCTTCCTCTTAACCAATTATGCACAGGGGCTGATTCACATGCAGGAGGGCTATTTAAACTTCAGTTCACAACATCACTTGCCTGTAATAATGCTCTCTAACCTCACTAGCATTGTATTTGATTTTTGATTCCTGGTTCTGAATCCCTCTTGTATTCTGACCCAGCTTGATTATCCTCGGTTTCCTGAACTTCTGGTTTTGACCCTTGCTTGTTTTGACTCTAGATGTTCTCCGTCACCCTCTATCCTAGCCCATACTCTGACCTAGCCAGCCTGTCTTGACCTATTGCCTGTCTCTGACGATCCTCGGTCTGCTTCCTGTCTGCAGTGTTCTGCCATACGTTCTTGACCAGCCCCATCCTCTGGTACTTAGATCCGGTACCAGAGGAGGTCTGGTACCAGACCTCCTCTCCATTTAGTATTACAGTGTGTGGGGCAGCTAAGTCCTTGGCAGTTTACCATCCATTGCTCAACCGTATGTGTGTTGCCATTAAGGTGAAATCCCTCACTAGCTGTTTTGTCTATTGGGGAGTGTCTGGTGCCTCCATCTGCATTGCGGATTCTATCCACTATATGAGAGATTTTGCAATATAATTGTATATGAATAGTTGTTTTTAAAATATGTTTACTTTAATTCTTTCACACTTTTTTATTCAAATCTCTAACTAAAATCTTGAGAATTCATTTGAGCAAATTTTGTGAATGTTTCCCGAATTCGGTTTTTGACGTATATTGTGTAGCCTACAATCTCTGATTTCGTAGCAGAATTGGGCTGACTCAATGCTGAAATCAGTGATATTGAATAGCCAAACTTTGGTAATATATGAAATACGGCCCCTTCTTCCAATCCAAACCCATTTCTAGGCAGATCAGTCTATATTTGGCAGACCCTTAAGTGTTGTAGTTTGGTCAAAATACAGAAGCCAACCCACCTCGACAGGCTAGTGTTCTGAGGTGGGAAAAAACACTGCATGAGAAAATCATTTTGCTGAATACTCAGCCTAAATACATTCATCCATCCCACCTCAATACTACCTTGTCAAGGTCGCTATCCACCCCACCCTAATGTTACCTTGCCAAAGCTTTTGAGTTTTTATCAAATTAGAGCTTGACTTTTTTCATTTTTGTATAACATACCTGTTTGCAAGGTATTGTAAAAATATTTTTAGAACATAAATAATGACTTCTTCTTTGTTTATTAAATATGGATGAATTGTATGCCCTGTCTGCTGTGAACGCAAAAAAATAATTTGTCCTTGATTAAAATTAATAAATGTTGTTTCCTATACCCTATTGATAGGATTCAGAGCCAACAGAAATGAATTGTGTTTATCAATATTAGTACTACTTTCAAAAAATAAAACATTTACCGGACAAAACAACTCCTCATATTAATCAAGATAACAAAACAAAACAGTTATTTTTAAAAATAAACAAAAACATGGTTCAAGTTATAAATCATGTTTAGTAATAGGTTTCAGCCTGGCTTCCCTGTAGTAACTCATTATAACATGGGCGTTTTGGAGGCTCTACTGTGCTCTTTCTTTAGAGACTGTTCTAACAAATCAAGTTACAAGGATTGTTTCTAAAAAAATAGAAGAAACACTGTTAGCCAGGAAGAGGTTATCAGGTGCACACTGGGAAAATATTCTGCTCAAAGCAAAGGACACAGGGAATGTAAGTGTACTTTTCTAAATTGGAAAAATAGGAAAATCTTCTTTACGCTGCCTTTGTTAACTTTTATGTAACAAAACCACATAACATGTGCAACATGTTACAATTATAAATAAGATGGTTCATAGACAACTTCTTTTACCACACACAATGAACCTGTGATATAAAGCACAAAGGAGCTGAAACATCAACCATTATTAGTTGAGTTGCCAAGAAATGCAAGACAGAGATTTTGTTTCCCCCCCAAATCAGATTTGAATGATGGGTTTTCTAGTTCACTTGTTAGATTACTTTTAGTGAATAGCCCCTATAATTCCATGATTTTTACTTTCAAATTGGATTGCATTAGAAATAGTTGTGTTCGTTAGTGGATATTTTCATATATTTTTATGATTTCCGTATATATAATGGGATCTACCTTGGATACTGATAAATCTGTGTGTGTACCTTAGATACTGATAAATCTGTGTGTTCCTACACAGTGAGCAACTTTATTGCTTTTTAGAAAGACATGCAGTATTTAAACCATAAAACAAGAAGCAAATAAAAACAAACATCAAAAGTATGACTTTTTGTGTAGCAACATTGTTCAAGTACATGCTCTCAGACACTTAGTGATCAAACAGGTATTATACTTTGTTATTCTGGGCCACTTCATGGAGATTCTTCAAACAATTGTTTTTCCACCCACATTTAAAAACAGATATATATTGTAGACTTACATGAAGTAATGCCTATAACAAAGACTCTGTGCTCGACTTGACATTCTCGGAAGATATTTGCTCAGTTAACATGTCTTCCAGAATGTAGCAATCCATTCAGTTTTGGTGCATGTACAACATTTTTTGAAAATTCACAGAACTCTTTTAACTTCTTTACTCTGTCAGCCCAGAGTAAACCATGTTGGAACAAATTGCCAGACATAAACCAAGCACAGTATGTACGGCTTTGCTGCATTTACTATGAGTGCATTACTCATATTATGTTTTTAAAATTGTATGCAGTTGTACATCATTATGTTAAGTGTTTGATATAACTACTGTTATTAGAAGAAATACAAAACATAACTCTGAAGACCATTTTTACTTTAGGGGGAGAAGAATGTTTTCCTTGAAGAGGAGAGTGTTTAATAGAATTACACAAAATGTAGTAAATATAACAATTTTAGTGACTTTTATTAGTTTTCAAACTATCTGCTCACTCAAATTAAATACGGTGGTCAAGATGATCCTTCACCTCAACCATCATGTGTTGACCACATCATCAGCCACCATCTCACCCTATCAAATTGCAATTACCGCTTAGACCGGTAAGCTTCCTGTTTAGTTTTGCTTCAAGTGTCAAATAGTAGCAGTGTTTTAAGCTGAAAAATGGAACTGAGCTAATGCTCTGTTAGTCAGTAACTAACCCCACGTGTAAGTAAACTGGACATTTTGAATGAGACAGCACTACTCTTTCAAAGGACTTTGGCAGTCAGCAGCTCAGGATGCCCAAAAGCATCACATTTTACAAGGTGCTTACACAGCCACATGTTTTGAGGTTAAGAAACATTTCTCATTTAATGTATAACATCTCTTCTGATGCAAGCTGTGCATCCAAGCCATAATGTGTGTCATAATCCAGCTCTCTACACTCGTCATGATTGCGCAAGCAATGACACTTGCTCTTGTCATCTTGGCACGCTTGATGTCCAATTATATACCTGGTCTTTGTAATTCTATCTGTTATGAACTACTGAACATCACCGATAATATTGTCCACTATGACTAAACTATCAGAGGTTAACAAGCCGTGAAATAATTACAGCTCCTCAACTGTTGTAGACTACATTTCCATTTTGTCCAGCCAGTCATAGGGCTATGTATCTATAGCAGCTGGCCTGACTTTTGTCTGAACAGCTGTTGTGAACTACATATAACAGATTGAGCATCATTAGAACCATGGTCCATAATATGTGGAGTGCCAAATGTGCAATCACTGTACTAGAATATCATTTCTGGCCCACTGTGGGCTGGCATACTAGCATTTAATAATAGTACAATCATTGTGCCGTGGACAGGGATATATTGTTGTATCTATGCCAGACTAGTGACAGATCTTCTGCCCTTTCTTAAATTTTAAGGAGAGAACAGGAAATATAACTCTCCCCGATCATCCTGCTAGTAACAGACTTCTTAGCAGGCCCCAGTCCAGTGCAGTGGAAGCAGTTCCAGTATCATGACTATTATGAATTTGTTTTTTGGGGGGTTTTATTTTACAAAATAGGGCTTGTAACATTTTTAATAAATTGTCTATTAAACATAACATTTTTCACCTCAGTACACCCAAATTATGCAGTGTGATCACATTTCTTTATAATCATTTCTTATAAAAAGGATGATACACGAATTTCTGTGCTGCAAACAGGGCTCACTTTAGCTTTCTAGCAGGTATAGGAATAAAACAAGATGAATTAAATTGCACAGTTGAATGGAAGAAGGAAGACGTTGCACAGTTGAATGGAAGAAGGATGAAGTTGCACAGAAGAATGGAGGAAAATTATAAGCAGCCTTTGACATAGTAACATGGTCCTAAACCCCAAAAAAGTGTGATAAATAGATAAAAGAAAGTGCTTTGGCAATTATTTATTTAATAAAACTAAACTTTAAAAACAGAGGATATTTAGCACATCATAATTTCTAAACTCAAAAAAGATTATGTCGTAATGATACATATATTTATGTATTATTTGATGTCTGGTTTCGGGACAATCTGGAAAATTGAATTTTACTGTAAGTAAAACCCCTTCTATCTGTTTATCAGGCTTAGGAATAATATCAAATATTAATATTACAGACAGTACATGGTTAAAATTGAGACATATATCAAATTATACTAATTTTGTTCCATGTACCATCTAAAAAAAAAATATTTGGTCCTGTTGCAGACCAGAAGAATATATATGTGGAACATTATTAATCAAAATCCTGATTAGCAATGATTCATGTCATTGTGCAGCTTCAATTTATTCTACCAATTCAGTAATGGTCACGTTGACAATCATAAAAAAACAAACAAAGAAATTTGTTTTTATCAAATTCATCTGTCCTACTTTTTCCCAGTTTACAGGAAATGAAAAAAAAAAAACATTAAAAGAACATTTAATATTTTAATTTATCTGTTTTTGTTTCATATACAAATGTTGCAAAATACAGAACACACAAAGTTTAGATTTATTTAAACAAATTCATCATAAGTGATATAGTGTAAGTTAAAATAAGTGACTTTTTAAATTGAATTGTCATAATTAATTTTGACATGTTGAAAATAAGCATTTTATTTAGAGGCTATAAGTGGTGGGGAACAACTGATGGATTATTTCCAGGGATCAGTGAAGGGCTGAAACGTGAGCCAGAGGGGCAATTGCACCCAGCGCTACCCTCTACCCTAACTCAATCTCTGTGCCTTCTCTGTCATTTGCAGTACAATATCTTAACAGATAATTTTCTATGCTTTGATGCTGTGTCTGATCAGTTTCCCTAGAAAGAATCATAATTGGCAAGCTGAACAACTTTCCTCAATGCAAATCCCTACCTATCCGCACACAGGATTCATGTTTACTGTAAATGTGTGTTGCTTTAAAGTACCCTAACCCATAGCATTATACAGTGCATTTTATAGTTCCCTATCCCATCACATTATGGGGTTTTGTAGATTTTCATTATCATGAAACATAGATACATTTAACTATTTTAAAACAATTTAATCTGTAAGGAGGTGCAACATACATAGTAACATAGTTAATTTACGTTGAAAAAAGACACCGATTTATCAAGTTCAACCCTTCTACCTATCATTCCAGCTTTTGATCCAAAAGAAGGCAAAAACCTCTAAGGAAGCTATTTCGAATTCTGCCTCCTAGGGGGTAAAATTACTTCTTGACTCCAAAGGGCAATCAGATTTCTCCTTGGATCAATAAGGTCTATTATTAATGCTTGATCTTTTATTAATAGCCCTGTATGTTCTGCTTTTCTAAAAAAAGAAAAAAAAAAACATCCAGACCTTTTTTAAATGCATCTATTGTAGTTGATAGCACTACCTCTCTTGGCAGTGAGTTACATAACTTCATTGTCGTTACCATATAGAATCCCTTCCTTTGCTGTCTATGACATCTTTGCTCTTCCAGTCTCAGGGGGTGACCTCTTGTTCTTTGTACATTTCTGTTAATTAACAGGTCACTGGAGAGCTCTTCAGATTGGCCCTGCAATTATTTATATAATGTTATCATATCCTCTCTGAGATGCCTTTTTTCTAAATTATATAAATGGAATTTTTAAAGTCTTTCTTCATAACTAAGATCCTCCAATCCCCTTATTAATTTTGTAGCTCTCGTTTGCACTTTTTCCAGTTTGATAAAATCCTTTTTAAGGTATGGTGTCCGTAATTGTACTGCATATTCAAGGTGAGGTCTTACCATTGACATTTAATGAGGCAAGATGATATCTCCTCCCGTAAATTCATACCTCATTTTATACATGCCAATATCTTATTGACCATTACAGCTGCTGACTGGCATTGAGCACTGTTGCTAAGTCTGTTATCTACAATTATTCCTAAATCCGTTTCATAAGTAGTTTTTCCCAGGGAAATACCATTTAAAGTATATGTTGCTTTGCTATTTTTCCCATAATGCATAACTACATTTGTCTATATTGAACCTCATTTGTCATTTAATTGCCCAGTCCCCCACTCTGTCCAAATCTTCCTGCAAAGAACAAACATCAAGATTAGTCTGTATTACCTTACCTAATTTGGTGTCATCAGCAAACACTGAGATATGGCTCTCAGCACAACTTGGGAGATCATTAAATTACACAAATTAAAAAGAAGAGAGCCTAAAACAGACCCCTGAGGTACTCCGATCAACACCCTGGAACAATTTGAGGATTTTCCATTTACAAAAAGCTCACTGGCCTATAATTACCTGGCAGAGATTTTGATCCCTTTTTAAATATTGGAATGACATCTGCCTTTTTCCAGTCTGTTGGCACTATACTTGAACTGAAAAAATCACTAAAGATCATAAATAGGGGTCTGGCCAGAATTTTGGGTGTATAACATCTGTGCCTTGGGCCTTTTCTTTCTTAACAGAGTTGAATTACTTAAGCACATTTTCCTGTGTCCTATTGACTATCCGATGTTTAAAAAATATTTAAAATGTCTGCTTTTTCCCTGTCCTCACTAACCACATATACCATTTGGGATAACAAGGGCCCAACATTTTTTGCCTTTAGCTTTTTTCCATTTTTATACTTATAAACATTTTTGGGGTTAGTTTTACTCTCCTTAGCAATCCTTTTCTCATTTTCCAATTTAGCCATTTTAATTGCCTTTTTGCAGGCTTTGTTGGCATCTTTGTTCTCTATAAATAAAAATGCTGATCGCTTGCTTTTATAATGTTTGAATGCCATTTTCTTGTTTTGTATTTCCTGTTTCACGTTACCGGTAAGCCACATTGGTTTTGATTTATGTCTTTTGTATATGTTTCCTAAAGGTATATATTGAGATGTGTATTTTTGTAATGTGTGATTAAAGCAATTCCACTTGTCTTCTGTGTTTAGTCTAAAAAACAATACTTCCCAGTCTACATGTTCAATCAATACCCTTAGTCCATCAAAGTTGGCCCTTCTAAAATTAAGTGTTTTGGTGGAGTAGTTACCAATTTGTTTTTCTGCATTAATCTCAAACGAAACCATGGTTACTATTCCCCAAGTGTTCTCTTACATGGATGTTTAAGATAACCTCCTCATTGTTTGTTATTACCAAATCCAGACAGGCCTCCATTATAGTTGTGATGTCTACTAATTGTGCCATAAATTTGTTATTAAGCAGGTTCAGAAACTTGCTGCCCTTAGTGGAACTAGTTGTGCCACAATTCCAATCTATTTCTGTTATTAAAATCTCCCATGATTAAAACTTCATTCAGATTTGCAGTCTTTTCAGTTTGTAATAAAATCTGATCTTCTCCATCAATGCTAATATTTGGTGGTTTGTAGCATACACCTAAAAGTAATGTGCGACTCTTTTTAGTGTCTATGCTAATCTCCACCCACAGTGTCTCCACATCAGTTCCAGTTTCATCATGCACACCTTCTTTAATACTGGGCTTTAGTTTAGGATTTACATGGAGACAAATCCCTCCCCCTTTTCTATTTACTCTGTCATTTCTAAAAAGTGAGTAGCCTTGTAAATTAACTGACCAGTCATGGGTCTCATCCCACCACGTTTCTGTGATTCCAATTAAATCATACTGTTCAGCACTTACCAGTATCTCCAGCTCACCCATTTTGTTTGTCAAGCTTCTTGCATTTGCTAAAATACCTTTAAGATTACTACCCATTTTCTGTTAAGTTGACAAACATTTAATGCCCGCAGGTTTAATTGTATGTACCTCCCTATGAGCTATGTTAACCCCACCACTGCTTTCCTCCTCCTTTGCCAAAGCTAGACCCACCTTCCAATTTACTCTAGCTACCATTGCTTCATTTTGAACTTAACCCTCCCCCAGAGCGTAGTTTAAAAACGCTTCTAACCCTCTAGCCATCCTCTCCCCCAATATTGCAGCCCCCTCATCATTGAGGTGCAGTCCATCCCGTCCATAGAGTCTGTAGCCAACTACAAAGTCTGCCCAGTGCTCCAAGAACCCAAATCCCTCTTGCTTACATCACCTTCGCAGCCATGCATTAATCTCCCTAAGCTCCCGCTGTCTCACTGATGTAGCACATGGTACTGGTAATATTTCAGAGAGGTCCTTTCCTTCAGCTTATTTCCTAGTTCCCTAAAATAATTTTTAAGGACCCCACCTACCATTAACTTTGTCATTAGTACCAATGTGTACCAAGACCGCTGGATCATCCCCAGCCCTTCCCGACACACTGCCTACCCCATCCGCAACATGCTGAACCCGAGCACCCTGGAGACAACATCCAGTTCTGCTTTCAGGATCCTGGTGACAGATTACCCTGTCTACCTTCCTAATAATAGAATCCCCTACTACCAGTACCTGTCTAGCCTTCCTAGTGTCCTGTCTCCCAACTGTGCTGGGGAGGCTACTCACCTGGCTGCTAAGAGAGTCTGCCTGCCCCAGAAATGCCTCTTCTGAGCTATACCCCCCAGCATCCTCACACAAACTGGCAAACATGTTGGGGTGAACTAGCCCAGAACAAGCCTCCCTAGCTCTCCGACCCCTACTTCCCCTTACACAGCTAACCTAGCTCTCTGTCCTAGAAACCCCTTCTCCTCAATCATCACCCTCCTCTACACTGGCCCCAGCCAATGCCTGCTCCGTGAGCAGTAAACTCCGCTCCATATTGTTTATGTTCCTCAGTGTTACCAGTTGCCTCTTTAGATCTAGTGTTATATTCTCCAAAGCAGCAACCTGCTCACATCTGCAGCAGCGGTATGGACTAGACATGTGCATTCGTTTTCGGACTAATGCATTTTCGGACTAATGCATTTTCGGACGAAAATAGCATTTTCGGACGAAAATAGCATTTTCGTCCATTCGTCCGAAAAACGAATAACGAAAATTTTAACTATCAAAATCCGAATGAACGAATGGTTAATAAACGAAAATCATTCGTTCATTCGTCCATTCGTGCTATTGGCATTCTAAACCGAAATAGAGTCGGTTTATACAATACCAATAGCATTGTACTACATTCCATAAACCGACATGAATGACTTTCGGTTTATGGAATGCATGTAATGCTATTGGCTTCCTATAAACCGAAATTGAGTTCCCATTCATACGAATAGGTCAATTGACCTATTCGTATGAATAGGGACTCTTTCGGTTTATAGAAAGCCAATAGCATTGCATGTATTCTATAAGCCGAAAGTCTTTAAAACGAACGACGTTCGGTTTATAGAATACATGTAATGCTATTGCTGTTCTATAAGCCGAAAGTCTATAAACCGAACGTAGTTCGTTTTAAAGACTTTCGGCTTATAGAATACTATTGGCATTCTATAAACCTAACTAGAGTCCCTCCTCATTCATAAGAATTTCTTATGAATGGGGACTCGACTCTAGTTCGGTTTATAGAAAGCCAATAGTATTCTATAAGCCAAAAGTCTATAAACCGAACGACGTTCGGATTATAGAATACATGTAATGCTATTGCTGTTCTATAAGCCGAAAGTCTATAAACCGAACGACGTTCGGTTTATAGACTTTCGGTTTATGGAATGTATAATGTAATGCTATTTGCAATGGCATTACTATAAACCGAAATAGAGTCGGTTTATAGAATGCCATTGCCAATTCCATAAACCGAAATTCGTTCATTATGTCGGTTTATGTAATGGCTATTTTGCTATTGGTATTCCATAAACCGACTCTATTTCGGTTTATAGAATTGCCAATAGCATGAAATGATTTGAATTTAGTATTAAAAAATAAATTGAAAAAAGTGGAGAGTTTTAACTCCTTTGTGACGCATGGTGCTTGCGTCCCAAATGACGTAAGCACCAAAACGTCACGATTTGTTCCTGGCCACTGATCACAAGGTGATCGTTAGCCAGGAACACTATGGCAGAGACCCAATCAGGGTCTTAATAGACCCTGTGGGTCCCTGCCCAAAAATTGCAAGCCCTTCGGACGTCACGCACGATTTAGAGAAATGTAGCTGGTGCTCGTTTTGAGCACCAGCTAAATTTCCCCTGTCAGACTGAGGCCATTTAAAATGGCCTCATCTGAGAGGTGGGATCCCGCTGCAAGTGCCTGCAGCATGATCCGAGCCGCGATATGAGCTGTTTAACACAGGACGTACTATGCCGTCCTAACGACTTTAAGGGACTTAAAATCAGGACGGCATAGAACGTCCCAACGTCACGAATGGGTTAACGTTTGCTCTGGTCATAATCACAGCACAGGCTTGTAGGAGTTAACTGTAATTACATTAATACATGAAAAGAATATAAGTAATATAGTAAAAATGTACAAAATAAAATTTATTTTGAAAAAACTAAATGAGGTCCATAAACTTGGAAGGAAACGGATCACAGTAAAAAGAAACTGTGATCAGCAAGGGAAGTGTTAATACCCCTTTTATAATCGAGGTCGTCTTATAATCTGACCTCAAATTGAGGTCAGACTATAAGACTGGGATCCAGGTCCCCAGCAGAGCTGCAGGGGACCTGGATCCCCCTCTCTAACAGCAGGGGATGTCTCCGCGATGAGCGCAGATCTCCCCTGCTGCCGCCCGGCATGACCGCCATGACCGGCATATAGCTGGGTACTTCCGGCTTTCTCATAAAAGTCCTGGCGGTCGTTCCGGGCGGCAGCAGGGGACAGGGCCGATCCTAGGGTCACGGGCGCCTGGGTGCAGGTTTTCCTTTGGCGCCCAAGGGTGGGCGTGGCTATATTATGAACTCCTCCCCTTTAGACATTTCTGTTCCAGACATGCCCATTTCAATATTGGGGAGAGGGGGAGGGAGAAAACTTTATTTTAATGTAAAGGACCAACGTTTATTTTAAATAAAGATATATATTTTGCCATAATACTGTGTATTAGTTTTATTTATTTCTATGATGCTCAGCCAGCAACATGGGAGACTTTTTGCTGGCTGGCAGAATGAGTTTTTACTACCATTTTACTACCATACTACCCATGATTCCCAACCAGCCAAAGTCTCTCATTAGTCTGGCTGAGCATCATTAGAAAAGAAGTACACAATGAGTGATAAATAATATTCCACCAAGTCAGTCACTCACGTGTCTCTCTCTCTCCCCATACCCTCATGTCTGTCTGTCTCTCCCCGCACCCTCATGTTTGTCTGTCTCTCCCCGTACCCTCATGTCTGTCTCTCTCTCCCCGTGCCCTCATGTCTGTCTCTCTCTCCCATTCCCTCATGTCTGTCTCTCTCTCCACTCATGCTCCATGTCTCTCTCTCTCTCTCCACTCATGCTCCATGTTTGTCTCTCTCTCTCCACTCATACTCCATGTCTGTCTGTCTCTCACTCTGCACTCATTCCCCATGTCTGTCTCTCACTCTGCACTCATTCCCCATGTCTGTCTCTCACTCTGCACTCATTCCACATGTCTGTCTCTCACTCTGCACTCATTCCACATGTCTGTCTCTCACTCTGCACTCATTGCCCATGTCTGTCTCTCTCTCCACTCATGCCCCATGTTTGTCTCTCTCCACTCATACCCCATGTCTGTCTGTCACACCCCATATCTTTCTCCTATACCTCCTACCTACCATGTATTTGTCTCTTCCCATGTCCCTTTTTCATGCCCCCTACTGACCTCATCTCAGAACTCAATTAGCGCTGCCTTGATCTCCCTGCACATAGTGATGACTCTGACCGTTATGTTCTGACGCTCTGTCATCACTGTGCACAGAAAGAGCAGAAAGCGCTGACTGAGGTCTAAGGGGAAACATGGCGCGGATCTGCAGAGCTGGCTCTGAGAGGTAGCAAAGCAGCACATGGGCAGCCCATTTACAGAGGTGTACTAAGGGTGCACTTTGCCATTAACATAAGCAACAGCCAGTTTGCCTATTAAAAATGCTACAGTTTGCCCAATAAAAATGTCAGTTCGTCCTCAAAATACACCAGTTTCCCCAGTAATATGCCAATTATTTTGCCCATTAATATGCCACAGCCAGTTTGTCCATTAATATACAACAGCCAATTTGCCCACTGATATGTCACAGACAGTTTTTCCATTTATATACCTATGCTAGTTTGCCAATAAATAGGCTACAGCCAATATGCCACAGTTAGTTTACCCAATAAAAGCATAATCTCCTCTCCTGCCTTCCCCAGTACTCACCCTGCTGCTGCTCTCGTGTCCCCGGCCGTCTCCTCCGCACAGTCTTCCCTCTACGCACGCTGAGTGCAGGAGGCGGGAAATAGACGCCAGCTGGTTTGGGGCTGGTGCCCTCCATGTTATAAATTGATGAGCGCAGTGAGGGCCCCGGGCAAGAACACACTTACACACAGCCACACATAAATACACACAGCCACACATTAATACACACAGTCATACATAAATACACACAGTCACACATAAATACACACAGTCACACATAAATACACACAGTCACACATAAATACACACAGTCACACGTAAATACACAGTCACACATAAATACACACAGTCATACATAAATACACACAGTCACATGTAAATACACACAGTCACACATAAATACACACAGTGACACATAAATACAGTCACACATAAATACACAGTCATACATAAATACATACAGTCACACAAACACAGTTAAACACTTAGTCACCCTCACAGACATACATTTACACAGACACCCTTATACACACTGTCACACATACATAAATACACACACAGCCACCTTTACACAGACACAGGATACACTTGCACAGACACTCATGTACACACACTTACACAGCCAGTAACACACACATAGTTATACACATTGACACACATATACACACTTATACACATACACTTAGACCGTAACACACACATAGTTATACACATTGACACACACATACACACTTATACACATACACTTAGACCGTAACACACACATAGTTATACACATTGACACACACATACACACTTATACACATTCACACACACTTACACAGACAGTAACACACATAATTATACACATTCACACACACATACACACTTATACACATTCACACACACTTACACACACAGTAACACACATAGTTATACACATTGACACACACATTCACACTTATACACATACACAGACAGTAAAACACACATAGTTATACACATTGACACACACATACACACTTATACACATACACAGACAGTAACACACACACATAGTTATACACATTGACACACACATACAAACTTATACACATTCACAGACAGTAACACACACATAGTTATACACATTGACACACACATACACACTTATACACATACACAGACAGTAACACACACATAGTTATACACATTGACACACACATACACACTTATACACATACATTCACACACACTTACACAGACAGTAACACACATAGTTATACACATTGACACACACATACACACTTATACACATTCACATACACAGACAGTAACACACACATAGTTAAACACATTGACACACACATACACACTTATACATTCACATACACTTACACAGACAGTAACACACACATAGTTAAACACATTGACACACACACATACACAGACACTTCCCCGTCGCGTTCTGTGATTGGCTGCAGGGAGGAGGATGTTCTCTATGGTGTCTTGGCAGAGAACGTCCTCCTCCCGGCAGCAGCCAATCACAGAACGCGACGGGGGCGGAGCTTGCACCCGTCGCGTGGCTTGCTTTAACAAGGAGGAGGACGGCAGGGAGAGAGCTCCCTGCTTCAGCGCCTCTCCTCCCGTGCGCCTGGGCGCGGTGCACCCCGTGCACCCGCCCAGGATCGGCCCTGGCAGGGGAGGTCTCGCTCATCGCGCAGACATCCTCCGCTGCCTCGCTAGCCACCAGGGAGAATCGGGCAGCTGGGGGATGTCTGCACGAATCGTGCAGACAACCTCCATGCTGCGCGACAATTCCGTCTATTATGTATAGTGCATACATCCCCGGCTGCCCCCACTAGCCACCAGGGAGCAAGAAACAGGTGAGGGGGAGACAGAATAACAAGGGGGGGGGCAGAGTAACGAGGGGGGGGGGGAGAAACAAGGGGAGGGAGGGGGGAAGAGACAGAAACAAGGGGAGGGGGGCAGAAAAAAACAAGGGGAGGGAAGGGGGTGAAGAGACAGACACAAGGGGAGCGAGGGGGGAGCCAAAGGGAGGGTGAGAGAGAGACAACACTAATGAGGGGAGAGCGACAAATCTGGGGGCAAGGGAAAGAGAGAGGCAGCATTGTCACATAAAAGGAAATAAAAACAAGAATTTTTTTATATCATAATTTTTTATTAAAAAAGTAATTTACATGTGAATATATACTAGACATGTGCATTCGTTTTCGGACGAATGCATTTTCGTCCGAAAATAGCATTTTCGTCCATTCGCCCGAAAAACGAAGAACGAAAATGCTAAGCTAACGAAAGCCGAATGAACGAATGGTTAATAAACGAAAATCATTCGTTCATTCGTCCATTCGTAGTACTATTGCATTCTATAAGCCGAAATAGAGTCGGTTTATAGAATACAATAGCATTTAACTATACGGAGACAGAGTCTCCATTCATAAAATTATAAATGGAGACTTTGTCTCAGTGTAGTAAAATGCCCACAGCCTATAAACCGAATGTTCGGTTTATATGCTGTCGGCTTTTAACTATACGGAGACAAAGACTCCATTCATATGAATGGAGACTCTGTCTCCGTATAGTTAAATGCCCACAGCCTATAAACCGAACGTTCGGTTTATAGGCTGTGGGCATTTAACTATACGGAGACAGAGTCTCCATTCATATGAATGGAGTCTTTGTCTCCGTATAGTTAAAAGCCGACAGCCTATAAACCGAACATTCGGTTTTTAGGCTGTGGGCATTTAACTATACTGAGACAGAGTCTCCATTCATAAAATTATGAATGGAGACTTTGTTTCCGTATAGTTAAAAGCCGGCATTTAACTATACGGAGACAGAGTCTCCATTCATAAAATTATGAATGGAGACTTTGTTTCCGTGTAGTAAAATGCCCACAGCCTATAAACCGAACGTTCGGTTTATAGGCTGTCGGCTTATGGAATACATGTATTCCTATTGCTATTCTATAAACCGAACGTTCGGTTTATAGAATAGCCATAGGATTACATGTATTACATAAGCCGAAAGTCTATAAACCGATCGTTCGGTTTATAGGCTGTGGGCATTTTACTACACGGAGACAAAGTCTCCATTCATAATTTTATGAATGGAGACTCTGTCTCTGTATAGTTAAATGCCGACAGCCTATAAACCGAACGACTTTCGGTTTATAGACTTTCGGCTTATGTAATACATGTAATCCTATGGCTATTCTATAAACCGAACGTTCGGTTTATAGGCTGTGGGCATTTTACTACACGGAGACAAAGTCTCCATTCATAATTCATGTATTCCTATTGCTATTCTATAAACCGAACGTTCAGTTTATAGAATAGCCATAGGATTACATGTATTACATAAGCCGAAAGTCTATTAACTGATCGTTCGGTTTATAGGCTGTGGGCATTTTACTACACGGAAACAAAGTCTCCATTCATAGACTCTGTCTCTGTATAGTTAAATGCCGACAGCCTATGAACCGAACGACTTTCGGTTTATAGACTTTCGGCTTATGTAATACATGTAATCCTATGGCTATTCTATAAACCGAAAGTCGTTCGGTTTATAGAATAGCAATAGGATTACATGTATTCCATAAGCCGAAAGTCTATAAACCGAAAGTCGTTCGGTTTATAGACTTTCGGCTTATAGAATACAAGTAATACTATTGCCTTTCTATGAACCGAACGAGAGCCCCATTCATAAGAATTTCTTATGAATGGGGCTCTCGTTCGGTTTATAGAAAGCCAATAGTATTACATTGTATTCTATAAAACGAACGAATAATAATGAACGAATTTCGTCTGAAACGAATGCATTAATGAACGAAATTCGTCCGAAATAGAGTCGGTTTATAGAATACAATAGCATTTAACTATACGGAGACAGAGTCTCCATTCATCAAATTATAAATGGAGACTTTGTCTCAGTGTAGTAAAATGCCCACAGCCTATAAACCGAATGTTCGGTTTATACGCTGTCGGCTTTTAACTATACGGAGACAAAGACTCCATTCATATGAATGGAGACTCTGTCTCCGTATAGTTAAATGCCCACAGCCTATAAACCGAACGTTTCGGTTTATAGGCTGTGGGCATTTAACTATACGGAGACAGAGTCTCCATTCATATGAATGGAGTCTTTGTCTCCGTATAGTTAAAAGCCGACAGCCTATAAACCGAACATTCGGTTTTTAGGCTGTGGGCATTTAACTATACTGAGACAGAGTCTCCATTCATAAAATGATGAATGGAGACTCTGTCTCCGTATAGTTAAAAGCCGGCATTTAACTATACGGAGACAGAGTCTCCATTCATAAAATTATGAATGGAGACTTTGTTTCCGTGTAGTAAAATGCCCACAGCCTATAAACCGAACGTTCGGTTTATAGGCTGTCGGCTTATGGAATACATGTATTCCTATTGCTATTCTATAAACCGAACGTTCGGTTTATAGAATAGCCATAGGATTACATGTATTACATAAGCCGAAAGTCTATAAACCGATCGTTCGGTTTATAGGCTGTGGGCATTTTACTACACGGAGACAAAGTCTCCATTCATAATTTTATGAATGGAGACTCTGTCTCTGTATAGTTAAATGCCGACAGCCTATAAACCGAACGACTTTCGGTTTATAGACTTTCGGCTTATGTAATACATGTAATCCTATGGCTATTCTATAAACCGAACGTTCGGTTTATAGAATAGCAATAGGAATACATTTATTCCATAAGCCGACAGCCTATAAACCGATCGTTCGGTTTATAGGCTGTGGGCATTTTACTACACGGAGACAAAGTCTCCATTCATAATTCATGTATTCCTATTGCTATTCTATAAACCGAACGTTCAGTTTATAGAATAGCCATAGGATTACATGTATTACATAAGCCGAAAGTCTATTAACTGATCGTTCGGTTTATAGGCTGTGGGCATTTTACTACACGGAAACAAAGTCTCCATTCATAGACTCTGTCTCTGTATAGTTAAATGCCGACAGCCTATGAACCGAACGACTTTCGGTTTATAGACTTTCGGCTTATGTAATACATGTAATCCTATGGCTATTCTATAAACCGAAAGTCGTTCGGTTTATAGAATAGCAATAGGATTACATGTATTCCATAAGCCGAAAGTCTATAAACCGAAAGTCGTTCGGTTTATAGACTTTCGGCTTATAGAATACAAGTAATACTATTGCCTTTCTATGAACCGAACGAGAGCCCCATTCATAAGAATTTCTTATGAATGGGGCTCTCGTTCGGTTTATAGAAAGCCAATAGTATTACATTGTATTCTATAAAACGAACGAATAATAATGAACGAATTTCGTCTGAAACGAATGCATTAATGAACGAAATTCGTCCGAATGGACGAAAACGAAACAAAAATTTTAGTTTTGCACATGTCTAGTATGGACCCCGGGGAACTTGCTCCAAGACAGCATACATTCTGTAAGACATGCACTTAGTGGCATTATCCAACATGCTCCCTAATGTAAACCACACAATATAAATAGAATATAAATAGAAAAATTAAGGATTTATTCTTTACCCTCCTTTTATACTTTACACCTTGCCTCTTAACTCCTTATTTGCTTCTAACTCAAACCCTTGAGAAGCTTGGTCACTTTAGAAGCTGTAACAGAAAAATGTTTTTGTCCAGAAGCAACATTAAGCCAGCAATGATATATTATTAGGAATGTAAGAAACAGATGTATTTATTTAAAAATATCTCATCTTTATTTAGTTTTATAAAATATATCACCCACAATAAGGAAACAAACAAATGTGGTACATTAACATAACATACAACATACAAAAAATTACATTAAAGCTTATATTCCTAAATGCGGACTTGTAACAACCCCTGGGGTTCCTAGTTGTTTCTTTACTCAGCAACCCAGCAATTATCAATAATGAATTTCAATATTATTTCTCCTCTAAAAGGGAAGTCCAGATTTCTCCTGCCTTCTTAGTAACCCCATTCCTATGCTTTTCCATTTGTATCTGGTACTTAACCTGTCCTTTTAACATCTCCCATGTTGGGATATCCTGGCTCATCCATCTTTTGGCCAGCAAATATTTGACTGCTATCATGATATGAATCACCAAGTGTATGTGTTCCGGTTTTCCCACCAGATCCAAATGTAAAAGAGCTAGAGCTGGGGAGAATTCCAGGTCTAATATTCTTAATTCTTCAATCATCACGTAAACCCTTTTCCAACGTATCTGAGCTCTTTCACATTTCCACCAAATATGGATGTAGGACACCTTCTCCTCCTTACACCTTCAACATTTTGGTGATGTCAGGGGGAAAATTTTGTTTATCCATCCCGGGACCATATACCAACTTTGGATGAGTTTATATTGTAACTCTAATAAATTCAAACAATAGATGGCTTTTTTCGTTAATGGAATTATTTTTATCCAGTTCCTATAACTGATTTATTTTTCTAAATCTTTTTGCCATTCGATTTGATTTTTACCACAGGGTTCCCCGGTACCCAGTAATAAATCACTATCTAGCATTTTACGTGTCTTCAAGTCATCCATATATAGAATCTCAATATTTAATTCACACATAATCTGGATTTTCATCAAATAGACATTTAAAGTATTTTTCAATCTTAAATATTTAAAGAGGTCTTTTGCGGGTATTGAGAACTGCATTGTGAGGGCCGGGAATGGTTTAACTTGATCTGCAGTTATTAAATCCCTCATAAAAGAAATCACTCTCTGTTTCCAGTAATTAAGATCTAAGTCCTCCATTCTTCCCTCCAAGATTTGAATACGGGAAATATGGGGAATTGCTTTAGCTATACCCCTTTTTTTAATTTCCCCAAAATCCTAGCAATTCTAAGATTATGTGATTATGGGGTACTTTAGCTATTATCCTTTTATAATCTTCGAAATGTCATCCACAAGATTGTATCTAGATTACTTGTTATTTCATTTTCCAATTCATACCAGGGTTCCTCTATACTTGCTTGTATCTGCCATTAATTCAGATGATATTACATGGGCATCATGGTACCTATTTATATCCACTGAGCCACTACCCCCTTATTTATCTTTTTTTAAATTAGTGCTTTGGCAATTCTGGGTCTTTTTTTAAGAAAGACCAAATAAATTGATCTATTACTTTTTTTAATTCTATTTTAGTAATTCCTTTTTAGAGGTAATGAAACAGATCTAAAGAGATACATCCAGATGGGCAATATGTAAGATTTAATTGTATTCACCCTCCCCCACCACAAGATCTCCTTAGTTCCCCATTCTGCCAGATATAATTTTGTTTTAGTGAAGAGAACCTTGTTTGTAATCCAACTCCAAGATTTTTGTTGGGTGTTGGCGACCCATAGCCCCAAGTATTCTATTTTCTCCCTACACCAGGAAAATCTAAATTTTGGTTTTTATTGTTGCCTCCTCTGTCCTCCCCACTCCAGTACCCAACAGGCTTGATTTTCCAATATTTAACCCCTTCCCGACCTTATGACGAGTTAACTCGTCATAAGAGCCGCCGCATTAGCGACCTTATGACGAGTTAACTCGTCATGCAGTCTAGCCGGCGGTGCGCTCCGTGGGCACCGCCAGCTAGTCTGCAACGGGTCCAGGACTAAGCCTCGCACCCGAGGCAAAGCTCCTGGACCGGATCGGTCAGTTTCCAGGCATGTGATCGCGGTGATTGAGTGATCACCGCGATAACATGCAAATTAGATGCAAAGTCAGTGTGTTCACACACTGACTTTGCCTCTAATTCACTCCCTGTGCTTCACATTCTTATAGTGAAGCACAGAGAGTGACCTGTAAGTAAAAAGAAATTAATTACATACACATAGGTAAAAAAATAAAAAAAAAATAAAAAAAATTAACCCTTTCATTGCTGATCACAGTTTTTAACTGTGATCAGTTTCCTTTCACTTTATGGCCCTCATTTAGTTTTTTTTTTACAGATTGTTTTATTTTTACAATTTATAAAGTTTTTTTTAATAAATAAAGGTCATTTTAATATATTTATTTAATACAATTTAACCCCTGCATGCCTGTTGCATGATTTTTACTGATCTGACATCGCACTCTTCAGAGTTTTTTTTCTGTCTTTTTTGTTATGGGGGGTTTGGGAATCAATATTTTTCTTTTTTATTAGTTAGTTAATTAGGGGGGATAAGTGGGTTAGTGTTGCACTAGTTATGTAGCTTATTATTGGGAAAATAATGGGGAAAAACTTTTTTTTCCTCAAAAATTTCCTCTTTTATATGTATTTTTTAATACTAAAATGTAAATCATTTTTATGTATAGGGTATCAAAAGAAAGCTCTAACTGTCCTCTAAAAAACAACATATAACTTGTATGGGTGCGTTAAATGAGAGAGAGGAAATTTATGTTTCAAAAACCGCGTATTAAAAATTGAAAAACGCTCTGGTCCTTGGCCCAGGAAAATCCCTGGTCCTTAAAGGGTTAACTTATCAATCAAGAGCTCTCCATATCTTTTCATTTCTTTCAATAGTTCTTCAATAGTGCTCACTGGGTCTGTAATAGTCATTAATATATCGTCTGCGTTTAAATTTGCCTTAAGCTTTTCCTTTCCTGTCTTAACTCCCTTTATATTACTGTTCAGTAAATTACAGGATCTTTGCCTGGTTTTGGGATGGGGATAATATTAGCTTGTAGGATTTCACCTAGTGAGGGACCGTTAATCGCAATATCGTTTTATCCAATTTATCGGAAAATAGTTTATGCTTTTTTTAAGATTTCTATTAGCAGTTCTAACTTCTTTAAGGGAAATGGGCAAATTTAAATCATCTAATTGTTCTATTGTTAAAGTAGGTAACTTAGCCCCATTGATGTAGTTTTGCATTTTTTTTTGTTTTATTTTTGGTAAATTATATATTTTCTCATAGAATTTTTTCAAAGCAGTCCACATTCTTGTCCTTAACTTTATATATTATTTTCTTTTCACTTTATTTTAAATTTAGCTGTCAAAAGTTTATCTGCCCTATTTCCACTATGGTAAAGTGTCTGATTGAGGACTCTCAATTTTTTTTTCATAATTAGCATCAACTGATCGTTTCATTTTTTTTTTTTAAGTTGACTAAATGTCGAGCAGGGTCAGGGTCTTGTTTATTGATTTTATCTAGATTATAATACTCTTTGTATAAGAAACATAGATTTAAAGATAATATTTTCTAAATAAAGACGGGTTTAGGAAAAAAAAGAAGCAAAACATATAAACTAGACACTTATACTGGTTACGCTACTAGGCTGCATAACACTGCCTCAAAGAACCACACTTACATGGGAATGACCAATTTGTTTAATTCATATCACAGTTCAGTAATTATAATACTATATGAATATATTAACATTTGAATACCAGTATTTTAAGTATGATTAATGCACTCAAAGGCTTGCAGTCTCTATTGATGTACCCCCTGAGCTCTCCAGAATGTGGCTGAAGGTTGAGAGAAAAATGAGCAAACTGAAAGTATTTAAAAGAAAAGTCAACAGATGATAATTCACTTGCAATGTACACATACATTGCACAGGAGATTACATAGAGCACACCGAGGGCTTTTTCAGACAAGCCAGTTTTTTTGTAGGCTTTTTTTTGTTAACTTTTCTATGCTTCCCTGCAGAATGTAGAGAATGGGCTTTTGTGTAGAACGCGTAGGCACTATAATACCTTGATTGATTAACTGATCTCCCTTTGAACAAATGTGATGTTCTATGTGTCCCTCAAAAAAATGGCCAAACATTTGAATCAGAAGTAGGAGAAGTTGAGGTAAGATTTACTGAGGTTCATAACAAGATGCATATAGCAATTTATAGCGTGATTGAGAAGGATGGCTGTTAAGGAACAAGTAACAAAACAGTGGGGAAAATGTTTTGCTTGGTAGTAAGACTTTAAGACTTGAAGTTAAACATTCAAAAACACAAATACAGTAACAAACACAAGGGAACAAGATGCAAAATCATGCAATTAGCTTTATAGATCATCTCAAAGTGAACACAAGAACACTTATTTGAATTCATTCTACTTGCTTTCTTTTTTTGTACCCCAGTTACTAAAATCAGAGTTGATCTGGTGGATGGTTTATATCGATGAGATGTAGATGATCAGATACATGTGTGATTAGAGGAAAGCATGATGCTCCTAAAAAGACACAATCAATTTACCTCGATAACTGGCGCTCCGGTCATTGATAATCGATTAAAATGCCTTCCCGTCTGCACTTCAGTATCATGTAATTGCATCATAATAAATTGCTCATAGTATCTTTTTTTCTGCATTGTATTACTAAATGCACTGATGAATGGTACCGATTATTGCAGATGCTGGAAAGTCATAAATCATATTTAAAATCTGACTGTGGTGGGAATTAATTATCCTAATGGTTCTTTTTGAAACAAATTCACAACAATGAAATATTGTTGAATCAATAACAATATGTAGGTTGGCTGTTGCAGCAGTTAAAGGGACACTATATCACCTTTTGCGACTTTTGTTTAGTAAATGAGACATAGTACAAAACTTTTCATGGATTGTAAACATTATATTCTGTTTTTACTTTACTGACAATGGTTGTCTTGTGTTGGTAGATTTTACTACTTGCACAAATTCATGTAGAGGATTTTAAAACCCTTAGGAAATAATAACAGTAACTTTAAACAAACTAACTAAATAGCCAACAGTGTTTTGTTTTGCATTTCACAGATAAATAAAACAACAACAATTAAAAGAATATATAAAAAAGTGTTAAAAAAAATTAAAGAACTGCAGCCTTTATCAACCATAACTATTTACAACCAGGTATAAGCAACGTGTCTATACAAGGATACCAGTGTCTTTTGTAATTTTTTTCACTGTACACATTTATCAGTAGGATTGTGTGTGCCTGGGTTTAATTTGCTGATGACCAAGTGAATGTTTTGGTGTGTGATTGTGTGTGAACCAAGAGCATCATCACCTTCAGCAAAACCACCAACAGGTCCTGTATGTCTCATGCTGGGCTCATGCAAAGCTTGGTGGCACAGCAGGACTGTGTTATGCAAAGGGGAACTGTTTGTATGCATTTCTCAACACCAGCATCATGTGAATTTTATGGCCAGCATTGCCTGGACGTTCAGTATGTCAGTATGTGCAAAACATTATGCACAGTAGAAATAATGCCAGGACAGCTCCAGATTTGATGAGACAGGCCAGAATCCCCCCCTCAACCCCCCCCCCCCCCACCAAATGGGACTGTGCCATTAAATCTGGGACTGTGCATCTATGGTTAAGCTCTGTACCAGGTGATGTATAAACTGTTGACACTGTATAAAAAAAATGAATGTTATGGAATGTTAATATAATTAATAGAATTTAAAAAATCTGAGAATTTAATTTAAATTAAAAACATGTTGATAATTCAATTTAGTTTTTAATCTGTGCAATCAAATCAGAAGCTTATTTCAGTGCCATAATATATAGTAGTTTTCATGTTTGCGAATCCTTCCTATTTCTGGGTTTGGTATCTTGTAATACTCCATGAACCCATCACCATCTCAATTATGTTCTAAACTGTTTTACTCCATGGTCTCAGTGTCTAGTTTTATATTTAGGCTTTCAACAAATGTGTGGTTTACTGCAACATTCTTAGCAGTCATAAAACTCCCCTACTTTATTATCTCTCATTTAAAGACTTCCTGTAATTGATCTGTGGAAAGACATAATATTCTCTAATGTCACTCAAACTGGCACTATTGGCTTTCCATTACTTATCTTTTATATCTTCTGTTAGTCAACTTTATTTATTAGAACTCTGACATCCATCATTTAGGACTCATTAGTCCATTTTAATGTCTCCTCAAATATATATATATATATAGAGAGAGAGATTATTCTCACATATATCGATTAATCTCTGCTAATGTGGATCTAGGCTGGTCTGTATATGGCTTCTGTGAGGTAACTAAATGTACATGCAAATATAGGGTGTCGTGGGGGCTTTGGGGAACACTTAAAAAGAAACTCTAAAGTGTGAGTAAATACAAAATAAAATATGGCACTAATACTTTGATTTGCGTTCCTTTTGCTAGAACAGTGGTTGACAAACCTTTTTGGTTCACAGGTCCCTTATATATCAGGAGTTTTTCAAAGTGTCCAAACTCAAAACCTAAGTCTACCTTACAGTTGCAGTTAGTGCAGTTAGTGCAGTTAGTGCAGTTAGGTTGTTAAGAGTTATTTATTCAACTAAACTGTGGTTAAGTTAAATATCTATATGGTTAACTCAACATGCGCTGGACTTTGGCCCGAAATTGATGCCTCCAAAGTCCGGACTGATTCGGGGCACATCGGGGACATCAATTGGGAGCTACCCAATATGCCCTAATGTGCCGCCGAATAGGTCCGCAATTCTGACATCCCCTCTTCTATACACAACATCAGGGGCCAGAGCTACTTGCCATAGACCTCATGTACTGAAAGAGGCAAATGCCACAAGGCCTCTAAACCCCAATAAACAAATTAATTAATAACCCCCAAGTGGTCTGGGGAACCTCAAAAGGCTCTCTGACCCCCAATAAAAATGTAATTAATAACCAACCATCTCAACCTTGACTAGGTGGGTGTGGCGGGGGGGGGGGGTTATTCGCCTGAAAAAAACAAAACACCATATACCAGGAGATTTTTTGCATTTAATATATATATATATATATATATATATATATACAAATATTATTTAAATACATGCATTTACTGTTTTTATTTCCTTCCTCTGCACCCACATTGTACCCACATTGTACCTGAACAGCTTTCACCCACAGCACCATACGATTTGGCATGCACCAAAAGGACTTGCCCCACAGCTCATGCCATAGTGTCACTTTGCCCCGAAGAACTGCCCCAGCAGAATATGCATAGTGTCACTTTGGCCACAGAACTTTCCACACATGCCACATTGTCACTTTATGTCCCAAACTGCCCAGGTAGCATGGGACCCTGAGTTTCCCCAAATAGGTTTCCCCAAAGATCTGGCACAAACTCGGTTAAGAAAGGGGGAGACCTCATCTCTGCTCCAAGAGGAGCTCTTGGCTGCAAAGTACAAAGACAAGAAGGATGTGTGTTTTCTCAGCACCATCCATACTGAGAGGACTGTGTAGGTCGTTGTACGTGGCAGAGCTGAGGTCACCAGAAAGAAAGTGTGCATCAGTGCTTACAATAAGCACATGGGTGGACTTGATCTATCTGATCAGCTGCTACAGCACTACCTCATCATGAGGAAATCAAAGGCCTGGTACAAGAAGGTAAAAGAGGAGTAAACTCGAGGAATAAGATGAAAGCAATAAGGATAAATGAACTCCAGACAAAGCGGTAGGCTGTAACATATGGTTTAATCCAGGAGCATAATACAGCCAAATGAATTGTGATGTGCTCACCCACCTAGTGATCCAACGAACACCTACGCATTTCACGCCAAACTAGGCGCTTTGTCAAGGCTTCCTGGTACAAGAAGGTGGCAATTTACCTTATGCAGAATGCAACCCACAATGGTTGCTCTGCAAAAAAAGCAAACCTGACATTTTTGCATTTTCAGCTCCAGGTCATTTCAGGTCTCTTTACCACGATGCACCTGGTCCCCGGGCAGTGATGGAGGAGAGTAGGGTTGGGGCTACTCAATTTATTTTTAAAATCCTCCCTACTCTTAGAAAACAGAACCCCCCAAAAAGTGCAGAGTGTGCTACAGCAAGGGAAAAAGAAAGAACACTTTTTACTGACCTGATTGTCCTGGACAACTGGGACTCTGCATTGGAACATGTTTCCCGCACAGTAGCCCATTGTTATTTTTGTTTACTGTTCCTGTATCAGCTTTTTCATTCTTTTACTTCATGCTCTCCTACTTCACAATAAAAAAAGTGTGTGTAAAAAGCAAGATTGAAAAATTACCACCACACACTTACTCCATTATTTTTTTTGATAAAATAGTAGCATCAGCGACATTAATACACCCCGTATACAATACCTTGTATGCAAGGTATGCAAAAGTCCCAGCGAAAGATAGGCCTATTTGAATAAATAACTCAAAATCCTGGCAAACCTATGAATAGGAGGCATGGGTATATTCATGGGGGCTTGCAGAAAACAACCTGGAGGCTTTTCTTGCAGTAATGAATAACAGGCTCTCCTAAATCACCATCAAAAAGCAACGTGGGTGGAAAAAAACAAGATTGAAAAATTACCACCACACATGTTTTCCCATTTTATTTGGGCTAAAGGGTTGCATCAGAGGCATCAATACACCCCATACACAATACCTTGGGGTGTCAACTTATGAAATATATACCCTTTCATGGCAATTAAATTGCACTGTGTATGCAAAAAGTCCCCAAAAGAAGACAGGTAAAACGATATGTCAAATTAGAAAAATGGCTGCATATGTCCCAAATTTGGCATTGCACCCCAAACATCCAAGAAACCTATACATGGGTGGTATCACTGTACTCGATATGTTGCTGAACACATATTGGGGTGTTGTTTGGCAGTACCCCTTTAGATTTTCAGGAAATGTTTACATGAATTTTACTTGGTGTGAAAAATCAACATTTTTTTTTATCTCTGAAAACTTTGGCAAAGGTTGGTGGTAAAATGGCTAGATGAAAAGTGTCAAAATACCCTCAGATGTATCCTGAGTACAGTGATACCACCCATGTATAGGTTTCTTGGATTTTTGGGGTGCAATGCCAAATTTGGGACATATGCAGTCATTTTTCTAATTTGACATATCGTTTTACCTGTCTTCTTTTGGGGACTTGTGGGGGATAATTCAGTGATTCATGACCAATATCAGTGTTACAATGTCACTATCGCTAATTTTGAAAAAAATGGTTTTGAAATAGCATTGCCCTGTAACCTGAATAAATAAGCATAAAAACATAAAAAAACATAAAAACATGGGGTATTTCTAAACGCAGGACAAATATTAGAATCTATTTAGCAGGGTTTTTTGTTCGCTTTTGTAGATGAGTATAAGATTTTTTCAAATAAAATTAAGAAAATAATTTTTTCACCCTATATTTTTTTTTATTTTTTTTTTTACATAAGGTGATATGATATGATCAAAATAATGGTATCAAATGAAAGCCCTACTTATGCTGAAAAAAACAATATATAATTTGTGTGGGTACACTAAATGAGAGGGGAAAAAATTACAGTTAAAAACACCTCATAAATGTCACCAAGGGGAAGGCAAGGCTAAAAAGTCTTGTCACTAAGGGGTTAAATATGCCACAGTCAGTTTGCCCATTACCAGTGCCTGTCAGACATATGGACATAGGAGTCCATTAAAATATCCCACATACAGGAGCCCATTAAAATATGCCAAATACAGGCGCCCAATAGAAGTCCCGGTAAAAGTGTCAGACTGCATCAGAGGATGTTTTGTGCAGCACACTGACATCCACCTGCTGCCTGCAAGGTGGATCAATGTCACCTGCAGCTCTTAGGCTCTTAGTCTTATAATCAGACCTCTATTAGAGCAGTGCACAATTTTGGAGGGCACAATATTATGTGTGTGTGTGTTGCACATTACCCAGATTAAAGGAGCACTGCAGAAGAGAACCTTGGCTTACCAAGGTGCTTCCACTGAGGGGAGGCAGATATGGCCAAACCCCCCCCCCCCCCCTGATTTATCAATCAGAATTTTTTCCAGTAAGGGGCCCTGAAATTTCTGATGGCGGCCGTGCCTGCCATTGTAAAAGTTATGATGTCACACAAAGATTGAGCAGGATAATTGGCCAGTTTTGAAGGAGCACTGTTGGTTGACAGGTTCTGGCATTTCAGGAGCCTTCTTGCTGGAGTGAATCTGAGGCTAAGCAATTTATAAAATTGTTATTTATTATATAAAAAGTTATTTCATCTTGGAATAATATATAGAAAATAGAAGGGCAGAGAGATAAGCAACACAGTTCCCTACCAGGTATGCAACATCAGTTAGCTAGCTTGCACGCTCTGGGATAACCTAAGTTACCACTATATGCTAAATTATTTATACATGCCCAGAACTTATTTTAATGCACTTACCAAGTAAAATAATAGCTAGATAAAAATATACAAGAACATGAAAATAAATTATATATATATATATATATATATATATATATATATATATATATATATATATATATATATAAAAACACTGCTTGGCCAAAAAAAGGTCACCACCAAAAAAAAAAGAGGTCACACACATATTTTGTTGTCCCGCCTTTAGCTTTGTTTACGGCCCACATTGTCTGTGGCATTGTTTTGATAAGCTTCTGCAATGTCACAAGATTTATTTCCGTTCAGTGTTGCATTCATTTTTCACCAAGATCTTGTAAAGCAAACCCTTCTCCAGCACATCCCAAAGATTCTCAATGGTTTTAAGATCTGGACTCTGTGGTGGCCAATCCATGTGTGAAATTGATGTCTCATGCTCCCTGAACCACTCTTTCACAATTTGAGCTTGATGAATCCTGGCATTGTCATCTTGGAATATGACCATGACATCAAGGAAGAAAAAATCCATCAATGGAATAACCTGGTTATTCTGTATATTCAGGTAGTCAACTGACCTCATTCTTTGGGCACATAATGTTACTGAATCTAGACCTGACCAACTGCAGCAAGCCCAGACCTATTTGCTTAGTTAAATCCAGGTGGCGACTTTTTATTTTTGGCCAGGCAGTGTGTGTATATATATATATATATATATATATATATATATATATATATGTATGTATGTGTGTATATGTATATTTTATTACAGTTTTTAGTTGATTAGAAAATAAACTAGAATCTGCAACTAAAATGGTTTAGTTTTATCGCAATCTGTTTTCCCTATAAATGTTTTCTTCAGTATGACTGAGTCTGTGTAATAAATAAATATATAAGATAGATGAACCAGATGTCAGTCCAGTGAATGGCACAGCAGTGAAACTACTGGATGCAGATTAGTCCACAGTCTATAATCCCTTCAGGATATAATCATCCCTGTGCATAAGACTGGTACACTAGGGTAATCCTGTGTAGATCTCTGATGAGATTCCTGCCACCCCTCTCTATGAAGAAATGTATATGAAAAGCACAATATGTAACATGGTCACAACCAATAATATCAATCTATTTACAGAAATAAAAAATGACGAGGTTTATTCATTAAAGAGAACTGACACGTGAACTGCAAAAAGGAAGCATATATAACTAATCATGGGATAAATAATTCACACATATATGGCTGAGCATTATGGAATTTTGGAAGCTGTTGTAGACAACTCTATGCATGATGCTCAGCCAGCTCACCCCCTGGAAATCACTGAAAAAGGTTACGTTTTTTAGTTAAGAATTGCAAATGCAAAAAAAATAAAAATGTTTTAAATCAACAGACCAAATATATGTATATTTATTTAAAAATTTCAGATTCAACATGCATTTGTTTGTTCTTTTTTTCAGACTGTAGTGAGCCTTCAAAGCAGCTGCTCCCAATCATCAACAAGCATCAGGCTAAATCAGTGCCGGTCTTTAACCCCTTCCCGTTTGTAGGACGTTCTATGCCATCCTACTTTTTATAGCCTAGCGGCTTGTAGGCCGGCATTGAACACCCTGCATTTAACAAAGTGAGCGTTGGCTACATTTTACTGAAAAAACATGCAGGACAGCATAGACCATCATGACAGGAACAGCTCAAGCTTGTAGGACGGCATAGAATGTCCTGCATTTAACAGCTCCCCGCGAGGAGCTGTGTGCGGATCTTACTTGTCAGTGTCAGATGAGGCCACTTTGAGGTGTGCCAATCATGATGCATTCCAAATGATCAATGTAAAACATTCCAACATTTTGATAAACAGATAAACAGGAGTAGAAGACCAATGAATAAAACTAGGAGAGACAGAAAAAATGTGATAGTAAACAACATATGCAATTCAAATATTACACAAGAACAAAGGAAACATTGCAGACGTTAAACATCCAATTTAGAATGAATGTGAAAATAATCAGGGTAGAGTACAAAACACAAGGTAGGAGGCTTCATATTTACAATTTTATTGCTTAGTAATAAGAGAAAACGAAGTCCTAAAAGTAGATTCCCAGGACCAATCATTCACTAACAAAATACCCGATAAGGAACTGCTCAAATCGATAGTGGGAGATGCTGCTTTACCAATGCTGGCAGTGCAAGATTTTTTGCTGCCGTAGGCGAACATATATTTTGCCACCCCTTGCTGATCCTGCTCTCAGGTATTTACACACACTTTCAGTGTCACTGAAGGCACATGAACACCACACATTCACACAAAGTCACACATGCAATGTGATCCTATCTTTGGCGCCCCCTCTCCATTCCATGCCTGTCTTTCTCACTCTCTCCCCCAAGCCATCCCTGTCTGTCTTGCTCTCCTCGTGCCATCTGTGTTTGTCTCTATCTGCCCCATGCCATCCATGTCTGTCTCTCTCTCCCCCATGCCATTCATCTGACTGTTTCCCCCTTTTGTCTTTCTCCTCTCCCCATGTATCTTCCCTTCTTTTGTCTCTCTCCCCCATGTCAGTCTGTCTCCCCCCCCCCCCCCCCCCCATGTATCTGGTTGTGTCCCTGAGTTGTGCTCACTTGGAGCTTAGCAGCAAAGAAAGAGGAATAAGGGAAGATTTAATGAGGGTCTTATGTATCCTGCTGTTCTCTGATTGGTTGTTTCACACTGTTAACTGTTTCTCTGCTGCTGGAAGTTTCATTAAATAAGGTAATGCAAATATGAAGCCTCCTGTCTTGCCATAAAATGTTGTTTTAGCTGAGCAGACCATATGCATTAACAGCCAGGTATTGTTCATAGAAGCACTGACAGTAGGGCCATCCAGCAACTGTTCCGGTGTGTAGATCTCAAATTGTTGATTGTGGTGGTTCTTTTAGGTAACCAGGAGCAACTGGTTTTACTAGGAAAAGGTTATGCACTGGTAAGAGGGCAAATAAGGTTCTATCTCTACAATATACTAGGTTGTGTGTAATGTACAGGAATTGCAAGAAATATGCTACTGTCATAGCTTATTAACTGAGGCTTTCATTGTTCTGTACAGTTTTATTTTTTCAGGCACATACACTGAGACAGGAGGAAGACATAATTCATGAAACTCTTGTCTTTGGTTCAACTCCAATAATGTTTTATCTTCGGCTCTGGTTTTAAAGAAACAATGCACACCCCCCAAGTGTCCCTATTTGGGAGGGACAGTCCCTATTTTGCACCCAAAACATCCTGCTCCTCTTTCCTCCTCTATTGTCCCTCTTTTCTGGGAGCTCATGATTTTTGTTTGTATAACTGTATCACAGAGAACCAGAGCAATGCAACTCATAATAAACTGTGTTTAAACTGCACTAAATAAAATACTTTATTCTTATTCCAAATAAATAGTTACCAACTGGACACAAAGTCACTAAAAATCTTCCAGTAATGCCCCACCTATAACCACACCTTCAGCCACTCTCAGTAAAAAAAAAAAGTGTCCCACTGTGGCCATTAGAAATGTTATGAGGTATGCAATGTCACCTTTACATGCATCCAAGTAGAAGACATCACATGCATTCATACTCATGCAAGCTCTACTTTAAGGTTGACTCCTTTATTTTAAACTAAAGGTGGAGGTTTTTAAACTAAAAGAGGGGGGCAAAATGGCGATAAAACATCAATCCAATCGCCCCCCAAAAAAGGTACAGAACTTACCTGTAGTCAGTGTGCTGAAAAATGATAAGCTTAGGGTCATGTCTACAAATGCTCGCAGTTTAGGGAATAAGATCCTTGAACTTGCGGCAATATTGGCAACTGAGAATGTAGATTTAGTGGCTGTTACTGAGACATGGTATAATGAAAAACATGACTGGGACATATCAATACCAGGGTACTCTTTATATAGAAAAGACAGAGAAGGTAAAAAAGGGGGAGGGGTGGCCCTATATGTGAGGGATAGCTTAAAATGTAACGTAATACAAGTTAGTGAGGCGAACATAGAGTCAGTTTGGGTTACATTAGAATTTGGTAATCATATGGTAACTCGGGTAGGTGTGATTTATAGGCCCCCTGGACAAATAGAGGAGCTAGATAATCTACTAGTTGAGGAAATAGCTAAAATGACAATGAAGGGAGAAGTGATCATCATGGGTGACTTTAATCTTCCTGATGTGAACTGGAAATACAAAATAGCTACTTGCGCCAGGAGTACGCATATCCTAAACTCCCTACTGGGATTATCTCTAAAACAAGTAGTGGAGGAGCCAACTCGAAAGCAGGCCATACTAGACTTAGTGTTCACAAATGGAGATTTGTTATCAGATATTACTGTAGGTGAAAGTTTAGGATCTAGTGATCACCAGACAGTGTGGTTTAATATAAGAACAGTGACGCAGTCACACCACACAAAAACCGAAGTTTTAGATTTTAGAAAAACAGACTTTTCTAAAATTAGATTAGGTGTGAAGGAGTCATTATCAGACTGGAGCAATTTAAATGGAGTCCAGGAGAAATGGGATTATCTAAAAGTTGCACTACTGAAGGCAACAGAAAATTGCATAAGGCTTGTCAGTAAGAGCAAACAATTGAAGAAACCACTGTGGTACTCTGCAGAGGTGGCTAAAATAGTAAAAAATAAAAAGCTAGCATTTAGTAATTATAAAAATACTCAGAATGAGGAAGATAGAAAGATCTATAAGAGTAGGCAGAAAGAGGCAAAGCAAGCTATAAGAGCTTCCAAAGCACACACAGAAGAGACTATAGCCCAGTCAGTGAAAAAAGGGGATAAAACATTTTTTAGATACATAAATGAGAAAAGGAAAGTAAAACAAGGAATAGTTAGATTAAAAACAAAAGAAGGATGCTATGTAGAAGAGGATAAAGGCTTAGCAGACTGCCTTAATGAATATTTTTGTTCAGTTTTTACAAATGAAAATGAGGGTAAGGGACCTCATTTAGGGAAAAAGACTAATGAGTCTTTTGATGCATGTAAGTTTGCAGAGGAAGAGGTTTTACTTCAGCTGTCTAAAGTAAAGACAAACAAGTCGATGGGACCTGATGGGATACATCCAAAACCGTTAACAGAGTTATTTAACCAATCATTGTTAACGGGAGTAGTTCCAGAAGATTGTAAATTAGCTAATGTTGTGCCCATTCACAAGAAAGGTAGTAGGGAGGAGGCGGGCAACTATAGACCAGTAAGTCTTACTTCAGTAGTTGGGAAAATAATGGAAACCTTGTTAAAGAATAGGATTGTTGAACATCTAAAGTCTCTTGGATTTCAAGATCAGAGACAGCATGGGTTTACTTCAGGGAGATCATGCCAAACTAATCTTATTGATTTTTTTGATTGGGTAACTAAAATAATAGATCAGGGTGGTGCAGTAGACATTGCTTACCTAGATTTCAGTAAGGTTTTTGACACTGTCGCACATAGAAGGCTTATCAATAAACTGAAATCTTTGAGTTTGGATTTCAATATTGTTGAATGGATTAGACAATGGCTGAGTGACAGGCAACAGAGGGTTGTAGTCAATGGGGTATATTTGATGCAAGGTCTTGTTACTAGTGGGGTACCTCAGGGATCTGTTCTTGGACCCATTCTCTTTAATATTTTTATTAGCGATATTGCAGAAGGTCTTGTTGGCAAAGTATGTCTTTTTGCTGATGATACAAAGATTTGCAGCAGGGTTGATATTCATGGAGGGATAAGCCAAATGGCAAATGATTTAGCTAAACTAGAAAAATGGTCAGAGCAGTGGCAACTGACATTTAATGTGGACAAGTGCAAGATTATGCACCTTGGGCATAAAAACCCAAAAGCAGAATATAGACTATTTGGTACAGTCCTAACCTCAACATCTGAGGAAAGGGATTTAGGAGGAATAATAGGACTTGAAGGTAGGTAGACAATGCAATAGAGCAGCAGGAAATTCTAGCAAAATGCTTGGTTGCATAGGGAGAGGTATTAGCAGTAGGAAGAGGGAAGTGCTCATGCCATTGTACAGAGCACTGGTGAGACCTCACTTGGAGTATTGTACGCAGTACTGGAGACCATTTCTCCAGAAGGATATTGATACTTTGGAGAGAGTTCAGAGAAGGGCTACTAAACTGGTTCATGGGTTGAAGGATAAAACTTACCAGGAAAGGAGAGACAGGTTACGGAAAGGGATTTCAGGGTAAGACGCTGAGGTGGGCGGAGCGTCTGAGGTTCGAGTAATGGAGGTCTGACAGTGAAGCGCTGAACCACGAAAATAAAACGGCATTCCGGCGAATAGTAGGCCTGCTTATGAAGAAGAGCTCGGTAAGGGGGGAAACCGAATCCCTAAAGTGAAGAGGCTCCACCGGAAGTAGCGGGTCCGAGGGCAGTATGCAACGCGTCTGAACAACAAGCGAAGTACTCGCCACGCGGCATCAGAAGAGACATTCCTGCTGTCTGTTTGTAAGAAAGCTAAGGGGGACTCCAACTCCAACGGAGGGAATGGAGTATCAGCCCTAGCAGTTGCTGAGAATAGGCAGAGACGGGATGAACTCCACCTAAAGGCCCAGACGACTGTTTTAAATCACAGCAAGCACACAGAGAAATGAAATCCTGATGTAAGCTAACAAGGATCGGGCAAAGTGGACACCGCCTCAGCAATCGATAAGTATCACTGATTATATCTTGTGTTTCCCCCCCTTATGACGGTTAGCTCTTAGGAAAAACAAGAGACACATTATTAATGATATAAAACACATTGGCTTTCTCCAATAATAGACTGTGTGTGAGCACTGGTATTGACCGAAATAATCACATTGGGATTTTTCTATAGACATTCACCTTTTGGGAAAGAGACACATAGTCCCCCTCCCTGAAGAAGTAATAGCATACCTACCACCACTAGAGCAGACTCACGAGTAGCTGGACAATAAAATATGATGCCGAATAAACGGGGCACTGAGCAGAAAAACCCCCCGAAGAGGGATAAGGATAAAGAAAGGAAAAATGCAGGTCCTAAAAGGGATGGAAAGATAGATTCAATATTCTCCCCTCAGACAGGGAAAAACTCTAAGGGATTGGAAAAATCACCCATAACTAGTAATGAGATGGACTCCTCTGAGCTAGAGGCTACAAGACAGGGATTGGATAGTTCAGGTGAGGGGGATTCACAGGGGATCACCCAGGAATATCTGCACATGTGTTTAAACACACAGATGGAACAAATAAAACAAGAGCTTAATAATTTCCTATCAACTTTCAAAAACGAAATGTCCCTAGTTAAAGAGAGAGTATCTAAAATAGAAGAAAAAATTGAATGTAATGAGTTAAAACAAAAAGATACTAAAGAAGAAATGGAACAAATAAAAAAGAAATTGGAAACAATAGAGTTAAAAGTTACAGATATGGAGGATAGAGCACGCCGTAAAAATATCCGGATAAGGGGCATACCGGAGTCAATAACAAGGGAGAAAATGACACTCTACTTAACAGATTTATTTAAACAGATGGAGACGCAACCTGTAGTGGCCCCTATGGATATCGAACGTGCACACAGACTATTAAAACCAAATGGGATTGGGGAAGAACACCCAAGGGATGTGATTATCCGTTTTGCAACCTTTGGCATAAAGCAAATCGTGATGAATACGGTGAGGTCCTTGGGGCCAAAAGACCAAAGGATTAAACATCTGTAATTCTTTCAAGACATTTCTTACAATACTAGACAAGGGAGAAGATTGTTTATGCCGGTGATTGCTAAGCTGAGAGACAGACAGATAAACTACTGGTGGGGGTATCCCCTAAAGTTATGTTTAAGATTCAATGAAGAAACATTCACATTTGGAAAAGTGAAACAGGCAATAGACTGGCTCGAAAAAATCCCAGGAGGGTCAGAAGGATTTTGATAATGATGTGCCAGTTGGGATGTGGATGGGGAGGGTGGAGAATGAAAGAGAGAGGGGAAGCGGAAGAAAGGAGCAAGATATAATAAGGTTGGGGCCTTACCCGCCCCCCCTCCACATACGGAGACCCCAATCTCCACGAGTTGACAAATAAAATAGGCTTCTCTTAGAGAGCACTAGACACAAGAATTATAGATAAATCAATAGAAAGAGGGAATACTAGTAGTACAATAAGGAATACTTATTTAGATTAGCACCGGTAAAATAAATGAATAAAGAGAGGGTGGTGGGCAGAATAAACAATTAAAACACTGGTTGGGGACCCATTAGGAGTCCACATGATAATGCACTTTAATAAAACTAAATAATTTTTGTAGCTTTAATCACTAGGCACTGAGTAACAGAAAAGTTGTATAAACAAAGACAAGACAATTACAGGTTTGACACTAGATGCATGAGACAATACTACCCAAGTAGGGAGGTAGATTGTAGTTCGAAGTTAAGCACTTAAACTGGGGAGTATAGATGAAGGATAGAACACACTAAGCAAATAGGTGTCAGGGAAACCTTTGTGGGGAGTCCTTTAGGGAGAGATGTGTTGTCAGGGCTTACCTTTGTTGGGAGTCTTTTAGGCAGAGATGTATGCTCACCCTTGCAAACAAACACAGACCAGGGTGACCATGTAAGAAGCCACGTGGCCTGTGAGTTTGTGCACGGGGGCTGGTCAGGATATCCAGGTAAAGTTGCAGACAAGGACAAGAGCAAAAGAATCTTCGTGGGAAAGCCAGAGGTCAGAGGATGCCAGAATTCAGAATAAACGGGTAATAAATCCAAGGTCAAAAGCCGAAAATGATTAGGAAGACTGGAAGTCAAAAATCACAGGAACCAAACAAGGAATCCAGAGTCAATGAACTGACACTGCCCTTAGGGAGAGGCAGTGTCTTATACCTTGATAATTAGGTATGTGATTCAGCTGGAGAGTTACTGACAGGTCTGAGCCTTTGGTGAAGTCCAGCCCCCTAGTGCTGCAGGCAATAGAAATATAAACAGGAGTATTTCAAAGTTCTGAAATGGCCCAGAGGCAAAATAGCAGGATACGGTCCGGAAGAACCACAGTTCAAATCCCCTGTTGAGTGCATCTGGGGCGACCACGTCTGGCAGTCTGGATGGCACGGCGGCGATCCTGACAATAGGACACAAGAAATTAGGTATAAGAAAGATTAGGCACGACCCAGCATGACTCAAAAAGGGAAGAGGTAAAGCTATGATAAAAGGGCGAATGATAAGTTATGGCAGGGTGGGTAATAATCATCTCCCCCTACGTAGTGACGGCAACTGGGGGGAATACTCCAGCCCCCCCCCCCCCCCCCGGGCTTGTGGGAAACATTGAGAGACGGGCTAACTCCAATCCCCTTTGCAATAAGATAAACTGCAATACAATTTTACTTGGTAGTTTTATACTTAGTTCTGGGGGAGGGAGAGAGAAGAGGGAAGGGAAAATGAAAAGAAAAGAAAGGTTCAGATTTGAAATCAAATTTACTCCTAGTTACAGGAGGGATGTACACCTCCTTCTCGACCTCTATGCTTCACACTTCAATAGGGGATGTTGAGGTGTGAAGAATTGGGAAATGGAATTGGGATAAATACCCAAATATGTTTTATGTGTTTATTGTTTAATGAATGTTGTATATGTCTATGTGACGTGGCGATGGGATCCTTCCAGATGGACTATAGAACGGGTACAAAAAGGGCAAGATGGGAAAATAAAATTACCTAGAGATATGAAGAATTTGAAAATAATGTCCCTGAATACTCAAGGACTTAATCTACCCCATAAAAGGATAACACTCATTAATTATATGTCTCAGAAAGGGATAACAGTGGGTATGCTCCAGGAAACACATTGGAAGCAGGATTTTGCCAAAAAAGTTGCATGGAGAAAATACCCACATTTAGCCTATTCATCATTAAACGAACAAAAGAAAAGGGGGGTAGTAATTATTGTGTCCAATAAAGTAAAATTTGAATCACTATACGAACAAAGGGATACTGAAGGCAGATATGTCTTTCTGGTATGTGTAATAGATAATATTAAATACTCATTTTTGAATATATACGCTCCGAATAAGGGCCAACTCCGATTTTTAAACTCGGTTATGAAGAAATGTGTTGAGTTTATACAGGGGCATTTTATTCTTGCAGGAGATTTTAACTGTATTGCCGACCCTATCCTCGATAAGTTGACTACTAAAGGGGCAATCATAGATAAATCAACATATGGCCTAGCAAGAGAACTGAAAGAATTTATAGGTAAACATGAGCTCTATGACATCTGGAGAGCTTTTAATCCCGAAAATAAGGAATATACATTTTACTCCAAACCATTTAACTCATATTCTAGATTAGACATGATTATGGGGAAAAAAGAATTAATGAATCTATGTAAAAAATCTACAATTCAAGAAATTCCTTGGTCCGATCATAACCCAGTAATCATAGAGTTAATGAACCAAAAACCTAAGGAAAGTAAAACTTGGAAGTTAAATAATGACCTCCTCGTGAATGAAGGCTTTTTAGAGGATTTAAAAAAAAATACTACAATGTTCTTCAAGGAAAATATAACAGGTGATGTCTCCATAGAGTTAGTGTGGTGCACCTATAAAAGCGTCATAAGGGGATGGGCAATAAGTAAAACAGCTTACTTAAGGAGAAACGCTTCTAAGAAGTTATCAGAGTTATATACTGAGTTGGAAAATATGAAGAGATCAGATAGATGTAAGACAGATCAGGAATATCTCACTAAAATTACACAGATAAAAGACAAGATCAATGAGGCGCTAATGAAACGAGCGGCATATATTCTATCTAAACAACAACAAAGATGGTATTACATGGGAAATAAAACTGATAGTCTTCTCACATCCCAAATATATAAGAAAAATGCCTCAAATAGAATACACAAGATTGTAAATAATAAGATAACCGCAATCTCTCCGGCTCAAATTGGAGAGCAATTCAGAAATTTCTATAAGAAACTATATTCAATAAATACAGAATCGGACAACAGGGATTTAATAAAGAAATATTTAGACGAGATATCTATTAGGAAAATCTCTGAGTCCCAGAGAGAAACCCTTGAAAAACCTGTAAGTTCTGAGGAAGTAGGGAGAGCTATACTACAGTTGAAGAACAATAAAGCACAAGGCCCTGATGGGTTTTCTGGCCAGTTTTATAAAAAAACTAGCACCACTCCTGATAAAACAATTAACAGATACATTTAATTCAATTAATGAAATTTAATTCCCTCAAGAAATGCTACAGGCATCCATAATACCTATACTAAAGCCAAATAAAGATCCAGAGAGATTAGAAAACTACCGCCCAATTTCATTGATAAATATAGATACAAAAATATACTCGGCCATTTTTGCTCAACGCTTGAAAGAGTGCCTCCCAGGGGTTATTAATATGGACCAAACAGGCTTTATGCAGGGAAGAGACCCGGCAGATAACATCAGGAGGAACTGCGATATATTTGTTTTCTCAAATAGGTATAGGAGACCCATGCTGGCCCTGTCACTGGACGCAGAGAAGGCGTTTGACAGGGTCAGCTGGGTTTTTCTAGAAGAGACCATGGGGAGAATGGGAATGGGCCCTAAAATAATGGACGCAATAATGGCCCTATATACAATTCCAACAGCAAAGGTAGTAGGGCAAGGAATTGACTCTGACTGGCTCCCAATACTAAATGGAACAAGGCAGGGATGCCCTCTAGCACCCATGCTATATATTATATCCTTAGAGCCCCTCGCTGAAAAAATAAGAAGTAACAGAGAGATCAAGGGAATACACATAGGTAAAAGAGAGTATAAACTCTCATTATATGCCGATGATATACTACTAACCATGTGTAACCCAGAAGTGTCTCTGGACAGATTATTAAAAGAAATAAAAGACTATGGAAACGTCTCCAATTACAAACTAAATATAGGGAAATCCCAGGCAGGCTGTATAGCTATGACCCAGATAACAAAAGAGGCATTAACAGCAGAATATGACTTCCTATGGTCTGAGACCACAATTGAATATCTGGGTATGGAGATACCCTTAGATGCCCATAACATACTTGAACTAAATTGTAGAGGCATACTGAGCTCTACGCAAAGTACACTGAGAAAATGGAGTCATTTACCCATCTCATGGATGGGACGAATTAATATTATAAAAGATTACGTTATGCCTAAATGGCTATATTTTCTCAGGATGATACCAGGGAAATTAAACAACGAGTGGATTAATCAGATTCAGAAATGCTTCTTGGAATTTATCTGGAGAGGCAATAAACCAAGAATAAACAGAAACACACTACTCAGGGATAGAAATAGTGGGGGCATGGGAATTCCTAATCTTAAGATCATCTGGGAAGCATCCATGTTGATGCATATAAATAAAATTCAATGGTCAGAATCAAAATTATTAGACTGGTATAGTATTGAGTCAGCACTAATAGGGGGGAAAACACTGGAACAATTCTTATGGGTTAATAAAGAAGGATATAAAGATGTAGCGGTTAATATTGGGGGGTCCCCACTGGGAGATCTGTTGGAATTTTGGCAAAAATTGAAGAAAAGATGGGGAATAGAAGAGAAGATTATCAGTACAACACCCCTAGAAGTGATAGAAAGAAATCTTCAGGATATAGATATAGGTAATTGGTATAAAAAAGGGTTAGATAGGATACATCAACTTTATCATAGGGGAAAACTTAAACAATTTTCGGACCTAAGGCTAGCATTTGAATTTTCAACCAAGGACCAGTTTAAATATATGAGGATTAGTCATTACTTAAAGGGAGCACTACTGGAGGAGTCAGATAGGAAGGACATGATAGGCGACTTAATGTCCCTATTTAACGGGGAAAAAAAAGTAGAGCTATAAAGCAATGCCTAGAGTTTCTGAAAAAAATTAATAGAACCCCTCCTCCACAAGTATGGTCAAAATGGGAAGGAGAGTTGAACAATAAAAGTGGAGAAAGAATCGATCAAGAGCTATGGATAAGGGCATGGAATGGGGTCAGGAAGCACGTTCACTGCCTGAACCTTCAAGAAACATATTTTAAATTGGTCCACAGATGGTATAGAATCCCAGTAATAATGAATAAAATAGATAACTCCAAATCAAATTTGTGCTGGCGGTGTGGAAACGGTAAAGGCACGTGGACCCACATGTGGTGGGATTGCACAAAGATAAAAGGGACATGGGAAAAAGTATTTGAAAAGATATCTAAAATATCGGGTCTAAAAATGGACCCATGTCCCATGAAAGCCCTTCTCCACTTAAAATGGGGGGACAACACGAAACAGCATCAAGGGAGTATTAATCAGATCCTGATGGCAATGAAAATATTAATAGCTAGGAAATGGAACCAGCAGGACTGTATAAACTGGACACATTTAGAAAGACAAATAAACCTGCAAAGGGACATGGAAAAAGGGTTCTATATGGCCTCCGGCTCAATGGAAAAATATCAAAAAGTATGGCAGAATTGGAACACATTATTAGAGATTGGAACTTGAGATCAGATGAATTTGTATCTGTAGAACCTAGAAGCAAAAGGAGACGGAGGGTCAACTCGCCAAGTCACATATGTCACAAATGTCTGTAACTGTTGTTTGTTAATCAGGAACAATAATGCTAAGATGGATTCTTAAATGGGAGGAGAGGAGGATCGATACAATGTTCCTGAAAGTCTGTCAAGTTGTATCTTGTATTTTGTATTTTTGTAATAAAAATTAAAAAAACAAAAACAAAAAAAAAACTTACCAGGAAAGGTTAAAGCATCTTAACATGTATAGCTTGGAGGAAAGACGTAACAGGGGGGATATGATAGAAACATTTAAATACATAAAGGGAATCAACACAGTAAAGGAAGAGAGTATATTTAAAAGAAGAAAAACTACCACAACTAGAGGACATAGTCTTAAATTAGGGCAACGATTTAAAAGTAGTATCAGGAAGTATTACTTTACTGAGAGGGTAGTGGATGTATGGAATAGCCTGCCAGCAGAAGTGGTAGAGGTAAACACAGTCAAGGATTTTAAGCATGCGTGGGATAGACACAAGGCTATCCTAGCTATAAGACCGGGAACGGGGGACTAATAAAAGTATTCAAAAAAAAAAATTGGGCAGACTAGATGGACCGAATGGTTCTTATCTGCCGACACATTCTATGTTTCTATGTTTCTATTAACAGCATGAAATGGCGGCTCCTGTGGAAAGGATTATAAAGCATAATTCGGGGTGAAACATATTTTGGGGAGATTACATATAAAAGTCACATAAAATCAAACTGTTAAATACAGTTTTATTATTTTTATTTTCATTGTTTTCCAAAATAAAAAAAAGTTTTCCTTTAAAAGCTAAGATACATTTACTATTTGTTTTGGTAAAAGGAGTCTATTCTGACACAACAATTAAGTATTTTGACCCTCAGCATTTTTCAGACCTGTTTCTTTCTTTCTTTCTTTCTTTCTTTCTTTCCAGTGATGAGAGAACAGACACAATCAATTTATTGTCACCAAGAATTGTAACAAATATTTGTTTTATTTAATTTCACTTTGTTCATTGTTTAGTACTTTCAGAGAGAACTAAGTGGCAGAACCACATGACATTAGAACTTTGCTTTCACAATGAAAATTGTGAAAATTGTTTGTATTAATTCATGTTAAATGAATAATATTAACATTACAATAATGGAAGAAGAAAAAAGATACTTTCACAAAAGAAAGGGAAACTCTCTCCTGGTTTCCAATAATCAGATTATTATTTGTAAGTCAGTAGCCTGTTTGTTCAATCAGTCTATTAATGACAATAATGAGCATACAGATGCTTTAAATTTATATTTATTTTAATATTTCACTTTTACTTTCATACCAGTATTAAGTCATGTCCGAGGAACGGCGATGACGTAGGACATGCGGTGTGAGCTCTGGCGTTCTGCAAGTGCGGGTGGTGGCGAGAGAGGAGGATCACACTGAAGATACGGATCCTCTAAACACCACCGGCTGGAGATGAGTATGGAACTCCAACAACCTCTCACTCGATGAGACCTTCTTCTAACGCAGTAACCACCTCTCAACTAGCGCGGCACAGACACGGGCTTCTTCTCCTCTCCCCTCCCTTACTGGAGATCTGCACTCCTCAGATAGGAGACACACGACAACCCACTTTTGGAACTCTGGAAGGGAGACTCCTCCCTTTATAAGCTAAGTACCTTTTTCCTCTCACGCATTATGGAACAGTGTTTATTTAATTATTTGGGCTGACTATACTTCAGGGTGAAACTCCTACTATAGCAACCCAACCTAACTAAAGATCTCAACTCGAACTAACGCCAAATGGGCTGTACCTCACACCAGACCAAGTCAATTGGATTCTCTATGCCTACCTTTAATTAACCTTAAACCGGGGGAAAAAATATAACAAAAAGTGGCAAGATAGTTTATATTGGTTGGTTTGACCTCTAGGACATCGAACAAATTTAAAGGTCATAACTTGAAATCACTAACAGCTTGCCAATTTAACAGATATTTCACTTGGTTATTGGTGGGAACAGTGGTATACGACCCTTTGAGACAACCAATCAGATTGTGAAAGGACACTTCCCAAGACCCTTTTCGGCCTATGAAGACATATCTGAGAGGCTGAGCAAATCGTGAAGTGAGACCCTCTAAAGTCCACCCATTGTTATTTTGTTACAAACGCCTCCGCTCTGTAAGAGTAAGCTACACACTTATGAATACTACCGATTTATCATGGAGACTGGCCAGTTTATTATTGGCTGCTTTGCAAGCTGCTTTGCAAGCCTAAAACTAATTCGCTAAAGAGTCTACCCACATGATATTAATAAACTGACCATTAGAAGGAAGCACTTTGCTGATTACTGACGACACGTGAAAACGTCACTTCTCAACACAATCTATCGCCTATGTGGGTATAACATATTTTGGATGGCAGGATCATATCAATAAGCCGCCTAAACAGGTCAATTTTAAGGAGTGTTTATATCTGTGAATAAATAAGCATAAATGGGTTGCGGTGTCTCTACCTATTGTTGCGAACCTTGAGGGGTCGAGCAAAACTGTGAAGGGAGATCCCTTAATGACCATTACTGCCTATTCTGCCACAAACACTTCTGTTCTGTAACAGTAAGCCATACACCTATGAACACTATTGACTTACTAAAGTGATCAGTCAGCTCATTGTTGGCTGTCTCGTACCTACAGGATTTGACTAAACTGACCATTAGAGGGAAGTGTTCCGTCAGAGCCACAGCAACGTCACAGGCTAAGTAACTAACTGAAGCCATTCTCTAGTTTTTTTTTACTAGAGCATTCGCTCCTAAGCTGATCTTACCCAGAGAGGGGGTGTTGAGAGAGAGGAGAAGGGAGATGGTATAGGGACAGAGGGAAGGCAAAGGATAAAGATTTTACTCCTCACTCGGATCTTCCCCTTCCACCAACAAAGGGGAGGGGAAAGGAAAACAGAAATTATTGTGTGTTAGTTCTGAAGTACTTTCCTGGCCCCTTTGGACAATTTTTCTACTTTCAACATAACAATACAAAAGGACCAATTAAGCCTGCTTAATTCTCAGTGAAAATGGCCCCTAAAAAGGACCGGGAGAGGGAGAGGGAGAAAGAAAAAAGACAGAGTTTGGATAAAACTAAATCAGTTTTGGCATATTACTCCCCTGAGTTTTCCACAACTAAATACTTTTTAAAAGAGATATCAAGACCAGCGGAGGAAACATTAAAGGATATTTTCGTGGAAGAGACTCAGCCAGATCAGTCTCCCACAGGTTGTCTCTCTAATATAAATCATTTGTACGAGATGCTGAGAGCAGACATGAAAGAAAACACGCAATCACTAAAACAAGAAATCTCCCTCATCTCAGAGAAAGTATCTTCTCAGGCCGAAATTATAATGAACCTACAAGCTAAATCCTATTCTTTTATCTGTTTTTCTCTTTCTTCTCCTCCTCTTTTCTTTTCTTTTTTTTTTCACTATCATACACCATTATACACAATTTACTTTTCACTACCTCAACACATTTATGCACTATCCATATCCTTAACCACAATCATACTCATACTCATAAACCCTATCCCTTTTTTTTCTTTTCTTCTTCTCCTCTTTTTCCTTTCTTTCTTTCACTATCATGTTTCATTATACACAATTTACTTTTCAATACCACAACACATCTATGCATCATCCATACCCTTAACCACAATTATACACATAAACCATATTCTTTTTTTTCTTCTTTTTCCTTTTGCTTTCTCTCTCCTACGTAATATCCCCACTAATATATTTACAAACTTACACTTCTAGCTCTTTAATTAGATCTGTTTTGCAGTACATTATCTGACATCGCCACAATAAGGCACAATCTGCACAGATCTTAATATTGTACAATACTTAGGCACTGTAAGCACTGTATTACTGTATAATACCCAACACTGTAAGTATGTCACACACTTATTCTATATATTTGGGAATATAACCTAAACTTTTCTATTAACATACATTTTACTTTTGTTACACCATTCAACGGACAGATTTCTCCGAACTTTATCTGGTATGTGTGATATAAAGTTTCTTCGGTCTAATTAAGTAACACATGAATTGATTAAATAGAACCTTCTGCATCTCAGCACCTACGCATGAGTATGATAAGCCTCAAGAATAATTACGATATATGCGAAGATCAGATAAATGAGAAGAATGAATGTGTGAGTCAAAGCTCTCGTGGTGACCTTGACTGTCATGGTAAAGGGCATGGGGGAGAAGGAAAAATAACAAAGAGGTATGGCACTTAAATTTTATTCTATAAACTGCCAAGGGCTAAATTCTCCATACAAGTGCTCTTTTCTGTACGAGTTATTGGTGTGTAACCATGTAGATGTGAGCTTCTCCCAGGAGACTCACTGGGTCACAGGCGCATCTAGACATTGGAAATATAAAAAATACCCCAATATTTTCAGCTCTAGTTTGATCCAAAAAAAGAAAAGAGGGGTAGCAATTATAATTAGCGGCAAAAAAAAACTGGAATGTATCCACGTCGAAAGTGACCCTGAAGGAAGATCCTTGATTTTAATATGTAAGCTTAATGATGTTGTACACACACTGACTGCGCCAAATGTTGATGCAGTGAGATTTTTAAGGTATACTCAAGAGTTCAAGAATTAGGCAGAGGACATTTGGTTATGGGTGGAGACATGAACTGTATACACGACGTAAGATTAGACAAGCGTTTGATGCATGGGTGTCAGGTAGATAAGAAATCGAAAGCTTTGGCAAAATCCTTTTCCGAATGGCTGGCCCAAAACAGTTTATATGACATTTGGAGAACACACAAACCAGAAGAGAGAGATTACACTTTCTATTCAAAGGTTTATCACTTCTATTCTAGAATAGATATGTTCTTGACAAATAATAGAACCATTCGCAAATGTGTCTCATCAAACATAGGAGATCTGACCTGGTTGGACCACGCACCAATCTTTGTCGTCATCAAAAATAATACGAACTACAACATAAGATCTAAATGGAGATTGAACGAAACTCTCTTGGCTTCTCCAAAGTTTAAAGAAGAGTTTAGGAACGCAGCTACTGATTTTTTAAAAATCAACGATAACGGGGAAATTAATGATCCTACTCTTGGGTGTGCAATGAAATGTACACTGCGTGGTCACCTTATAAAGCAGGGATCAGAAGTTAAAAAATCAAGGGGTCTAGAGTTAGCAGAGCTTTATGAAGGCTAGCCCAGCTTGGAAACCATAATAAGTTGAATCCAACTATTGCTACATCAAAACAAATAGTGGAAACTCAACAAAATATTAGAAACAAACTAATAGAAAAAACAGATAGATCCCTACAGGTCCTAAAACAGGAATGGTACTATAGCAGTAATAGAGCCAGCAAAAACTTGACTAACAAAATCAAACACAAGAATAACAAAACTATGATAAATAAAATAATCTGGAAGGGAAGGCCATGTTTGTCACCAAACGAAATCAGCAAAGCATTCAGAGAATATTACGAGTCCCTATACAATTTACCATCTTCAGACACAAACGCTATACTCATAAAAAGATTTCTCGCTGGGCTGAACCTGCCAACACTACCCGAGGGGAAACTAACCAGTCTAAACAAACCAGTCCGGTTATCTGAAATTAATGAGGCAGTCTGGAATCGAAAGAAAAACAAGGCACCGGGCCCAGACGGCTTCTCCGCTCCTTTTTACTGATATTATTTCTCCACTATTGCTAAGAGTCTTCAGAGGTGTGTCGCGCGCCAGGCCTTTCTCCCAGAAATGTTACAAGCTTTAATAATCCCAATCCCCAAGGTGGGGAAGGACCCGAGCTGCATGACCAACTTTAGACCTATCTCTCTAATAAATGTGGATGTGAAATTATCTTCTAAAATATTGGCCCAGAGATTGAAAGTAGTAATGGTGGAGTTAATCCACCCGGACCAGACAGGCTTTATTGTGGGTAGGAATGGAGAAGATAATACTCAAAGGATTCTGAACCTTATGTATGAGATAAGTGCTAGGGCCCTACCATCTGTCTTCTTGGCACTAGATGCCGAGAAGGCATTTGATAGGGTCATCTGTACATTCTTAGAGGAGACCATGCTCGCCTTTGGCCTTCGTGGTCCTTTCTTGGATAATACGATGGCTCTATATAAAAATCAGCAGGCCAAAATCTCAGGTCCAAACATAGACTCAGACTGGTTTAGTATTAAGAACGGTACCAGACAGGGGTGCCCATTGGCCCCTTTGCTATAAGCCTTGACAATAGAATCCTTTGCTGCCCTTATCTACCAGAACACTAAAATAGAAGGAATAGTTACAGGCCCGATAATACATAAAGTCATGCTATTCGCAGACGATATTTTATTAACATTAACTAATCACGAAATGTCAGTCTTAGAGCTATTAAAACAGGTGAACGTATACAGTCTATACTCAAACTATAAATTGAACCTAAAAAACCCACAAATAATGTATAAATACTCTTAAAAAGAAACTCCCTTTCTATGTGGACTCTAAATACATCGACTACTTGGGGATTCAAATTCACTATAATTTTAGGGACATAGTTAATGAAAATTATAATAAGCTACAGAACAAATTAAAATCCCAATTCCAAGCATGGAAAAATTATGAAATATCATGGATGTGTAGATTAAACTTCGTTAAGAGTTATATTCTTCCCAAATTAGCATATTTATTTAGGACCATTCCTCTTCATATATCTAGGAAAACAAGAAAACAATTCGAAACAATGTTCTATATTTGGAATGGGAAGTCCCCTAGAATAGCACGGACCATGTTGAGGAGAAAGATGTCCCAAGCTGGATTAAATTATCCAAATATCACCCTAATCTACGAAGCATGCATGGTCTATCACTTTTTGGCTTGGAACAACAAACAGGGATCCAACTTGGGCTGGTTTAATTATAAGAAGTGGAAGAGCAATAATTATGCACCCTCCGGCTTTTACTGGGTAAACCCGGAACAGTTTGGAAAACTGAAGATTTTAAACCCCATCATTACACATCTAGTGGGACAAATGTTCAAATTTAAAAAAAAAACTCCTTATAAATGATTCTCTAGCCATTACAGCTCCTCTGGAGACTTTACAGAAACAAATAATAGTATTAAGTCCAGAAATAACAGTTCACTATAAAACCTGAACTGAAGGCTAAAAATAAGTTGTTTTACCAAAATGTCTATTGAGAAAAAATGTGTCTGTTACTTTACATGTTACAGTGGGTCTATCTTAAAAAATCTTCTTAAATTGTCTATCCCATTTAACTTTAGTCTTCATGCAGATTTTGCGTATAAACATTAAGGACTATTTTAAGTCAGTTCTGCAGCATGGCATTTGTAAAACTAATTACACCGCTGCTTGATGATTACAACCCTGCTTGATGATTACACCCCTGCTTGACCTCACCTTCCTGCTCCTTGTTTTTTCTTCCAACATGTCTAGAACCTACCAGCGCCAATAAAAGGGGAGGAAAAGCCTTATGGGAGAAATAAACATGTGAAGGAAGTGATAAATAGTTACAACGGCTGCACTCTATGGCATAGATATCATTTGAATTACTAAAATGTGTGTACTTTTTATTTTTCAATATGATCTTCTCAGGCCATCGAATAATGTTATCAAGTCTACAGAGCCCTCAAATGTAGGACTTGGATAGTCTTGACCGATCCACCTTAGACAAAGGAAGGGCACACAAGCAGAAGCTTGATTTAGTCCTATATTCTCTATACAGCTGCTAAACAACTATGATGATCTTGTTAGAGACAAGAACATTTTATTTCTCTTCTAGTTTTAAATGTTTTTTTTGTAAGTTAAGCCAAGTAGGTCTTCAGATCCAACATCAGGGATAAGGAAAGTATACACCATGAACACATTTGGTGCCTTCCCCTACAGTATAATGACCAGGTTATACCTTTAACCAATCATTTAGGGCTATAGTGATGTGACAAAGTCTATGAGTGTCGAAGACATCCGGTCACTGTACCCAGCATATACTTTACTACCCTATAATTTTAACTAGAATCTTGTCTGAACAGAGGTAGATCAACAATTAACACAATTTTTTGTGTCATCTACTTCTATTCAGTTATAAGTACTTTTGGGGTTCTTCAGGTTTGCCTTTTCAATCCGAGATTTAATGTATAGTGTGTTGATTTTGATTCATTAACCCACAATGTGTGTTGCATATTTTCTGTAAGATTCCTATACTCTATCTATAACATATACAAACAACACAATGGAAGAACCTGGAGTGGCACCATAACCTGGCTAGCACTGAACAAATCTAATTATGTAATGTAATGCATTGTTGGAATTTAGAACCTTAACAAATAAAGCAGTGAAATGTCTGAAGAAGTGATTAACACCCTGAGATGTAATTATATGGCTTATTGGTTTGGCTAGGGCATATTAATGTTTATTGCGTTTCATGCTGAGTTAATTAGAGCCATGGTATGCCAATACACTAATTGGGACTTTAAACAGTGTGCTGTGCAGAAGAGATTAAAGTACATCAGGTTTACAGGTTTCATACACTACACAAGCCCTCTAATACTACACAAACCATTTATAATAATGCAAATATTTCTACAAGTTATTATTTAGAACAATTTTTGAACAGTGCCAAAACATAAAAAGTAACAAAATATTAAAACATATTTTACATAATATAAATAAATCTAAATAAAGAAAACAAATATCACAAACAACATTTCACACAACACAAATAAACAGATATCTAGCACGTATATATTATTATAAGCTGATCTCCTAAGTGGCACATGTATAAATTCAAAAGGACTCTGGTTTCACCTGCCAGATCTCTGGGTAAAACCATTACCCTCTGAGCCCTGGGAAAAGTGTTTATCTCCTCACACCCCACCTATCCTCCCTTCTTTCACAGGTAGCACCACCCATTTTGAAGCCCCTCCTTCTTGTAGTGATAGTCCTACCTCCTACAACTCATACTACATGAACCAGAAAGAGGAAGACGGAGTTCAAGCATGTTTTAGAATATTACAGGTACATATTTACCAACATAAGAAGTCATTTATGTTAAGGTTTTTATCTTGCTACAAGGAGAGTCCAAATACAATGTGTGTTCACCTCAGCCTATACAAAAGTGCATTAGAGAAATGAAACACAGTAATAACTTAATCCCCAAGATTACATAATCATGTCATTGAGAAACCAATAATGACAGTGCAATAATAACCACAAACTTTGTCTATGTAATTACTAATATGACCTGTTTCAGCTTAATATGGACATGTCCCATGCCCTCCACTGGTGCGTCACACAAAAATGTTGGAAGGTAAATTGTTTGACTCATAGCATTATATTGTGCAAGAGAGTATAAAACAAGATTTAGGAGTGCCTACAAATGTGCTTCAAGGGAAAAATGATAACAATAACTTAACTAAAAAGGTTAATAAAAATTATCTGCAGATTGCTGTATCATCTTTGTATTTTACATGCCATATTGTGTGCTACTTGTTATTGTCTTCCTATATGCAGAATACCTTGCCTTCCAAGGTTAATAAAAAAGATTTATAAAACAGAAACAAAAAAAAAATATCAGCAGAAAGGGAGAGGAGCGATGACGTAAGCAGTGCATGAGTCGGGACTAAGAGCGCCAAGAAAATAATGTGGAGTCAATCTCCTTCCCACTCCAAAGTTGATGCAGGGATCCCAGATCATCCATCAAGTAATCCTTGTTGTCTCCCCGTAATATTCTCCCTTTGTGACTTTTGTCCTGGGGGAGTGCTGTCGAGCCTTGTTGCAGCCAATACAGACAGCGGAAGAATATATGCCCAATGGCGCTCCAAGAAGTGAGCCTCTATTGACGTCATATCCTTATCAGATATTCACTGTTTAACCCACTTGGGGATAAATTCTACATGCAAAATTCTCTGGGAGCAGATTATAGCAATTTACAGACGCCAGAGACGAACTTGAAACCCCTGAAATAACTGAATAATTGCTTAACATTTTAAAGTAACAGAGGTTGTTACCAACAATTTAATACCAAAGATGACCTTTCTTGTGCAAAGGAAGGCTTTGTTAGATTGAAAGCTGTATAAGCTGGGTATGAAATAACAATTTGCGCTGATATGACAAACCAAAATGGACAATATTGCACCATAAGCCATCAGCCTACAAGGATGTATGTAATACTTTAAATATATAGAAACTGCTACTAAGATTAAGGAATATCTGAATTGTATATTAGATGACAGTTAACAAAACAGTAGCCTCAATTTTTAGAGGTAATATGATGGTAAGGTTACAGTTATCTTTTCTTCTGGTTTAGTGTATTTAAAATAATTATAGGAAAACATTACTACCATATCCAGCCAATATATACCCAAATAAATTATGTGACTGGAATTGGCATATTAATAAACCATCTGAACAAAATTAATCTGACCTGCTAAATGGATAAGGATAGAAGCTAATACAATCTAGCTCCAGGTAAATATACAGAGCTGACATTGGTATGTATTAAAATGGTAAATAAAAAGCCCCCAGAACATAAGTAACAAACAAAGAAAGTGAAATAAGTAATAACCAGGAACAAAAGAAGGAAGAGAGAGATGGAGCAGCCTTTTTACTCCACTCATGCAGAAAAGCTTGACTGAACTTCATTGAATACATGTGATCAGTGTACGGTAACAAAGTGCTGAGCTTAGATTACTCGGCAGAAAGAGATCACTCACATGTATCAAAAGAAGAATTTAAGAATGGACTGGCTCAATTGTTTAACCCCTTAGTGACATGACTTTTTTGGCTTGTCCGACGCTTGGTGACATGGGCTGTTTTAACATTTCTGAGGTGTTTGTGTTTTGCTGTAATTTATTTCTGTCTCATTTAGTGTACCCGCACAAACTATATATCGTTTTTATCGTTATAAGAAGGGCTTTCATTTGATACCATTATTTTGATAATAGCATATAATTTGATGTAAAAAAAATAATAAAATATGGCAAAAAAATTGAAAAAATAATTTTTTTATGACTTTTATTTGAAAAATCGTATACTCATGTACAAGAGACAACAAAAAAACACTGCTAAAAAGTTTCTAATATATGTCCTGAGTTCAGAAATAGCCCATGTTTTTATGTTTTTGTGCTTTTTTATTCATGTTACAGGGCCAGAACTATAAGTGGTGCAAAGCTATTATTAAAATCCTTTCTTTCAAAATTAGCGATAGTGACATTGTAACACTGATTTCTGTACTAAATCCATGAATGACCCCCAACATGTACATATTTTTGAAAACTAGACAACTCAGGGCATTTAACTTGGGGTATTTTGACACATTTCATGTAGCCATTTTACCACCAATCTATGCCAAAGTTTGCAGCAAAAAATCTTTTTTTTTAATTTTTCACATATATTGCAATTTAGGTAAACATTACCTTAAAATGTGAAGGGGTATTTCCAAATAACACCTCAATATGTGTTCAGCAACATCTCCTGAGTACAGGGATACCACCCATGCATAGGTTTGTTGGTTTGTTTTGGGGCTAAAAGGCCACATTTAGGGGGTGCGCATTTTGGTTTTCCAACTTGGAATTCTGACATGCAGAAAACTTGTGCCCATGTCCCATTTGGGACATTTTTGAAGCCAGAAAGTGTATTCTACCCCACAAAACCATATATTTTTTTAAACTAGACACCCTAGGGTATTTCAAATGGTAGTATTTTAACACTTTCCATGCACTAATTATACTACCAGCCTATGTCAATGTTTTGGGTAGTAATTGTTTTTCACATACATTGTACTTTGGGCATGAATTCACAGATCCTGTTATATGTCAGTGCCAAACAACACCTCAATATGTGTTCAGCAACATCTCCTGAGTACAGGGATAACCCCCATGTATAGGTTGGTTAGGTTATTTGGGGGTTAAAAGGCCACATTTGAGAGGTGCGCTTTTTGGTTTTCCAACTTGGAATTCTGACATGCAGAAAACCTGCGCCCATGTCCCATTTGGGACATTTTTGAAGCCAAAAAGTGTATTCTATCCCACAAAACCATATATTTTTGAAAACTAGACACCCTAGGGTATTTCAAATGGTAGTATTTTAACACTTTCCATGCACTAATTATACTACTAGCCTATGTCAATGTTATGGATAGTAATTTTTTTTCACATACATAGTACTTTGGGCATGAATTCACAGATCCTGTTATATGTCAGTGCCAAACAACACCTCAATATGTGTTCAGCAACATCTTCTGAGTACAGGGATACCCCCCATGTATAGGTTGGTTAGGTTATTTGGGGGTTAAAAGGCCACATTTGAGAGGTGCACTTTTTGGTTTTCCAACTTGGAATTCTGACGTGCAGAAAACCTGCGCCCATGTCCCATTTGGGACATTTTTGAAGCCAAAAAGTGTATTCTACCCCACAAAACCATATATTTTTGAAAACTAGACACCCTAGGGTATTTCAAATGGTAGTATTTTAACACTTTTCATGCACTAATTCTACCACCAGCCTATGTCAATGTTATGGATAGTAATTTGTTTTTCACATTCATTGTACATCGGGCATGAATTCATAGATCCTATAATGTGTCAGTGCCAAACAACACCTTAATATGTGTTCAGCAACATCTCCTGAGTACAGGGATACCACCCATGTGTAGGTTAGTTAGATTATTTGGGGGCTAAAAGGCCACGTTTAGGGGGGGTGCATTTCAAACTTGGAATTTTGACATGTAGTCAGCCTGCGCCCATGATCCATTTGGGACACTTTTGAAGCCTGTCAAAGTATTTTACCCCATAAAACCATATATTTTGGAAAACTAGACATCCTAGGGTATTTAAAATTGTGGTATTTTAACACTTTCCAAGTGCTAATTCTACCACCAACCTATGTCAAAGGGTTGGGATGTCATTTTTTCCCCACACACATTGTAGTTCAGGCAGGAATTTTCAGATTCTGGTATTTGCCACTGCCAACCAACACCTCAATATGTGTTCAGCAACATCTCCTGAGTACAGGGATACCCCCCATGCATAGGTTTGTTGGTTTGTATTGGGTCTAAAATTCCACGTTTAGGGGGTGCGCAATTCCAACCTGGAATTTTGACATGTAGTCAGCCTGCGCCCATGTTCCATTTGGAACATTTTTGAAGCCGTCCAATGAATTTTACCCAATCAAACTATATATTTTTGGAAAATAGACATCCTAAGGTATTTTAAATGGTGGTATTTTAATACTGTATAGGTACTAATTCTACCACCAGCCTTTGTAAAAGTTTGTGGTAGTACTTTTTTGGGAGTTTTTTTTCCACATGCATTGTACTTCAGGCATGAATTCACAGATTCTGGTATATGTCACTGCCAAACAACAACCCAATATGTGTTCAGCAACATCTCCCGAGTACAGGGATAGCACCCATGCATAGGTTTGTTGGTTTGTTTTTGGCTAGAAGGCAACATTTGTGAGATGCGCATCTCAAAATTCCAACTTGGAATTTTGACATGTAGTCAACCTGCGTCCGTGTCCTTTATGGGATATATCTTTGAAGCCAGCCAATGTAATTTACCCCCACCATACCATATATTTTTTTATCGGTAGACCCCCATCACTACTTGTGGCAAGGGCTCAGCAGCCACCGATACATCGCTAGATGATGTATCAGAAAGCTGAATAGGGTCAAAATCGAACCCTGAGTCCGCGGCATCAGAATCAGTGCATAAGCAGTGATCTCGAGCAAAGAAGGGGTTAATAGCTCTTAGAAGAGCCTATCTAGTACTGTAATACATTACAGTACAAAGAAATTAATCCATAAAACAGTGCAGACAGCAAAACATACTGTTGCTGTGCAAGATTACTGCTTACACAGTGATGAATGGCAGGGAAGGGGTTAATACACAGTGAAAGACTTTCATAAAACCTGACAATTTTATAAAATGTTATTTTATATCACTAATACTGATCTGTCTCTTTCCGTCACAAAAATGTAAGTGAGGAGAGGGAGGCAGATCAATATTTGTGAAAATTGATCCGACCAATTTTGATCTGACCAGGGCGAATGGTGAGCTTAATTGAGAAATCACCAAACCGCCTTTGCCACTAATTCGCTGTTACTGATCGCTATGCGCTCAGGCAGCTTAAAAAAAACAAAACTCAAATATTTTTACTTTACATGTAATCCCCTAGCGGGTATGTGTAAAAAAAATAAATAAAATAAAAATATGCAGACAGATAAAAATTGCTTTGGCGTCAATATCATTGCGTAAGCAGTGATCGACGGCAAAGAAGGGGTTAATAACTCTTAGAAGAGCCTTTTTAGTACTGTAATAAATTACAGTACAAAAAAAATTAACCCCTAAAAAATGCACAAACAGCAAAAATAAATGCGCTGATGTGCACGATCACTGCTTATGCAAGATCAGTGGCAGGGAAGGGGTTAAACGCAGGGAATTGCTTTAATAACATTTTTTTTATTGTTTTATTATTTGTGTGTTGTGTATTTATTGTTTTTTTTTACTTTTACTTACTTTTAGAACTTTGATCTGTCTCTCTCCCTCACTAAAAAAAATGTGAGGAGAGGGAGGCAGATCATAACTGGTCAGATCAATATAGGGTTAATATTGATCTGACCAGTCAGTGGCGATGTTCAGCAGAACACCCCCACTGCCTGTCAGTGTGCCTGGCAGTCACTGATTGCCTCTGTGAAGAGGCAATCGTGTGACAGCCAGAGAGCACAGGAAGAAGGTACTTCCTGCCTCCTGTGCTCTTGCCCTTAGAAAGGCAGCGCCATCTTGGTCACTCAGTGACCAAGATCGTGCATTTTTTTTTTGTGTTCCTGATTGCCTCGACTTGCGAGGCAATCAGGAACACTTTCTGAGCATAGGAAGCGAAAAATTCGCTTCCTATGCTCGTTTTTTAATGCCCGTCGTTTTAAAGGCGCTGTGCCTTTAAAACCGGCATTTCGATCGCTCTCCGGAGCGATCGAAATGCCGACGGGCATTTTTTTTAGCATTGTACGATGCTTCCATATGGAAGCATCGTTACAATGCGGCTTGAGCACTGAAAGCGGAAAAACTCAGCTTTCAGTGCACGTTTTGACACAGGACGGACTAGGTCCGTCCTGTGTCACTAACGCCTCGGCACACAGGACGGACCTAGTCCGTCCTGTGTCGCCAAGGGGTTAAACAATTAAAATTGGAATTCAAACAAAACACAAGACATTGCACTCATAAGAATGGAAGAAAAAAATGGAAAAAAAAAACATGTCAAATTGTTCTAACAAATACACAGAATAAAGAACAGATTGCGAGACTGGACGACAAAATAATTTTTCAAGAGCAAAAACTAAACAAAATTGAGGACAGGTCACACAGACAAAATATTAGTATAAGAAACATCCCAGTAGATTTTATGCTGCAAAAACTAGAGGAATATTTAGTAGAACTGTTTGAAAGCTTTGGAATAGCTTTCAGCAACAAGGATCAAATACTGGAACACATCCATGGAGTTTATAAAACTCCTTCGGTGTCAGGGACAACTCCAAGAGATATGGTAGTGTTGTTCCAGTCTTACAAAAATTTACTAAAATATAAAAATGAAAAATATTAAACACATCCAGGGAGAAATCTAGCAGGAATGAGAAGTTTGCTGATATAAAGTTCCCTCAAGTTCTCTCTTTTAGAACGTGACATTGTTACAAAAGAACGTAGAAAGAAACAAATTGAATATAAATGGGGGTCCCCGGTCAGTTTAGTAATACAGAACTCAAGAAGAAGAACTGTACGAAATTCACCAGAGGTTGCTAAAGACTGTATATCCAAAAAAGAACAACAGGGAGATGATATAATACCTAAGAATTAACAGAAGGAAGTGGGCCGTGGATTTAAGAGAAGGGAAAGAAAAGGAGATATATAAATTATCTGATTAGTGACAAAAATGATATTCATATTAATTGGCAGATGAGGAGTGAGAAGGTGAGAAGATAGGGGATATGGGAGGAGGGAAAACTAAAAGAAGAGAGGTTGGATACATCATGTAAAAAAAAGAGTTTAAGGGTTTTGTGTGGTCTTTTTTTTGTTGTTGGTGGTTTTGTATGTTGTAACAATATCATGGGGAGCCTAGCCTTGTTCTAAACAAACAATAATAAAGGATAGTGCACAATGTAGTATTAATGTGATCCTTAATAATATCATGAGGGGCATTAAGAGTTGATATTTTTGTCCTGATCATGGATAGATAGTGAATTGTAATGTAAACACTTAAAGAATATTATTTAGAAGGGGGTCACTAGTAGTGTTGAGCGAACCCGAACCGCATTGTTCGGGTTCGTACCGAACATTACGGTGTTCGGACCCCTGACCCGAACACGGACATTTCACTGTATGTCCGTGTTGGAGTTCGGGGTTCGGCTGTAAACCAAAAGTCTATAAACCGAAAGACATTCGGTTTATAGACTTTCGTTTTATAGAATACATGTAATGCTATTGCTATTCTATAAAAAGAAAGTCTATAAACAGAATGTCTTTCGGTTTATAGACTTTTGGCTTATAGAATACATGAAATACTATTGGCTTTCTATAAACCAAACTAGAGTCCCCATTCATAAGAATTTCTTATTACTTTCGTTTTATAGAATACATGTAATGCTATTGCTATTCTATAAAAAGAAAGTCTATAAACAGAATGTCGTTCGGTTTATAGACTTTCGGCTTATGGAATACATGTAATGCTATTGGCTGTAACGGTCGTGTTCAGGAGATGGACCACAAGTGTAGATGAGGCTATAGGGACACTCACTAAGTACCGTAGGTAGCAAGTATTGGTCTTCACCTTAATGACTACACACCCTTGGTTGAGCCGCCGGTGGTATGTCACCAAGGATTTTGCTGGAACACTTACTACCGGATACTCAGCAAGTGGAGCCCGTATAGGATCGTACAGGAATACAGGCAAACGGAGAGTCAGGAGACAGGCCAGGTCACGGACAGGAGAGATACGGATAAACAGGTCACTAGCAGAAATCGAGGCAGGCGGCGGACGGAGAATAGTCAGGAACAGCAGGGTCATACACAGAATAATCAGGAATGCAGGAACAAACGGATGGAGAATATAGGGACGAACCGGGTCAGCAACAGATAAACGGAGTCAATCAGGAGTCAAAACGCTAGTGAGATACACAAGGCACTATCACAGGCAAAGGTAACCTGTGAAATGACTGTTTAAATACACTACCAATTGATCAGGACACACCTCTGATCAATTGGCAAGGGAGGGGTTAATTTAATAAATAGCCCTTTAACTGGGCTCATGAATATTCATGAAACACCCGTTCGCGCATGCGCAAACGGGTGCGTGACGTCACTGAGCGCGCGTCTTACTGGACGCGCGTCTCAGCATCAAGGGAAGCTGGGGCTCTCACTCTGAGCCCCAGCCGACGGGATGGCGTCCTCCTGATCCGCGATGGCGGCGGATCAGGAGGTAAATCAAGGTAGGTGACACTACCCCTCCCCCGACGGGAGACATACTGGCTACCAAGACCCGGCTTGAGAGGAAACTTGGAATGAAAAGATCGGAGTTTCACAGGAGCATGAACATCCCTAGCCGGTACCCAGGAATTCTCCTCAGGACCATAACCCTTCCATCTAATTAGATATTGCAAGGAGCCCTGCTGGAACCGAGAATCCAAGATAGACTGAACTTCGTATTCTTCATCCCCCTGGAATAAAACGGATTCGGGAACTTTGAGCATGTGAGAGTATTTGTTAGTAATGGCAGGTTTCAATAAGGACACATGGAAAGAGTTGTTAATGCGTAACGATTTGAGAAGACACAAAGAGAAAGAAACATCGTTGAGTCGAGATTGAATCTTATAGGGTCCTATATACTTTGGCCCCAATGTTTTGGCAGCTTGACGAAGGCGGAGATGTTTTGTAGACAGCCAGACCAGTGTACCAGGTGTAAGGACAGGACCCACCGACCTGTGTTTATCTGCGGCTGTCTTCTGTTTGACCTTGGCTTGACGCAAAATATTGGCCAGGCGAGACCAATGGTCTCGGATAGATAAAACTTGGAGGTCAGCGGCAGGAACCTCAGTGAGAATGCGATCCTGAGGCCATAAGGTGGGTTCATATCCATGAACGGCCTTGAAAGGGGACATCCGGAGAGATTCATGGTAAGAGCTGTTATAGGACCACTCGGCTAGGTATAAAAGATCAGACCAGTCAGATTGGTCGGCAGACACATACATTCTCAGATATTGTTTAAGAGCTTGGTTTGTACGTTCAGCCTGACCGTTGGATTGAGGGTGGTGAGAAGAAGAAAAATGAAGTTCGATATGTAGAAGTTTGCATAACGCCCTCCAAAATTTTGAGACGAACTGAGGACCTCTGTCAGAGACAATCGATTGCGGAACTCCGTGCAGACGAATGATTTCTTTAAGAAAAATATTAACAAGCGTGCTGGAGTTGGGTAACTTGGGGAGTGCGATAAAATGAGCCTGTTTGCTAAATAAGTCGACGATGACCAGGACAGTAGTGTACCCATGAGATATAGGTAAATCGGTAATAAAGTCCATGGCTATATTAGTCCACGGTCTGTCGGGTACAGGTAAAGGGTGTAGTAATCCAGAAGGACGAGTACGAGGAATTTTGTAACGAGCACAAACAGGACACGAGTGGATGAAAAGAGAAATATCCTTCAACATTGAGGGCCACCAAAAATATCTCTGAAGTAAGAATCGTACATTCTGTTTGCCCCTATGACCTGCCACAGGGGATTTATGACCCCAGGATAGTACTCTTTTTCTGAAGCGGAGCGGAACGAATAATCTGCCAGGAGGTGATTGACAGTTCTTTGGTTTATTTCCTTGTGACTTGGATATCCACCATATTAAGGAACTTTGTACAGTAGCTACCATCTTGGACGAGGGTATGATGGTTTCTACAGGATGCTCGGTTAACGGAGTCTCAAATTGTCTGGATAAGGCATCTGCCTTAGTATTTTTTGAACCAGGACGGAAAGAAATTATGAAGTTAAAACGAGTAAAAAATAGAGCCCATCTAGCTTGACGTGGGTTTAATCTTTTGGCCTTTTCAATATAAAGCAAATTCTTATGATCAGTGAGGATGGTGATGGGGATTTCTGTACCTTCAAGTAAGTGACGCCATTCCTCCAAAGCTAATTTAATGGCTAACAATTCCCGATTACCTACATCATAGTTCCTCTCTGCGGAAGAAAATGACCTTGAAAAATAGGAACAAGGGTGGAGTTTATTGGTTTTCTGATCCCTTGGTGGCAATATAGCTCCTGCTGCAATTTCCGAAGCATCGACTTCCAATACAAATGGTTGGTTGGTTTCTGGTCGTTTAAGTATGGGTGCAGAGGTAAAAGCCAATTTCAATTTTTTGAAGGCGGCAGTAGCTTCGGGTGTCCAATGTTTGGGGTTGGCTCCCTTTTTGGTTAGTGCAATGATGGGGGCTATGACACGAGAGAAGTTATGGATAAATCGTCTGTAGTAATTGGCAAAACCTACGAATCTTTGTACTCCTTTGAGGTCAGTGGGTTCCTTCCAATCATTAATAGCTGAAAGCTTGTCTGGATCCATCTCTAATTGACCAGCAGAGATAATGTAGCCTAAAAATTTTATTCGGTTGGATTCAAATTCGCATTTCTCTGCCTTGGCGAAAAGGGAGTGATCCCTAAGACGTTGCAACACTTGTCTGACATGACTGCGATGTTCTTCAAGGTTTTTGGAATATATTAAAATGTCATCCAAATAAATCATTACGTGGGACAGAAGTAAATCCCTGAAGATATCATTCATGAACGTTTGGAATACAGCTGGCGCATTACACAACCCAAACGGCATTACCAGGTACTCATAGTGGCCGTATCGGGTATTAAATGCCGTCTTCCATTCATCCCCTTCCTTGATGCGGATCAAGTTATAGGCCCCCCGAAGATCTAATTTAGTGAAAATCGTGGCATCCCTTAATTGATCATACAGTTCAGTGATGAGCGGTAGAGGGTATTTGTTCTTGACTGTGATCTTGTTAAGTCCCCTGTAATCAATACAGGGACGGAGGGATCCCTCTTTTTTAGCCACAAAGAAAAAACCTGCTCCTGCTGGGGATGCTGAGGGTCTGATAAATCCTTTATTTAGATTTTCTTCTATGTATTGGGCTAAGGCCTGATTTTCTGGACTTGATAAAGGATAAGTATGACCTGTGGGAGGACTGGATCCACATAATAATTCAATAGCACAGTCATATGCCCGATGTGGAGGTAAGGACTCTGCTTTCTTTTTAGAAAATACATCTAAGAAATCCCAATATGGAGATGGTACAATTTTCCGGGGATCTTCGGTAGGTAAATCAAGAACAAGATTGACTTTATGGAGGGTTATACAACAGGATGTTTTACACCGATTGCTCCAGGAAGTAATTTGTTTGTTTTCCCAATCAATACAAGGATTATGGAGTTGTAACCATGGCATCCCTAAAATGATAGGTATGTGAGGACTCTGCAATATATCAAAATGTAATTCTTCAGTATGACATATTCCTACTACAACTCCCAGAGGTTCAGTCTGTAAAGAAATTATTCCTGTAACCAGCGGAGTCCCATCTAATGTGGCGACAGCTGTCTTTTGGGTTTTGTTATTTAGATGGATCCCTTGACGAAGAGCCCATGTCTCATCAATAAAATTCCCAGCGGCCCCTGAATCTATGAAGGCTTGTGTGGCCATTTGGTGGCCTCTCCACTGGAGAGTAATGGGTACATACATTCTTTGGTTGTCTGGAGGCATGATCATAGAAACGCTCAGTGGAGAACCTCCTGACTCCACCAAGCTTAGGCATTTCCCGATTTTTTAGGACAGAGAGCTACCAAGTGACCTTTTTGGCCACAATACATACACAACCCTAGAGATCGTCGGCGTTGTTTTTCTTCTGGAGTTAACCGAAGAACTGGACCTATCTCCATAGGTTCTGCACCGGGAACGTTACTTTCGGTTGTGGGTTTGGGGTAAGGTGAACGAAATGGACGAGAAGGTTTTCTCTCTCTGTCTCTATCTTTCTCCAATCTTCTTTCTTGATCTCTAGCTTCTAATCTTAGGCATAAGGCAATCAGGTTTTCTAGATCGTGTGGTATATCTCTATATGTGAGAGCATCTTTGATGGATTCATTTAAACCTCTGCGAAATGCAGCCCGTAAAGCGCTAGCATTCCAGTCGGTCTCGTAGGCCAAAGTGCGGAACTCCACTGCATATTGAGCTACAGTTCTTCTTCCTTGGAGAAGTTCCATCAGATTTGATTCTGCAGCTTCACGTCGACCAGGGGCGTCAAATACCGAGCGAAAAGCAGCTGTAAATTCATCTGCATCTTCCAGAAGTATAGAGTTCTGTTCCATAAGTGGGGTGGCCCAGGCAAGAGCTTCTCCCTTTAACAGGTTGATAATAAAGGAAACTCTGTTGAAGTGTGAAGAAAAGGTCTGTGGTTGTGTCCGAAAATGTAAAGAACATTGATTTAGAAAACCCCGACATAATTGAGGTTCACCAGAATACTTCTCAGGAAGTGGCATTTTTGGTGGTTTCACCAAGGAAGCAGAATGAGTAGCGGTCTCGGCCATGGTTCTGGAGGACGTAGACGGACCAGTCATTTGACGTAGAAGATCTGCAACTTCATCCACTTTCCTCTCAAGAGACTGGAGATGTGTAGCATGGGTCATCAGGACTTGATCATGCGTGTCCTGTCTGGACGAAATCCTCGCCATATCTACGGGATCCATATTTATGGCCTGTGATAAATGTAACGGTCGTGTTCAGGAGATGGACCACAAGTGTAGATGAGGCTATAGGGACACTCACTAAGTACCGTAGGTAGCAAGTATTGGTCTTCACCTTAATGACTACACACCCTTGGTTGAGCCGCCGGTGGTATGTCACCAAGGATTTTGCTGGAACACTTACTACCGGATACTCAGCAAGTGGAGCCCGTATAGGATCGTACAGGAATACAGGCAAACGGAGAGTCAGGAGACAGGCCAGGTCACGGACAGGAGAGATACGGATAAACAGGTCACTAGCAGAAATCGAGGCAGGCGGCGGACGGAGAATAGTCAGGAACAGCAGGGTCATACACAGAATAATCAGGAATGCAGGAACAAACGGATGGAGAATATAGGGACGAACCGGGTCAGCAACAGATAAACGGAGTCAATCAGGAGTCAAAACGCTAGTGAGATACACAAGGCACTATCACAGGCAAAGGTAACCTGTGAAATGACTGTTTAAATACACTACCAATTGATCAGGACACACCTCTGATCAATTGGCAAGGGAGGGGTTAATTTAATAAATAGCCCTTTAACTGGGCTCATGAATATTCATGAAACACCCGTTCGCGCATGCGCGAACGGGTGCGTGACGTCACTGAGCGCGCGTCTTACTGGACGCGCGTCTCAGCATCAAGGGAAGCTGGGGCTCTCACTCTGAGCCCCAGCCGACGGGATGGCGTCCTCCTGATCCGCGATGGCGGCGGATCAGGAGGTAAATCAAGGTAGGTGACATTGGCTTTCTATAAACCGAAATAGAGTTCCCATTCATAAGAAATTCTTATGAATGGGGACTCTATTTCGGTTTATAGAAAGCCAATAGTATTACATGTATTCCATAAGCCGAAAGTCGGGTCCCCATTGACTTCAATGGGGTTCAGGGTCAAGTTCGGGGGCAAGTTCGACCCAGAACCCGGACTTTTTTCCGAAGTTTGGCTGAACCCGCCGAACCCGAACATCCAGGTGTCCGCTCCACACTAGTCCCTAGTAAACTGAGAAGATGGGAGTCAAGAAAGTTATAAGAGCAGTGGCGAACTATCATTATCGTAGGGGTCGCTGCTGCTACCGGCTGCCCTGTCGACCCCTGCGATAATGATAGATTAAAACCTGTACTATGTGATCTGCACTGATCGCATAGTACAGGCTCTCCGTAGAGAGAGATGCGGCCCGTGTGACATTGTCACCGGTAGCCGCATCTCCGCTGCCCTCGCTCGAGAGGGTGAAAGCTCCGCCCCCTCGTGGTCTGAGCCTCCTAGAGTGCCGGATGTCTGTGACATCCTGGTGCTCAGAAGAAAACGGAGATTGCATCAACCCCCCTCCCTGCAATGAAAGGTAACTGTGCAGGGAGGGGGACAAAAAGTGGGTATGTATGTATATAGTGTAAGTCTGTGTGTGTGTATGTATGTATGTATGTATGTAAGTCTGACTGTATGTATGTATGTATGTGTTAGTCTGACTGTATGTATTTATATGTAATTCTGACTGAATGTATATAACATATAACTGTAAGTCTGACTGTATGTATGTAAGAGTAAGTCTGACTGTATGTAAGTATGTAAGTGTAAGTCTGACTGTATGTAAGTAAGTGTAAGTCTGACTGTGTGCATGTATGTAAGTGTAAGTCTGACTGTGTGTGTTTATGTAATTGTAAGTCTCAGGGCCGATCCTGGGCGGGTGCACGGGGTACACCGCGCCCAGGCGCACCGGGAGGAAAGGCGCTCCGATGAGCACCTTTCTCCCTCATTCTGGAGGTGCGGCCCGCAGGTGAGCGCCTGCGGTCACCGCACCTCCTAATCTCATTACAGCGCGACGGGTGCAAGCTCCGCCCCGTCGCGCTGTCTGATTGCCGGATGTCTCTGGTGACATCCGGCAGAAGATCTGAATGACGGTGTTCTGCCTCCTCTGCAGACACCGTCCGGAAATGTCCTCCTCCCTCCAGGGAGGGGGACCGATAGTAAAAACGTGTTTTTTTTTTTTTTAAATGAAACGAAGTGTGTGTGTTTCAATCTGTATGTCAGGGTGAAAGTGTGTGTCTCAGTGTGAATGTGTGTTTCACTGTGTGTGTGTGTGTGTGTGAATGTGTGTTTCACTGTGTGTGTGTGTGTGTGTGTATGTGTGTGAATGTATGTAAGTGTGTGTGTTTCAGTGTGTGTGAATGTGTGTTTCACTGTGTGTGTGTGTGTGAATGTGTGTGTGGTTCACTGTGTGTGTGTGTGTGAATGTATGTAAGTGTGTGTGTGTTTCACTGTGTGTGTGTGAATGTATGCAAGTGTGTGTGTGTGAATGTGTGTTTCACTGTGTGTGTGTGTGTGTTTCACTGTGTGTGTGTGTGAATGTATGTAAGTGTGTGTGAATGTGTGTTTCACTGTGTGTGAATTTATGTGTGTGTGTTTCACTGTGTGTGTGAATGTATGTAAGTGTGTGTGTGTGTGTGTGAATGTATGTAAGTGTGTGTGTGTGTGTGTGAATGTATGTAAGTGTGTGTGTGTGTGAATGTGTTTTTCTCTGTGTGAGTCAATGTGTGTATTACTGTCTGTGTAAGTGTGTGTACATAAGTGTGACTGTGTGTATTGCTCTGTGTGTGTATAAGGGTGTCTGTGTGTAATGGTGACTAAGTGCAAGCCCACCATCAGGGGTCCAGGTCACAACAGAAAAAAAAAAATCCCCTGTGTTTAGCAGGTCCGCGGCTCTGTGGGAAGTGTTAAGCGCTCCCCTCCAGCCGGGGACCTGCTAAACAGAGCAGAGCACCAGGAGACAGAGCAGCAAGGAGGTAAGTATTGGGGAAGGGTGCAAATAACAAGCATAACGCTGGCATTTTAAATGGCATATTGAAGGGCAAAATATTGGCGTATTAAATTGCAAAATACTGGCCTATTGAGTGGCAAAAGAATGGCATATTAAATGGCAAAAGAATGGCATATTGTGGGGCAAAATACTGGCACATTAAATGGCAAAAGAATGGCATATTAAGGGGCAAAATATTGGCACAGTAAATTGTAAAATACTGGCATATTGAGGGGCAAAATATTACTGGCATATTGACCAACTGCTCCCAACCACCCTCCATATTACACTAGACCGGGATAACATGCTTGTGAGAGTAGGTGGGGCGAGTGGGAGATATTGTTGGCGGGGGGGGGGGGGGGGCAGAAAATGTGTTCAGTAAGGGGCCCTGAAATTCCTAGTGGCGGACCTGACTAAGTGTGTCTGTGTAAGTGTGACTGTGTGTATTTATGCATGACCCTGTGCGTAAGTGTGGGTGTGTATGTAGGCAGGGCAACTTTTAACCGGTTAAAGGGGCCACCGCTGCCCACTTGACAGTCCCCATCCAGTCGGCGGCTATTTCCCGCCTCCTGCACTGCACTCTGAGTGTGCATAGAGGGAAGACTGTGCGGAGGAGACACGAAACAGCAGCAGCAAGGTGAGTACTGGGGAATGGGGGGAGGGGGTAATGCTTTTCTTGGGAAAACTGGTAGTGGCATATTAATGGACAAACTGACACTGGCATATTAGTCGCCAAACTGACACTGGCATATTAATGGGCAAACTAACTGTGCTATATTATTGGATAAACTAACTGTGGTATGTTAATGGGCAAGCTATCTGTGGCATATTAATGGGCAAACTATCTGTGGCATATTAATGGGCAAACTGGCAGTGGCATATAAATGGGCAAACTGGCTGTGGCATATTAATAGGCAAATACACAGGATTATGAGGAGGGAGAGACATACATTTGAGTTATGAAGAGAAAGAGACAGCAGACATGGGTGTATAGAAGGAGAGACAAACATGCAGAAAAAAAGACCACCATGGGGAGCATGAGGAACAGAAAGATAGACATGGAAAAATATATGGGGTATGAAGGGAGAGATATACATGAGGGTATGAATTGAGAGAGAGTTATACATGAGGGTATGAGTTGAGAGAGAGAGATACATGAGGGTATGAGTGGTGAGAGTTATACATTAGGGTATGAGTGGAGAGCGTTATACATGAGGGTATGATTGGAGAGAGAGTTATATATAAGGGTATGACTGGAGAGCGAGCTATACATGAGGGTATGAGTGGGGAGAGAGATACATGAGGGTATGAGTGGAGAGAGTTATACATGAGGGTATGAGTGGAGAGAGTTATACATGAGGGTATGAGTGGAGAGAGTTATACATGAGGGTATGAGTGGAGAGCGAGCTATACATGAGGGTAAGAGTGGAGAGCGAGCTATACATGAGGGTATGAGTGGAGAGAGAGATACATGAGGGTATGAGTGGTGAGAGTTATACATGAGGGTATGAGTGGTGAGAGTTATACATGAGGGTATGAGTGGAGAGAGAGTTATACATGAGGGTATGAGTGGAGAGAGAGTTATATATGAGGGTATGAGTGGAGAGAGAGAGATACATGAGGGTATGAGTGGAGAGAGAGAGATACATGAGGGTATGGGTGGAGAGAGTTATACATGAGGGTATGAGTGGAGAGCGAGATATACATGAGGGTATGAGTGGAGAGCGAGATATACATGAGGGTATGAGTGGAGAGAGAGCTACATGAGGGTATGAGTGGAGAGAGAGTTATATATGAGGGTATGAGTAAAGAGAGGGAGATATATGAGGGTATGAGTAAAGAGAGGGAGATACATGAGGGTATGAGTGGAGAGAGAGAGAGATACATGAGGGTATGAGTGGAGAGAGATACATGAGGGTATGAGTGGAGAGGGAGAAAGACATGGCGGTATGGGAAGAGAGAGACAAGTGAGTGACTGACTTGGTGGAATATTATTTATTGCTCCTTGTATACTTCTTTTCCAATGATGCTCAGCCAGACTAATGGGAGACTTTGGCTGGTTGGACATCATGGGAACTGTTAAACTGCTAGCCAGCAAAAAGTCTCCCATGTTGCTGGCTGAGCATCATAGACATAAATAAAACCACTACACTGTTTTACTGCCAAATAAATATCTTTATTTAAAATAAAAGCTTGTGTTGGTCCTTCATCTAAAAATAAAGTTTGTGCTCTCCACAAGAATCCCCCCACCCCAATAATGAAAAATTGGTATGCCTGGAACATACATGTGTAAAGGGGAGGAGTTTATCAAATAGCCACGCCCACCTGGGGGCGCCAAAAAAAATCCTGCACCCAGGCGCCCGTGACCCTAGGATCGGCCCTGGTAAGTCTGACTGTGTGTATGTATGTAAGTGCAAGTCTGACTGTGTATGTATGTATGTGTGTAAGTCTGACTGTGTGTATGTATGTAACTGTAATATTATAACAAATATGATATATAGCTGGTTTTATAGAATATTTGTTATATAAATATTATAAAACCACATATGTTATACACATATTAAATAAACCTGAGCCAACTATATATATATATATAGTTTTATAATATTTATATAACAAATATAATATATATATATATTTACATACTATAGGAGTTGCATGGTGGGTTCGGGGGGCCCCTGGGCAATTTTTGCATGGGGGCCTGGTGGTTTCTAGTTACGCCTCTGGATAAGAGTTAACAATGTCGAGTTGATTTTTGATTACTAATAATAAGGGTGAATATTTAGGTACATGGTAATTTAATAGAAAGGTAATGATAAAATGGATATTCATACATTAAATGTTGTATTTTTTTTATATTCTTTTATTGAAGTTTTGCCTTTTACAAACATATTAAACAATTAAAACATACTTTTTCATACAATAAAGTCAGTGTGCAGCTTTAGCCTTATGTCATTCCTTAACTTTCTTTCCTACATTTGTGTATTAGTTATTCTATATTCCACAGTGGTGGGTTATATTTTCTATCCATTAATTATCAATCATAGAGTCCCAGGCCACTTCAATCCAGAAAATAAATAAATTCAGGGTGGTTAAACTGGGAAAGATATCTACTAGTAACGCAATGTGTGCCAGTGTGCAGACACTTGTATATATAACATGGATAGCAGGTTTGTAAAGAAGTATCAATAATATGTCTGTAAATGGCATTTCATTCCAATGCTGTGCCTGCAAGCAGTAGTAAACCTGTACACACCAGACACCAATGGTCCCTTCAATGTTCCTTTTTTGTTATTTACCTACTATTTATTTACCTACCAGTTAATTTTATAGGATTAGTTTAACCCAGGATACATTAAAATACATAAACCGTATAAGTTATTCACTCACCCGCTGCTCAAATTAGATGGTGCCTGGTTCAGAGTTAATTTCATTTGTTGCCCTGAGTTCATCAAGATCTGCTAGAGCTATTAAATATTCCTTTAATGGTGGATTATTTTCATAAGCATGACAGACTGATTCTCTATAATGATAGGAATATAGGAAGACTAGGGGTTTATTCATGAAAGCGGGAATTGCCGCAGTGGCGGATGCTCCATATGTGTTAGGTGTGCACCGCACACCTAGCAAAGAGCACCTGTGTATTTCTGGTGTTTGTGTGCTCCAAGCAAAGAGCACACAAATCCTAGAAATACATCAGAAAGATGACGCTGCTACGAATTCGCCAACATAGTCACTCAGTCTGTTGCCAATTCAACAAGCACTAAAAGAATACACATTTTTCGTATACTTGTCATGCTTGTCAAATTGGCAACAGAGTGAGTGACTCTGTTGCAGAATTTGTAGCAGTGTCGCCTTTCTGATGAAACAACGTCTGTCGTGTATTTCCGGGGGTTTGTGTGCTGGCTGTTCTCAGCACACAAACCCCCGAAATACACGAGAGACGTCGTGCCTCTGAGTGACAGGCATGATCCAGGTTGGCAGCACACCTGTCACTCAGGGGCACGATACGCCCCTGAATTGCAGGGAACTGAGAAGGGAATTTTAAACTTAAGGCCAAAGTAGCAGATTTGGAAAAATTATCCCATTCAGCTGAATTGGAGAATTTTTCCAGTTTGATATAACAGTATCTCCACTATAGGATGTGTAATCACATTGATGAGTAGAAAACACCAATGAGCACTACTGGAGACATAAAGGCCCAGAAAACCAACTGAAAAATTATGTGGAAAAAACATCTTTCCCATGGTGTTCAAAGCGTTTTTGGTTTGTTTTCTTTATACAATCTATGTACACTATCAGATCCTTACAGGAAAACAAGCAAGTCTTGGGATGTAAATAGCTACTCTTAAATGAAAGAGTTTGGTCCTTTTCTGCCTCTGGGGTGCAGCCATTTGACACAAGAGAAAGAAGGTGGTTTCAGTTTGCTCTTGTGGTGGGCTCCGATTCCTCTTTTTGGTAATAAAATTGGTGGAGTTGTCTCTGTCTTCTAGAGAAGACCTCAAAGGAGTGTGGGAAAGTATAGAGCAAGAAAAAACCCCCACTAAAAGTAAAAGGTGAAATTCGTGTAAACCTTATACAAATCTCAATTTAATTTCTCTTGGTATTTTGATTTTATTTAATCTTTACTCTTACCACAGCTTAGTGTTCCTGGTAAGCTAGCATTTAAATTGTGTTTTATTTCCCTTCCCTCAGAAAAATGGTTAGACCAACAGCCCAAAAATATCCACTTTGCTATTGCTTCCATAGACTTAACATGGGCAACATAGGCAAAAGTCAATTTTTTACAGGCCTGCTTTTTTACTGGCTTGGAGGCAACCCTATCGGAAACAAATGGTGATTACCAAATACTGTAAACTTCAAAACCTTTTACTTATGTGTAATACGTGTCCTGTAGCCATTAACAAATCATTTATGGGTTTACATAAGACCGACTATAATAATGGCAGTAAAATAAGTTTTTCCCACCATTTTCATCCCAGAAATCAGCTATGATCTGCACCTTCTGTAATATGAGCACCATCATCAGCATCTTCAAGTAAATAAATAAAAAAAAAATCACATAAAGTATACTGACAAGAGAACTGCAAATAGTAGGCATTAATAATTTAGCTGGAAAAGTTATTGTGTAGACATTTTAAAAAGCCACTCATAACAACTGTGTGAAGAAACTGTACCAGCATATAAAATATACCTACAAACCATAATGCATTTATCTTCCTAAGGCAACTTTGTGACGTTTTATCTGTAACTGGTCCTAATATTGAATTTGTTTCTCTGAAATGTTTCATCTTTTTTTGCATGAAGCAAATTTTAAAAAAATAGCTTCACGTCATCTAAAAGTTTTACATCTTTATGCATTAGTTTTCGGAAGAATTTAGGAATGGTCATACAGGGAGGGATACCTAAAACCGTAGGCCTTCTCTTCCATACCCGAATTGGAGAGTTGTACTCTCTTTGATTGATGGATAAGCTATGTACTCTGCAACACACCTGCTTCTCTGCAATTCCTTTCAGATCCAAAATATATTTCTCATAGTTAATTGGCTGCACCTGCTTCTTTCCTTCCTTCTTAAAACTGACTCATCAGCCTTAGAGGCCATCAAGATGGTGTCATGTTCCTGGAACTTTAATTGTACAGATCATTTGCAAGGACATTGTTGCCACAGGCTTTGTTGTCAGTCTCCTTTCTTTTTTGTTGTTGATGTGTAATAGATTTGTAATAGAGAAGCCTGGAAGTAGTCATCACTAGCTCCTCAGTAATGAACAAGGCTGGTGTCTCCATCAGTTGTACAAAATAAATGTATGGTATAAAAAATGATATACCCTGGGAATCATTGGAATAATGGTGAATTTACTTAATGGAATTAAATTCCACTGCATAGCTCTCGTCATTACTGTATACAATTAACAAGATACATTCATTGATTCTGATCCTTCCCAATGGTATATAGAAAGTGAGACAAAATAGTAGTAGTTAGCCAGACACTAATGTAATATATACTATAGTAGACCAGGCAAAAATAGTAGAATGGTATAGACGCTTTCAAACAGAGCTCAACTCAATATACAGGATCTCACAAAAGTCAGTACACCCCTCACATTTTTATTACCGTATTTATCCGTACCTCATACCGTATAACCCGCACCTCATTTTAAGAAGGAAATTTCAGGAAAAAAACCTTACATTTCAAATAAAGAACTTTGAAGCCCAATATGCCATTTTAATATGCCAGGATATTGCCCCCAATATGCCATTTAATATGCAGGATATTGCCCCCAATATGCCATTTTAATATGCCAGGATATTGCCCCCAATATGCCATTTTAATATGCCAGGATATTGCCCCCAATATGCCATTTAATATGCCAGGATATTGCCCCCAATATGCCATTTAATATGCCATAATATTGCCCCCAATATGCCAGGATATTGCCCCTTGGTATGCTCGTTATGCCACCCTCCTCCCCCCCTTCCCCAGACCCCAGTACTTACCTTGTTCCTGCTTTGTCCCCCGGTGCTCTGAAGCTTCGTGGCTGTGAGGGAAGCGTTGTGAGCTTCCCTCCAGCCGCGCGGAACAATAAAGTTTGTTTAAAAAAAACACACTTTATTGACCGCGCGGCTGGAAGGAAGCTCACAACGCTTCCCTCACAGCCACGCAGCTTCAGTGCACCGGGGGACAGAGCAGGAACGAGGTAAGTTTTAGATTTTTTTTTTTTTCGGCGTTTAACATGCACACACCATTTCCCCCCTATTTTCAGGGAGAAAAGGTGCGTGTTATACGCCGATAAATACGGTATATCTTTTCATGTGACAACACTGAAGAAATGACACTCTGCTACAATGTAAAGTAGTAAGTGTACAGCCTGTGTAAGAGTGTAAATTTGCTGTCCCCTCAAAATAACCAGCCTTGTTCATTACTGAGGAGCTAGTGATGACTACGTCCAGGCTTCTCTATTACAAATCTATTACACATCAACAACAAAAAAGAAAGGAGACTGACAACAAAGCTCAACACACAGCCATTAATGTCTAAACCGTTGGCAACAAAAGTGAGTACACCCCTTAGTGGAAGTGGAAATTGGGCTCAAAATGTCAATATTTTGTGTGGCCACCATTATTTTCCAGCATTGCCTTAACCCTCATGGGCATCGGGTTTGCCAGAGCTTCACAGGTTTCCAGCTGGTGGATGTTAGAGACCTTGTACTCCCCAACCTTCCATTTGAGAATGCCCCACAGATGCTCAATAGAGTTTAGGTCTGGAGACATGCTTTTCCAGTCCATCACATTTACCTTCAGCTTCTTTAGCAAGGCAGTGGTCGTCTTGGAGGTGTGTTTGGGGTCGTTATCATGTTGGAATACTGCCCTGCGGCCCAGTGTCCAAAAGGAGGGGATCATGCTCTGCTTCATGTCATAGTACATGTTAGTATTCATGGTTCCCTCAATGAACTGTAGGTCCCCAGTGCCGGCAGCACTCATGCAGGCCCAGACCATGACACTCCCACCACCATGCTTGACTGTAGGTGAGACACACTTGCTTTTGTACTCCTCACCCAGTTGCCGTCACACACGCTTGACACCATCTGAACCAAATAAGTTTATCTTGGTCTCATCGGACCACAGGACATGGTTCCAATAATCCATGTCCTTAGTCTGATTGTTTTCAGCAAACTGTCTGTGGGCTTTCTTGTGCATCATCTTTAGAAGAGGCTTCCTTCTGGGATGACAGCCATGCAGACCAATTTGAGGCCGTGTGCAGCGTATGGTCTGAGCACTGACAGGTTGATCCCCCACCCCTTCAACCTCCACAGCAATGCTGGTAGCACTAATACATGTACTTCCCAAAGACAATCTCTGGATATGACGCTAAGCATGTGCACTCAACTTCTTTGGTCGACCATGGCGAGGTCTGCTCTAAGTGGAGCCTGTCCTGTGAAACTGCTGTATGGGCTTGCCCACCATGCTGCAGCTCAGTTTTAAGGTCTTGGCAATCTTCTTATAGCCTAGGCCATCTTTATGTAGAGCAACAATTCTTTTTTTCAGATCCTGAGAGAGTTCTTTGCATGATGTGCCATGTTGAACTTCCAGTGACCAGTATGAGAGAGTGTGAGAGCGATAACACCAAATTTAACACACCTGCTCCCCATTCATACCTGAGACCTTGTAACACTTACGAGTCACATGACACCAAGGAGGGAAAATGACTAATTGGGCCCAATTTGGACATTTCCACTTAGGGGTGTACTCACTTTTGTTGCCAATGGTTTAGACATTAATGGCTGTGTATTGAGTTATTTTGAGGGAGCAGCAAATTTACACTGTTATACAGACTTTACACTTACTACTTTACATTGTAGCAGAGTGTCATTTCTTCAGTGTTGTACCATGAAAAGATATAATAAAATATTTACAAAAACATGAGGGGTGTACTCACTTTCGTGAGATACTGTATATATATATCCACATAGTTAAATTTACATTTAAAAAAATAATTAACATGTATCAAATGATTCATTAGTCTTTTCCTAAGTGAGGAACCTTTCCTTCATTTTCATCCATAAAAACTGAATAGAAATATTCACTGAGGCAGTCTGCTAGACCTTTATCTGATTATACATACCTTCCTTCTTCTGTTTTTAATTGAACTAATCCTTGTTTTACTTTTCTTTTCCCATTTATGAATCCAAAAAAATGTTTATTGACCTGTGAGTGGGCTATATGTGCTTTGGAAGCTCAATGATAGGCCACTGACCCAACTGATATATAAAAAAAAAAAGATGTCCCTAAGTGATCAGGGGCGCGCGCCATGCCCACAGTGACTAAATAAATCAATTATTGGCCCATGGGCCTGATTCAAATAAAAATTGTATCTCCGAAATTACATGTCAGGTTTACTTCAGAGGAGCTGACAATATTTTTTAACAAGGGTTAAAATGCTAATTATCCATTAATTAAATGATTGGGTCATACCACTAACATTAAAATGCTTGACTGATTAACATTTTCTTAGAACATTACTAACTTTGTGTGAATCTACAATAACATTTTATTTTAGGAGAGTAATGCTTGTTCTTCCTTTTTTCTTTCTTTCTTTTTTTGCATCCAGTCAATCTATAGGAACACTGAATGAGCATCTATTAGATATGAATAAATGAGAGGGAACTCAAATATAGGAAGGAACCCAAGAACTGTAACAGAAAAGTTTGAATGAAAACTTAAATTTTATTGTTACACATCTAACATTTGAATTCATAAAATAAAATGAATTTTTGGCATTTATTTTATAATAAAAGTTTTAAAATGTGATGACTGGTGGCTCTGTTAGGTCAGAATAATGTGGATAGGTATCAAAAACAATAACGATAGAAATGAAAGAGGAATAAATTAAATGTAGCAGACAAAATATGTATTTATTAAGTATTGTATTATTCCCCACAATGAGAATACAAAGGCATTATCTGAGTATACACAACATAAATTTAAACACCTCTTAAAAATGCCTGTCAATCACCCCGCACTTTGTAGCAGTATCAGTCACACTTATTGTACGACGTTTACACTTTGATATTTTGCAATGTGTTAGAATAGGGTAAAGATCTGATTATGCTTAAAAATGTGCTTGAATAGATATGGAGAATTGATCAGACTAAGATAGCATAGTGAAATATAATCTGTATTGTTTGTTTTGAGCACACTAAAATAGAGCAATATTATTAGAAGTTATTAGGATGTTTAAACTGCTTTAAATGGTACTGAAAATTATGTGCCAAAAAATAGAAACACATAACTTAATAGTTACTTGATATTTATACAAACTCTTAAGTCCAGAAATGAAATTGCTATTAGGTACTGGTAACTTGACATTTATAGAGACTCTTACATCCAAAACTTAGATCTCTACTAGATGCTGGTTATAACTTAGTGTCACTATAAAATCATTTACACAGAGGGTGCAACTCTCATCCACCAAACTAGACTGTACCTGCAGTCTTATTTTAAACTTATTTAACCAAATATAGTCAATGATACTTTAAAGTCAACAAGATGATACTCTATGCCAGGGGTGTCCAAGTTTATTCTGCAGTGGGCCACTTCACTGTAAATGTATTTTTGCGTGGGCCGCATTCATGTTTCATTGAAAGGAAATGTGTGTGTGTGTGTGTATATATATATGTATATATATATACACACTAAATGCACACACATTCACACGTGCACGCACAGTCATTGCCTTTTTTTTTTTTAAGAACATTTAAAAAAAAAACGTTATTTTGTTTGTTTCCCCACTCTGCTCATTTACCTTGTATCTGCAGGGCGGGGGATTGTTCCATCTGTGGTCCACTACCCACTTACACACACACACACACACAGAGTCCGCACCGGGTGACACCTCCAGCCGGGGTGAGACCCGTGCTGCCGGCATCCCCCGCATTGTACTGCGGGAAAATCAAAAACTTACCTCCTTGCTGCTCTGTCCCCCGGTGCAGGTCCGTGGCTGTGAATACAGTTTGTTTAAAAATAAAGTTTGAACAAACTTTATTGAAGCCGCGCGGCTGGAGGGGAGCGCACAATGCTTCCCTCACAGCCACGGACCTGCACCGGGAGAGAGCAGCAAGGAGGTAAGTACTGGCTGGGGAAGGGGGGTGGCATACTGAGGGGCAATATCCTGGCATTTTAATTGACAATACCCTGGCATATTAAGCGGTTAAAACCTGGAATATTAAATGGAATATTAGGGGGGAAAATCCTGGCATATTAAATGGCATATTGGGGGGCAAAATCCTGGCACATTAAATGGCATATTGGGGGGCAAAACTCTGGCATATTAAACGGCATATTGGGGGGCAAACTCCTGGCATATTGAGGGGCAAAATCCTGGCATATTAAATGGCATATTGGGGGGCAAAATCCTGGCATATTAAATGGCATATTGTGGGGCAAAATCCTGGCATATTGAGAGCAGAATCCTGGCATATTAAATGGCATATTGGGGGGCAAAATCCTGGCATATTGAGAGCAGAATCCTGGCATATTAAATGGCATATTGGGGGGCAAAATCCTGGCATATTGAGAGCAGAATCCTGGCATATTAAATGGCATATTGGGGGGCAGAATCCTGGCATACTGAGGGGCATAATAATCCTGGCATATTGAATGGCATAATAATCCTGGCATACTGAGGAGTTAAATACTGGCATATTGAGTGGCATAATAATCCTGGCATTTTGAATGGCTAAATCCTGGCATATTGAGTGGCAACATAATCCTGGAATACTGAGGGGTTAAATCCTGGCATATTGAGTGGCATAATAATCCTGGCATATTGAGTGGCTAAATCCTGGCATATTGAATGGCTAAATCATGGCATATTGAGTGGCAAAATAATCCTGGCATATTGAATGGTTAAATCCTGGCATATTGAGGGGTTAAATAATGGCATATTTTAATTGGCAAAGTGATGCTGTGGCTAGTTCTGTGGGGCAAAGTGAAACAGTGGCATGCCAAATCATGTAGGTGCAATATGAGTGCAAGCCAAGTGCTGTGGGTGCAATATAGGTGCATGGCAAGTTCTGTGGGTACTGTATGGTGCTGTATTAAGTACTTTAGATGCAATGTGGGTGCAGAGGAAGGGAATAAAAAATAGGAATGCAATTTTTCAATAACATTTTTAATAAATAGAATATTACATAATTCAAATAAGTATAAATGCAACTAGTTATAGATGTCTGTGTTTATATATGTATTGTTTTCGAATTGTACAATTGTCACCTTGTGGGGCTCCTGTGTGTCGCATAATTAATGGTGGTCCCTTGTGTGGCATATTTATTGGGCCCCATGTGTGGCATAATTAAGGGGCTCTTTTGTTTGGCATAATTATGGGGCGCTTGTGTGTGGCATAATTAAGGGGCACCTTTTTGTGTGGCATAATTAATTGGGCTCCAAGGTGAGGCATAAATAATTGGGCTCTGGTGTGGCATAATTTATGGGGCTTTGGTGTGGCATAATTTATGGGGCTCTTGTGTGTCATAGTTATGGGGCTCCTCTATGTGGCATAGTTATGGGCTCCTGTGTTTGGCATAGTTAAAAGGCTCCTGCGTGTGACATAATTTGTGGGGCTCCTGTATGTGGCATTTTTAATGGGCCATCTGACTGGCATTACTAAGGAATCTGTTTGGCATGGTATTGGAGGAAATCTAGGGGGGTGACACCATGAGTTACCGCACCGGGTGACACCAACCCTAGTAACGCCTCTGTTCCAGGATACATTTTAGCCAAACGTGTAGGCACCAAGTACCACTGTAAAATGCTCTGGACCACTCCCTCCTCAATGTTACACAAAAAATGTCGATACCCACAGGACACACCCTACGCGTTTTGTGTGACATTGAGGAGGGAGTGAACCAGAGCACCCCCTGTACCTGGCCGTGTTAACAGATCCATCCACATATATGCCTATTTACATCATTTTCTTGTGTGTCCACTTTGCTTTATAGCATTAAAGTTGATTGCTAACCGTTACCCTTTCTCTTCCGCTATACTGGGAGGGCGGAGTGTCATCTCAGCGTCCTGCTGATTTGAAGGAGGAGAGTGTGGCAGATATTAACGGATGTATTCTGCAATCATGATCTCTGCACAAGTGGAGCCAGCAAATGAACATCCATACCGAGGACTGTTTTCTTATCAGCAGACTGCTGTATCTTTGAATGCTGTATCAAAGTCAGACTTTTGGACTACTGAACTGTTCGTATATGACGCTGATCTTGCTTCTTCAGAAGCAGACATATATTCCAAAAAGCTATATCACTGCACTCTCGAGTGCTATCCCTACGTGTTTTTTTCTAGTGTTGTCTTTTCTAGATTTTTTTTTTTTAAATTACTGTAGGCTAATTATGTCCTTGCTGCTTTCTTTTGCCCACTTATCATCTATTTACACACTATATTACACTATAGTCTCTGAGCACCTCTCTTTTTAGATCTCTTAGGTCTTTCTCTGTTTTCAGTTCTTTTCCAATGGTTGGATACCACTTTGTGAGAGTGCTGTACCACGTTCCCCTGCATCCCTTATTCTAGGGACTAGTGAGTAATTCCCACTGTTAGCCCTGTGTACCCTGTAAGTAAATAAGGTAGTTCTCCAATCATATTTAAAAGTCAGCTTCAAATTGTCAACCAGAGAATCATGCATATCTACTGGAAGGGCTTGCAATTTTGAAATATTAATTTTATGATAAGATACCATACTATATAACGATAAAACTCTATGGAGATCTGTGGGTTTGACAATGTCAGGATAATATTGTCAGCACAGAGCCCTAATGTACATGTGAAATTGGCTAAAATATAAATACCGGCAATATCTTGGTTATTTCTAATGTTGCTAGAGATTCTAAAGAAAGCGCATACAGGAGCGGAGACAGCAGGCTGCCTTGACACGTCCCATTAGATATATTAAATGATGGGGACAAGAAACCAGCTACATTTACTTGAGCTGATGGACCGTTATATAATGCCATTATAGCTCAAAGAAAAACTCTTCTGGAGTGCCAAATTGTAAAATAAATTGTTCCATATACCCCAATCCAAACGGTCAAAAGCTTTTTCCGCATCCAATGCTAAAAAAAGACTTGGGACCTTATTACATATTGCATAACATTTAACATTTTCCGTGTATTATCAGAAGACTGAAAATTGTGGGAACTGGAGTTTAGAAAAATATTGGGAAATATCCTCGTTCGTAGGATGATGGATAGAGTTATCATGTTTGATGTTATATAATTTCTCATAATATTTTGCAAACTCTCTGGTAATATCTACAGGGTTAATAATTATTTTCCATGATGAAGTTTTAAGATAGGCAATCTTAGCATGGGCCGTCAGTTGTCGTAATTGCTTGGCCAACATAGCACCGGCCTTGTTACCGTGAACATAGTACATGCATAGCTTTTAATCTTCGAAGCATAAATTCAGTGTCTTGTGTTGTAATGTTGCCAAATCTTGTTTTCAATACTAAAGAAGGTGAATTTTTATGCTTCATTTGGTTCGTCACCAAATCTAACAATAAATCCAGTTTAGCATTTTTTCTGTGTCTTTTTCCTAGATGTAGCTTGTATCAAAAGACCTCTCGCTATGGCCTTATGGGCAAACCAAACATTTGCTTAATATGTATCAGAAGATAAGTTTTCAGCAAAATACAATTTTAGTTGTTTAGCTAGATCCTCTTTGAGTGTTTTATCATTCAAAAGGCTATCATAAAGCCTCCACACTTTTTTCATGGCAGGAACGCCGTTCCCTTTGCTCCTGCAGGACTTCCTGTCACTGCCACCGGATTTGACAACAAGTCATATCCAGTGGCGTTGTTTCCCTCCTCCGTGCAGGAGGGAAGAAGACTGCACGGAGGAGATGGACGGAGACAGGGAGCACCAAGCAGATGGTGAGTACTTACCTCCTTGTTGCTCTCTGTCTCTGGTCTTCTCCTCCGTGCATCTTCCCCCCTGCACGGAGGAAGGAAGCTCCGGTCGTCACGTTTTTTTTTTTTTTTTACTTTATTAAAGTCGCGCGACCTCAATAAAGTTAAAAAAAAAAACGTGACGACCGGAGCTTCCTTCCTCCGTGCAGGGGGGAAGATGCACAGAGGAGAAGACCGGAGGTAAGTACTGTCTGGGGAAGAGGGAGGAGGGTGGATTAAACAAGAAAATCCTGGAATATTGAGGGGCAAAATCCTGACATAGAGGGGCAAAATCCTGGCACATAGAGGGGCAGAATCCTGGCATATAGATGCAAAATCCTGGCATTGAGGCGCAAAATCCTGACATAGAGGGGCAAAATCCTGGCAAATAGAGGGGCAGGGGCAGAGTCCTGTCATATAGAGGGGCAAAATCCTGGCATATAGAGGGGGAAAATCCTGGCATAGAGGGGCAAAATCCTGGCATATAGAGGGGCAGAATCCTGGCATATAGAGGCAAAATCCTGGCATATAGAGGGGCAGAATCCTGGCATATAGAGGCAAAATCTTGGCATAGAGGGGCAAAATCCTGGCAAATAGAGCGGCAGGGGCAGAGTCCTGTCATATAGAGGGGCAAAATCCTGAAATAGAGGGGCAAAATCCTGGCATATAGAGGGGCAAAATCCTGGCACATAGAGGGTCAAAATCCTGGCATATAGAGGATCAAAATCCTGGAATAGAGGGGCAAAATCCTGGCATAGAGGGGCAAAATCCTGGCACATAGAGGGGAGAATTAAACTATTAAAAAAATAGTTTTAGAATTGGACATTGCATGAAAAGAGTGTGGATAAAATCTGTGTTTTGTATTAGGAGGTTTTTGTCTATCAAAATGTGTTTCCTGAATAAATAAAATATCTGTTTTAGATCGTCTAGCCTCTTCCATTACTAATCTACTTTTATGTGGCGATTTTACACTTTTTGCTTAATAGATAGGAATTTCAGACCCATGTTATACAAGAAAAAGCAACAATGCTAAAATAAAAATTATAAGTATAGCATTGTATGTTTGTAGTAATAAGTGTGACAGATTTTAAAATCAAAATAAACAGAAAGAAAAAAAGGAGGGAAAACGGAAAAGAAAAAGACACACATATTTAGACTTTAAACCTGAAAGTCTCAAAAGAAAAAAGGAAGGGAAGCAAATCATGGTTCTTCTCAGTCAGTTGGATCATATTACCAACTTGCTCACTAAAAAAGTGAGAATAAACAGGGGAGAGTAAGTAAGAACAAGCTGGAAGTGAGTGATTGAAAAATACTTTAAAAATACACAAACAAAGCAACATAATAGTCTCATTGTAATTAGAACTCTATCCGACTCAAACATATTCACCAGCCAATCATGTCTAAGTGCACAACACACATAACTGATGGAAAGGGAATAGTCTAAGTTAAGAACCAGTGTTCAATAAGAAAATTATTAAATACCAACAGACAGATAATATAACAATAAGACCAAATAAAGTTAAGCCATATATGATCAATGTATAAGGCATTAACATGTTACCAAAACTCTGCAGCAGTCAAATAGCATCATGACAGCATGACAGCTGGAAACGTGGTAAAACAGTACTTGCAAATAGTAAGGCAGTCAAACTCGTCAATTGACAAATCAAATAAAAAAATGGAAGGTGAATCAACAAAGTTCAACAGTCAAACCTGAACCAAATTTGTCTGACAGGACACTGCACTGGAACAAAAAAACACATTAAGCTGAGGATTTATCTTTCTTCGATACCGTGGTCCAGTCTTGGGAAAACTTGCTTGGAGATTTAGATGTATTGATGTGATCCGTAGCATCGGATAAGATCCCATATTCTCAACATGTTTCTCCCATCTTCGGGTCTTAAAATCACCTTTTGTACACCATTGCGATATACAATTATATTGACAGGGAATCCCTAACGGTACCGTATGTCATTCGCCCTAAGCGCTTTCGTGATCTAGAAGAATTCCCTTTTCCCTTGAAGCGTCAAAATAAATAAACCAGTACAAATTTGTATATCCTTTTATTCCTCTGGAGTGTCCACTTTGGAATAGGCAGCTTCCAAATCCTTTCCTTACATTTGTAGAAATTTAGTCGCACTACCACACCTCTAGGAGCATTTGCAGATGCACCCCTCGATTTAGGGGTCCGGTGGGCTCTATCAATCATCGCATCAATCTCCGATTCAAGTTCTGACAGCATAGAGAACAACATGTGGAGATATTCCTCTAACTCATCAGTGGAGACTGCCTCCGATATGCCACACACCCGTAAATTATTCTGCCTTGAGCGGTCTTCAGTGTCAACCAATTTGAGCTGCAGGAATTTCACCTTTTTTCCAAGCCAGCATTGGCTGTCTAGCGTTGTGAGATTCAGAGAATTCACCTATCTTGTTCTCCATGTGGTCAGTGCGCAATCCAATATCAAAATGTTCTTTTTTCAACACACCCACAAGATTTTTAATGTCACCATGCCATTCTTCCTTAATGTCAGCAAGCATTCTTTTAATTTCGTCGATCGAAGCCGCACCCTTAGGAAGTTTATCTTCTTTAGATTTTCTGTGTTCCCGCTCTTCTGAGTCAGAAAATTGTGTCTCCTGAGGCAAAGAAGGTATGTTTTTCTTCTTCTGCTTGGGTTGAAATTAGTTGAAAGCTTTTCATCCTGCTTCTTTTGTTATTGTGCAGCCATGTTAACAAGGTCAGGAAGAAAGTTGCACTTTTGTAGGTGAAACATGATCAATATCACCTCATCCAAGATGGAGCTCCAGCAAGTTGCGTCCATCTTGGTGCTTGCTCAGACCACCACCCCTCACCTTTCATTTTTTGTGTGCACCTATTGTCAAATTTGACCACATGATAGGGACATTACAATATTTTCCCCAATTTTTATTTATAGTGCACCAATACCCTTTTGCTTTCTCTTTTTGTTATTGACCTTTGTGTGGTTTTAGGTTACACAGTCTAGGTTACAGCTTGTATCCCTTTAGCGCTGTAGACACACAAGACTTTTCTGACCAAATATCTTTACTGTTATTAATTTGATTGGATAAGAACAAATGCTAAAATAAATATGTGTTCACAATTTTTTAAATATGACTTATCATGATGGTGTAAATCGGTAATGCTAAATTCTAAGAATAGAAACAAACATGTTAAGAGGACCACTGAAAGCTCGTGGTGCATAAATAAAAAAAATTACATTTGAGAAAAATGAAGGAAATTAATGTGATGGTTATTTTAAGTTGTAATTCATTTCCTCCCCATTCACATTAACATGAAAACCCTAACTGTACTTTGCTGGGTTGGATTCTTTACAGGTGGTAGGTTTTCTCCCTAACAATTTCAGTGACCACTGCCCAGTGTACTGTGTGCGCAAAATAAAGGCCACCAAATCTTCTCCCAAGGTTAAAATCACCAGATCTTTTAAGAAATGTAATCTTCAAACCTTCTTAAATGATCTCAAGAATCTCCCATGGCACAGACTAAGTACAATCCCAGATTTAGACTGTGCAGTTGAATACTTTCAATTTGATCTTTTGCAATCTTGGAATTCCCATGCCCTACTGCATAAAGTGAGAGTAAAAAGAGCACATCACCCTTGGGTTACAGCTGACCTCACTCATATATCCCAGTTAAGAGATTTACTCTGGTCTAATTTCAAGCATACTGGCTCCATAAACAATCATTGTGCCTACAGTGGTGCAGTACATGGACGAAACAAAAAATGGCGAAGAACCTACAAACTCACCCCAGTACACTCCCATCCCCATATAGTAGACAGAAATGAATATGAGTGGACAGCGCTATATAAAATAATAACTACAAGCACAATGGTTAAAAAATTAGAAACATAATTTAATACATATAGAATAAATAAAACATACATACAGAAATATTAGTTAAAAAAGGTATGGATAGAAGTAATATTTACCATGCAGTATTAAACCACCAAAAATGAAACAAATACACATTAATTTCTCCTGTGTCTCTTTAAGGGTACCCCTTAAACTTGATTCACGTATTCAATAATAAGACTATAAGTGATGACAATGACTAAAAATGCAGGGAAATAGATACATTAGCACATCTGTATACTGACTTTTTCAAGTAGGTGCGAGTAGTGAGTAGCGGTGAAATGGACACAATCAACTGTCCTAGACACTACTTACTATACCACAATACAAAAAGAAAGTGTCTCAATCCTCATTTTCCTACAGAGCACCACAATTATGTTATAACCTAACGGACACCATCAAATCTTCCTCCAATCTAAAATCCCTTTATTCTCTATTAATATACCTAACTACAGAATGTACCTGTAACAGTGGTTGTCTATCTTTCTTACCTCATCAGTGCAAAGGGTGTGGACCCAGGATATACTTGAAAATGAAAGAAACCTCAATGTATCCTTCCTGGTAAAATATTTTATAAATAAATACTTGAACTGGAAGATGGGCTTATAAAAGCCTGTAGAAAAAAGCAAAATGATAAGGATAATGAAAAATAAATAAATACATTGAAAAATCTAGTGGAAAAATTAGTAAGAACATAAGGGGTGTGTAGTGGACTGGAAACATTGCTGTGTATATGTGTGATGAGAAAATAACATGATGAAAAAGTGAAAACATTTTTTATAATAAAATTAATACAATATAAATATATGAAAAATGTGTAATAAATCATACACTGTATGTGAACAAAAATAATAATAAGTGAGCTCTGTTTGATACTATTTGATACTACATTATTTGCACGAACAGAGCCATCTAACAGTACAAGCTCCTATGTATGAACACTTATGGTGTCATCTGTTTTCAAATTATACTTAATTATATGTACTGCTATATATATATATATATATATATATATATATATATATATATATATATATATATATATATATGTATGTATGTATGTTCTTTCCTGCATACTAATACATTTCTGAGAAAAGTGTTTTATCCCTTAGTAATTAAATCATATTTCCAGGGTTTTTTAATGTGTGTGTGTTTCACCAGTCAATTACAAAATTAATTTAATTTCACTTGAATTTAAAAACATTTTACTATAAAAAAAATACCAACAACTCATTTTACTTTAGTGTGTTCATATTTTAATGTGCAAGAATAAAAGTTACGTTTTAATTAGAGTTGAGGCGCATCCACACTTCTTTGCGTCTAGTAAAGCCATAATATATGCTGAAATCATCATAAACAAGAACATTAATAAAATCATCATTCCTTAGTGTTGTTTTTATTCCCAAATGGTAATCAAGCTGTAATTTTTATCCTGGCAGACACTCGTGTAAACTAATTATTTGTGTCCCACTTTCTATTTGAAATATATATATAACAATTTGTACCCTGAATTCTTAAATCTGCATGAAACCAGGAAACAAATATTTCTTTCTTTTCAATATTTAAAAACATGATATAATAAATATTTTCCTTGTGGGACAAAATATATAAAAACACCCTTGTCTGATAACAAATACAAAAAACAACAAATTATCTATTATTCTGCCCACAGAAGAGAACACATGAATCTAACATAATTCAAAAGAGACAGTCAGTGGCTCAGGGTTGCAGCCTGTTTTTCTACCTAGCTCCAACAATCAATTGGGGCCCCAACCTAATTGTCTCTCCATTCTTATTTGATAGTTTAACTGAGATATGACCAAAGTTATTGGGATATTTAGTGGTTCATGGGAAATTTTTCATGGGAAATTTGTCTCAATTATTGGATGTTAAATTTGTTAGAAAGTTAAAGATGTTATACCATGTGGTTCTAATCAGAGGACATCTCTATAATATATAGAGGTAAGCTCCTGTCTACTGATTACATCACTTGGCTACATTTTATTCAGCCTGGTTGGGACCAAAAACTTTCTTTAAAAATTGCTTTAAATTGAGTTTCTGCTCATTTCAGAGAGTGTACAATTCTTGTTACTTCATGAAAAGCCCCAGTCACCCAAAAATACTTTTCCCAGTAAAACATAACCGGAAACATTTCCAAAGACTTATGCAGCTTCAATAATTCCACGTTTTTAGATAGCACTTTGTCTGCCCTTGTATTGCTAAATAGAGATTCACTCATTTTAGCCATTCATTGAGAGGTGAAGACAGTTGACATTCTCCACAGAAAAGACTTTAGACCTCCAGGTGTCAGCAACTGATTTACGCTCAAGATACTTTTGCCCCAAATGTCTCCTATACATTGTTCGATCACTGAAAAATGATATCCTGTTATAAATAAACTATTAAGATCTGACCCAATATTAAGTTGGACTTTCCAATGTTCTTTATTTTACCCCATCCTTCTGTGTTCCTTATGGACTATATTTACTTGCATCGTATATACATAAGAAACAATACTGGCAAGGTACAATCTTTTAATAATAGGGAAGCCTAGACTCCATTTGTATTATGTACAAATGCCAAACAACTTACTGTCAAACTCTGATACTTCCCACAGAAAATTATATTTTAGTCTTATCTGCTCCATAGTGTTCCCATCTAGGTTAAGGTCTAGAAGACTTGTCCTGCTTACATCCATCATATAATTAGAAAAGTTCCAAAATTAATTTATCTTGGACATCAGATAATCTAATCTATCTGTGATAGTAAGTAAAACATTGTCTGCATATTGACTGGTCTTTAAATCCTATTGTTTGGAAGGATAATCCTTAATTTTATGATTTATTCTGATATTTATGGCCAAAAGTTCAAAGGACCTTGGCATACGTTAGCTCATTGAAAAGTAGCCTTGATGAACTATACTATTAAAGGTGACTGCTAGGTGTTCAGATATCTTTTGCCCGAATAGTTTAAAAAACAGTTACTAAGTCCATCTGAATGTGGGGTCTTATACTTGACCAAGTTAGATATTACTAAAACTACTTCTGAAGATGTTATAGTAACATTAAGGATTTCAGTTGTTGATATTCTTCATGTATTATTCTTTGCCAAATATAAATCTATCTACTCTGAGGAGTTCACATTTAAGTATAAAGTCTTATAGTACTCATTGAAATGCTTTTTGATCTGTTCCAGGGTCATATAAATATTGGTGCCAGAAATTAATTTGATAATAAGATTGTTTGCTCTGTTTTTTCTCAGGCTGTTGGTTAACATATTGTCAGCTGTATTCCCGCTATAAGAGAACTTTGTTTTCAACGTCTACATGTCTACATGTTATATGCCGTCTTTTCCAATAGTCTTTTATTCATTTTCTTTTGGACTTCATGTAACCTTAATATTTATCCTGTGTTGCAGCTTTATTATTTTCAGTAGAGCTATTATAGAGTAAATAGAAACCGGACAACTCCAACTATTGTAACTTATATTTTTAATTTGATCATATAGCCTCTAATAACCGATCTAAATGCACAAGAGTTATTTGCTGGTGTGGTTTCAGATGGGTTATTCTCTTCAAAACACATTTTTATAATTTATTTTTTATATTTATCATTGTTACATATCAGGTGGCCGTTTAGTCTCCATGTTCTCCTCGTATTGGTTTTAACCCTATCCCTAAGACTTACAATTAGAATACTATGATCATGTCAGGTATTATTCTTCATGGCAATATGTTCCACCTTATTGATCAATGACAAATTACCTAATACTAGATCAGTTCGAGTAAATCCGCCGAGCATTGATAAGATCAAATTTATCAAGTGCATGAATCAGAGCTTTAGATTTTAAAAAAATCTTTATATTAAAAGTTCATCTATTTTTTACCTGTTTCTGTATCTAACACCCAGTGGAAATCTCTGGCTATGATACCATATGCTTGGGGAACTGGTGTAGGCACAAGCTCTGTAGAATAAATAGTATGTAAGAAGGTGACGTAAATTTGATATTAAAATGTATGAAACGCAAATTTTTATCAATCTAATATAACATTGAGCACATATATAAAACCAGATGTAAACGTTCTAAAAACACTTATAATATCAAGTTTGTATAAAAATAAGTGTATATCATATACCAATAAAAACAGCGGAAGTATGAAACACCCAACGTGTTTTTTCACTGCAGCGTCTTCAGGGGTGGTTGTACAAGATATAGTCATTTATGTAAACATCACAATAGATATTACCTTGGTCCATTATTTCAGACAACAGGCATGTTGTTTTGTGTGCAGCTATGTTTAAACCTGTGAGTTTTCTTAGCTTCACTGGATATTGTTTGTGTGGGCTGATGGAAAATTCCACCAGAATGCCAGTGAGTTCTTAGTCTCTGAGGACCACATACCATGACTGGGGTCGTGGACTGATAATTCAATTCATGCAAATGAGAGAGAAAAATAACCTTTGAATATTTGCATTTTCTAACAAATACTGTGATAAGTGGCACCTTAGAACTAGGTTTTATTAAACAACGATTGCAAAAACCACTCTGACGGTGCTGCTCGATGTCGAGGCAATAGACAGCACCGAAATTCCGCTCTGGGGCAGCATGCTCCTGCAATATGGCTGTGCCCTCTTGTGGTTAGAGCTTAAGAAGTGAAAAAAAAAACTGCAGAAAAACTTGCAAAAATCTGCAGAAAAACATCGAAACAAGCAGATTTCTGAACTAGAATTCTGAACAAAATTTAGAAACTATTTAGAAGGGGTCTTTTTCAATGATTGTATTTGTATAAATTATATTTTAGGTCAAAGTTAGAAAAATTGTTTTTTAAATTTTTTCATCATATTTTATGATTTTTTTTGTAGTAAATTACAAGTTATGATGAACATAATGGTATCTAATGAATGCTCTTCCACATATAATTTGTGTGGGTACAGTATGTGAGAAAGAAGAAAATTACAGCTAAACACAAACACCCCAGAAATGTAAAAACAGCCCTTGTCACCAAGGGAAAGTCAAGGTCAAAATGTCTTGTTGTTAGGGGGTTAAATACACCACTGTTTATAGGTAAGTAAACAAAATAAATCTGTCTCCTTTACTTGCTGATATGTTAAAAGTTATTTGTTAAGAAAGTCTGGGAGATTGTCTGAGAGGGAACAGAATACATTATCAGTGTATTGTATTTGGTGGTAAGGTATAACACCAAGGGCTTGTGACCCAACATCCAATGTCAGGGAATTAGGAGGAGCTATAGATAATCTGGAATTTTCCTCATAAATGGCAGCATGTGGCATGAATATCTGTAAAATCAAAAAGTAATTCTTATGCTATCAAATAATTCATAAAGGGGAAATTTGTGCTTGAGTAAATAGGTTATGCAGAATTTCATTGTGTTTGAGTTATTGAGAAATGGAAAGTTGTCAGGGTGGGGTGTAATGCATTGTGCTGTAATCAAAGGGCTAAAGGCTGCTCCTATATGTCAGACATATGCATGCTTACTTTTTCATTCCTAATCAGGGTTTCACTTTATGAAGCAGCTCATACGAATGATTAGATCACATTCTGATCTCTCACTTTCATTTTATATCATCAAACCTTGTTGTTTCCCGATTAGCAACATTCTTCAGAGAGCCTAAGACATGAAATTTAGAAACTATTTATGAGAAAATTGCACTAAATGTGAAGGAATATATGGCAGTCAAAGGAACTACTGCAAATACTGCAATTAGAAACAATGTGCTCAAATGAATGAAAGGAAATGAAGAGTCATTAGACGTCAATGACAGTCTTCAGTTCCCTTCTTCCTTTCTCGGCTCCACTCAAATGCCATTTAAAACTCCAATTTGAATTCTCTTGGATTACTTCTATAAATCTGGGATTTACAGAGGTAAAACGAAGCAGCAAAGTGTATAGACATCCAATCATAGGGTGATTTGATTTCTATTCTAGAACAGAGGTGTCTAGATGCAAGTTACACAATACTAATTAAGATGCAGGTTCATTCCTCTTTATGTGTTATTTCATTAACAAAAATATGACACAAGCCCATAAAGTGAGATACACGTATTTTTTTGACATATTTGTGTTATCCTCCCAATTAAACTAGTTCACTGCTGCTAATAAAGCATTAAATCATGAGTATATATATATATGTATATATATCCTGGGAGAACTTATTTTGGTTCTAGGTGTCAACACATATTTTATAATAAACACCATCTGTCACACATATGCAATTAGTGAGCTTATTCATTGGACCATTGTTGAATCTTGGGACTGGAGTTCTCAATTGACATCACCTTGACATGATATCTCAGAGGTCAAGTACAGAGAATGCCTAGGGCTAAGATAAGTGCACACAGAAAAATATACACAGATTTACTAAATGCTTTTTTCGTGCAAAAATTTAGTTTGCTGCTTTTATCAAACGTTCTAGGTGCGAAAGTAGGAGGTTCTTCTCCTTTGAGAACGTAGACACTTTTGTGCCCTCATTTTGTTCCTGTGGTGCTCTAGACAATCTCTTTGAATCTGCTACAGAGCTCAGATTATTTCACTATTTATATATGCCTATGTCAAGCACCTTTCAATCCCTTCACTCACAGTTGCTGATCCAAGCAAGGTGAGATTTGACCATGTTTTTTTCTCTTACTGATATGCATAAGCAATGGGATAATTTTTTGTACACCATTTTGCTTTTGGATCAAACACTGCTTCCATCATCTGCTAGTAAAATATTTTGCTGCTTATGGACATTTAGCAGGGTTGATGAAGGCATTTTGTACATCTATATGTCATTTTCTGTGTGCACTTATCATCAAACATAATGTTTTCTGGTAGTCATTAATGACTATACACCTGGTATTGCACATGGTATTTAGTTTACTTTTTTCTCACACTTTGGAAAAGGCACCACTGTTCTATGAATGCAACACAGCTTTATTTCTGATTCACATGTATAAAATAATACACATTGCTACTTTATTGAAAAAAATGTTTTTGGAGTGAAGTACCTTATTGTGTCCTTGTATATATTGGTGGGTCCAGGGAGGACACTGACCTGCGTGATCATTGCACCAAATAATAGGAAACTGGGTGACATCCTATATCACACGTGTTATAAATATATATAATCAGGTTATATACAGATATTAACAATGTAGAAATGTGTCATAATAGATATGATGGCCCAGGTGCTTGTAAGGCAAATTGTACTAAGGCTTATAAACTAGTATCAGTCCAGGTATTATTGCTTTTTTTACTGAAGCAGTTCATGTAACATTCTGTAAAATATCTTTTATTTATTTGATGTACCACAAGCTTACACAGTGAAAACAACAACTATAACTTACAACATTTCAAGTCCACATTCAGCAATTTACTTACAATTACACATTAAAAAATAAAAGCTTGTCAAACTGCCTTTGTTACATTATTTCTTCTTCTTGCCTGAAATACCTTGAAATATCAATCTCAATATACCTAGAATCAAAATGTACCTGCAATTCCTATTGATGTGCAAAAAAATCTTATATTTGTAGTTTCTCCTTACTTTCCATATGTTCAAATATGTGACATTGTACCATACATGTACAGCATGACATACCTTGAAAACCGAATCTCAGTGTATTTTTTCTGCTAGGACATTTTCTAAATAAATACTTAAATATTTACAGATATTTTAGTTCCCTTAACTATACTACCTATTCAATCTCCTGTGTTGTAGTTTCAATTCTTTGTGTGGTCGACTCATCTTTTCTAAGGATAAAATAAGTTCCATTAAATTGGTTAACAGACCCTGGATGCTGGGCAATATCAACATTTCCAGGACACATTTGACAATGAGAGACTATCTCAATGTACCATTCTTAATTAAATTACAGGTAGATGAAGATATGCTAGCTGTACACTGAGGGACAGAGATATGGTAAGCTTTAAGTAAGTTAACTATTTGTGGTTTGAAAATATAAATACTTTACTTTTAATAAATAGTAATTAAACAATCAATTTTATAAGATTTTTTTTTATTAGTAAAACAGCAAACAAATATGGCAGAAATAAATACGAGATGTTTCTGAAAAAGACAAAAAATATAGATTTGGAACTTATTATAATTTATATATTTCTTTCATCCATGTTTGTATGATACATCTTTTTATGCCTATAGTTTTTCCATTGTATTTTTGGAGAGCCGTGTGTGTATATTTGTTTTATTTACTTTGTAAAAACTACAAAACACTCTGCGCAGTTTATGTTTTTTCCAAAAAGATCCCAAAGGTCCTGCCTTTGGTAATCTATAAAAAACACAAAATACGAAAGCAGAATGGCGCAACAGTAGTGAATACGTAGATTAAATATTTTGCAATGAAGAGTAGTAAAATCCTTCAGAATTTAATATGATTCCTGTAAAAAAACACAATAAAACACAAACATGTGTATGACCAGATACAATAAATATATTGGGCCCCTAATACAAGGAGAACTCACAAAACGGTGAAAAGGATAAATCGAATAGAGATGATGGCTGGAATAACATCAGAGTTGGCCTGCACCTCAACGCGTTTCGCCGGATACTATAAAACAGTTTCATATATAGATTTCTAGGATAATGATTATCTCAGCATTATTTTTCAACAGTCAGATGATACATTTTATATAATTATTGCTGAACATGCAAGGTTAAATATCTCATGAGAATGAGTAAAAAGCTACATGAAGATTCTACTTACTAAATAGATTCCCGGACATATTGTCAGAACACCTGTCAGAACATTCCTTTTTCAATCATCTTTCTATCAGTTTTCATTTAGGTGTAATTAATGGCTATGTATACAGTGGTGTATCTTGGTTTTGCTCTGCCCTAGGCAGACAAAATTCGGGCACCCCCCTACCCACGCTGCACACACACAACATGCCACATAACCCCCATTATATGCCTCCATTAACCCCATCACCTCCATTATATGCCTGCATCACCCCCATTACATGCCTCCATCACCCCCATTACATGCCTCCATTAACCCCATTACCCCCATTACATGCCCCATCACCACCATTACATACCTCCATTTTCCCCATTATATACCTCCACTACCCCCATGATATGCCTCCGTGACCAGGCGCGTGTCTGATGTCTGATGTCAGTGACCAGTCATCACCCCCAAAATTTGTCGCCCTAGGCATCCGCAGAATGACAGTCTGCAGAAAGTAAGTGCACTAGCTTTTGGTTATTCCCCTAGGTAATATTTAGGCAATATTTTGTAAATAAATCACAATGGAACACAATTTAAAAGGTGAACATGTCAGTAAAACGGGGCTAATTTAATGTATTTTGAAATTAACTCCCTCTTTAACAGCGTTCAAAGAAACACATGAATGAACTTAACAAAATTAGTACTGATAGAAAAACAGGTAGATGTAATATTTATCTACTGACCTATTTCTAAAACTGGCATTTAGTGTGCAGTACTGCTTGCAATGTTCTATATTACTAAGATTGTCCTCTATTGGTTATGTAGCAAGCAGCAGGTGAGCCTGCCTGAGTATAGCTCATGTTGAGATGCTGACATTTCTAAAAACAAATGACATTCAATGTTCGTAAAAGTAAATTTATATATAGAAGAACAAAGCAAGATCCAGTAACATGGCTCATTAATGAAAACAATATTGTATTAATGGTAAAATAAACTTGCATTATAAATAATTTCAAAGACAATTGAACAGTATAGTCAATGACTGCTGAACTTACCATTGTCACCCAAGTATGTGTGGAGGAAGAACACAGATGCTGAGTGTTGAGTATATAAAAAAAAAGGTACACTGTTTGTTATACACAAAATTACAGTGATTACACCTTTTTTTTCTTTCAAAATTGCAACCCTTTTATCTACACCAGTTTTTAGGCATTTCTCAGAATGTTCCTTAGATAAAAATCAACAGTCCATGGAAAATATAGCAAAGTCAAAACTTCTGTCACTCATAACCATCTATATTTTTTCGTTTTGTGGTAAAACGTAGAGCATGGACTTAATAAGACTTTTTTACCACTGCTGATTTATAACAATAAATTTAAATTGCAACTACCCTTCAGAAAATGTTCTATCTAAGGCATAAGTAAATATAACTATATAACCACAAGGATATTCAGCCAAAAAGAGAATTAAACTGTAGGATTTAATAGTTCTCCAAAAGGATTCAGAATATGACACCTAGGCATTATGCCCTACTATCTATGCCCAAATGTCATCATATCATTGCCAGTATCTTGACTGACAAGATGGGGCAATCCAACCATCCCATATATAATATACCATGCACTATTACAGATCAGAAAATATACTAGCTAAACCTTCCAAGAAAAATTATATTTCACCAGAGATTGTGTTTGGCTGATACTATGCTACCTGCATTGGAAAGCTGTCAGTCTTGGGCAGATTTACCAATCTATCCATATTTTACTTTAGTTGGTTCATTAAAAGCTGGACAGCAATGTTCTAAACAAATCATGATAGTAAGAATAGTTTTAATACTGTGGCATTACTTGCTCTTTAATGGCATTGCATGTTAGTGCAAGATAGTGTTGATAGGCTGAGTTTCCAATGAAGACAAAAAAAATCTAAAATTACATTAACATAAAATAAGTTTTTGTAACACAGCTTGTGATTAGCAACTTTTTTAGACTATAGTTTCCATTATGCTCAGACACAAAAAATGGTTGGCTGAGCATTGTCCCCAACAGTTTGGGATGTCATAGTTTAACCATCAGTAAATTAGTGGAAATGAGCTAGAGTTTTATTATGCTCAGGTTAAACACTATATTAACACAGAGTACTCCCCGGGAGAATCACAAAAGCATCTACCTTTCCATTGCATCACAGTACCCTCTGCCCTTCTCTCCTGTTAACATCATAGATTCTTCCCTCCATTTTGTCTCATTGCATCCAGTTCCTTCAACCTCTCTCTCCCACCCACTATCACATGTTCCTCTCCGTGTTTTCTGCAAAGCAGGCTCTTATCCTTTTGCATGTTCCCAATATCAAAGAGATGTGCCTGTCACACTGTAGTGAAGACAACACGGTCAGTATATATATATGTAAATAAATAGAATGTAAACAAGTAAAACATAAGATGTACAAAAAATAATAAGAAAAAAAATGAAAAGTTTGCAATTGCATAAACATCCTCCATTTATAACGTCAATATTCACAGAATTACCTAGTAAATGAAGATGTTTATTGATTTCTAGATTTTGTGTTCAATTTCCAGTGGCAATATTGTAAAATTTGAACATGCAAGATGGGGGGGGGGGGTCAGCTCATTTAAATTACCTAACCATCTAGCACATGCAGTGTTAACTCCCATAGGTATGAGCAAACAGGAAAAGGAAGTCGTCTGTTGTTTTCATCTCACATGCAATCACATTGAATATCTTCAATGAATTGTGCAAGCAAGTTAAATCTATTGACGTATTGAATGTGAAACTGATGTCGATGACTTTGAGAAAGTACATAATAGTCTAGTGTTACAGATATAGTGATACACTTCAACTGCAATAAAGAGCGAGGCACAAAATAATTACTCAACCGCAGGGAAAATGAGTTACTATGTCATTTATGACACGAGATAGGAAAATTAGGAAGCATCGCCTACAATGGTACAGCTACCCTGAAGGAAAAGGTTGTAGAAGATTGAATACCACAGGAAAGGAGTAAGCGTGAGTGATGAGGTTTATTTTGAAATATATAGGTCTTCTCAAGAGATCTAATTTAAAATAAAGATGTCTCTCTTGGAAGATGTAGGGTAAAGGTTAACAGGTTATCTAAGAATTTCCCTCACAACCCAGTTGTGTCATTTCTTGACACTGTTTTGGATGGTTCATTTTCTACATGCAGAACTTAAGCTTTGATATTACTTCAGGAATGGGCGCATTTTGGATGAAAAATGTAGCAGGTCAGTTATTTAGCACATGGAATATTAAACAAAGTGATCATTAATGTGTTATCTGTAGTCTTATGAAGAATTAAAAGATAGATGTTATTATATATTTATAGATTTGTTATTGTCTGCCTCTGTTTTATCACTTCAATAGTATATTTGGCATTAGTTGTACTGGTAGAATATATTAGCTTTATAACAGTATATCTACATGTTTGTTGATGTGTCTCTCTTTGTTAAACTATATGTATGTGCCTATATTTATGGATAACTGACTAAATACGAAATATACAGGCATTATACACTATACAAAGGGATCAGCACCCTCGCAACACAGGTTCAACACACTCGCCAACACACCAATGTGAGATTAAAATAGATAGATTTACTCACATTATTTGACCATGCAATGTTAGCTGACCACTGTGTTAAACTGCATTACTTACAAAGGAACCTTCCTACTTTACAGACATAGAGTCTTTCCTACAATGCTAGATGATCAAAATGATCTTTTTCCTTCAATCCCATATGGTGTATTAATATATATCAAATACCGTCAAGTAAGAGGTTAAATATAAAGATCTGATTGCTCCACTTTGTGACGCAGATATTTTTGCTGAGTAAATAAACCACATAGTGTGATAGTAGTAGAAACATTGGCCTTGCATACGTATTCTGACATGAGGTGTCAGAATTTATATAGTGTCAGAATTAGACAGGGCTACAGGACATAATGCTGCAGAAATCCCTCCTCATATCACACCAATATGGTTTATGTCCACATAGCATAAAACTTTGAACATTTCTTGGCAGGCTGAATTTTGCCTGCTGCATAATTCCAATGGGTGGAATATTTTTTTTGCAGATGACTGTTTTTTATGGCCAACATGTGGACATCAACCTCTTGACAGATACGTCCCACGCTGTTGGATTCGGGGCACATTTTTTGGGGGATGGTTGCAGAGTTAATTTTGTTTAAAATAAGCAAGGCAAATATTGGATTACATTTCAAGTGTGTGTGTGTGTGTGTTATGATTACGTATGTTCAGGCTGCGTTTAATGTTTTAAGAATGTTATTTATTTCAGTGTGTTTTAGAAATAAACACTGTGGCGTCTTTGAACCAAAAACCTTTGTGTCATGTCAGTACTGGAGTGTGTATGTTTTCTCTAGGTCCACCACACAGATGGAGTCAAGTATTGCCCTGGACATTAAGCATTAACAGTAAGGGTCCCATGAACAACCACCTTTGGTGTCTTTAGTATGGACTGCCCTGAGCAACAGGTTGAGGAGAAAGTTGACTATCTTCCTGGAGGTGGCAGCAAAGGAGAGAATTTAAACTGGGACCCCTTATGGCATGATATGATTTCCAACTTATCTTACCTAGAACATTCCTCGCCCTGGATTGGGAGGTTAATACCTCCCTTGTTTAGTCAGGCGCGTACTCTCACAGGGTCTATAGTATATAGTTTCCTCATGGGATGGACCATGAGGAGTTATTTGGATTAATGGCACCTCCATGCTAGGGGTCAGTGTCACTCTTCTGCTACCACACACCCTGGTGCTACAGCAGATCAGCACAACACATACGTGTTTCGCTTCCCTCCCTCCCTTGTTGCCGGCAGAGTCAGGACCACAGAGTACATGACGCCTAAGTTATGACTTAATAGTGTTGCAAACAGCAAATCACATCAGCCCAAAATATGTGTTTTTTTCCCTGGGAGAATATTAAACCAATTAAGTAAATTATGGTTAATAATAAAAGCAATAATCTGTAGAATATTTGACTATAGAAGTATTCTAAACTTGCACACCCTGTTAAAATCAAAAGAAACTTCTCGGTTCTTTAACAGAGTTTTCAAATTCAGTAATGTTATCGTGTGAAGCAGATATTGCACTATATTTTATTGTACACACTTGATCACAGTGGCAATTTGTCTTACTTATTATACAATCATCAAGGGATTGCCCAGTCATTTTATTGGTGATAATTTGCTCCCCTCTAATTAGATTAATTTGACAGTTATTGATGGAAGTAGAGATAGTTAGTGAATATGCTGAAATGGAAACAAAACTTCACCTTGAATGAACATCACAGAAATCTTCATTGTGGAGAAACCATGGGATTATAATTTTACACAGCAAATGCTACCTGTGGTTTATAAACTCTAAGGTGGGCACCCCAAATGTAATATACACGGTCATTTGTGGCAATTTGTTCATAACACAAACTCTGTCACCTCCCCAACAAAAAAATAATCATATCAAGTTCTAGTTATTAAACTTTAAAACACAGGAATATAAAACAAGGCTATGTTTAGAGATAATTTAGAGCACGAATAGGACGTGGTGTTCAGGGAAGAAGAGCGTAACTAAGTTAGAAGGAAAAAGAGTGTACAAGTAAAGCAACAGGGAAGACTGGGAAATAGGTAAGAATGATAGAGAGGTATTTATTACTATTAATAATATTGGTATAATTGATACAGAATGTTGGGGCCTATGACAGAACCCTCCAGCACTGGGGTTCTTGGAGAGAACTAATGCCTCCTCCCTATAGATTATGGGCCCTGGAATTGGGATTTGGGTAAAGTGGGTAAGGGTGAACTTTTCATTGACTTTATTAATGCACCCAGATTGTGCCCTCTGTAATCCTGACACACCCTGGATTATATGCTATGTTTAATATTGTTATTAAGTCTGTTAGTATATTGGTTTATATGTAATGTATAATTCTGTGAGGAGACCACTCTGATTACAATATGTCACAGGGGAGTAAAGGACAATGGTTGATTGTTTACCCCCTGTAGTGCAGACAGCCTGTCTGCTGGTTAAGTGTGATTTAAACTAATTATGATGTGGTTTTCTATATGTGCAGCAATGCTGGTTCATTGCTGTTTAGTTTCTTTTTGATTATATGTTAATATGTGAGTTGAGTGTTGTGTTAACTGGATTATGTCTGAATATAGACTTTGTTACTGTTCAATAAATATGCATTCCTGTTTCAAAGTTACTGGTCCTGTCTGGTGAATTGGAAGCTCCATCTACAACACTGGTTCTGTCTGGTGGCTTGCGGTAGCTGATGCCAGGAAGAAGAGTTCTGACAGAGGTACCCAGTCGGAGTACCAAGGGGGTCCATCACAGGGTCCGTCCGCCATTTTTTCTTTCCTTTGCCCTTCTCCTTGAGAATAAGTGATTAAATCGGCAAGAGGGAAGGGGCGGAATGAAGTGTGGTAATCATGCAGATAGTTTGAACTATGGGTAGAAACAGATAATGAATGAAGAAGATATGATCTGGCGGAGAGGAGGTTGGGAGGAGGCGAGATGGAGGGTAGCTATGTCTGCAATTGGCTAGCCCTAAGGCAACTGGAGGCCTTTGTAGATAAGGTGGAGAACAGGGAGTGGGGAATTTCCCTACTCACCAGGAAACTCCCCAAGGCCTATTGGTTCCAAAGAGGGGGGGAGGAGGGAGGGGAAGGGAGGGATGAGTGGGGTTCTTTTGTTGTATATATTTCCTGATTGGTGCATCTTTTTGAGAATAATAATTGAAAACAATGTTCTCCTATAAAAGAGATACTGGTTCAATGATGATGTGATTACTTGTGATGATGGCTAAAAAGACGAGGGTAAACTCTGAGACTGTGCACCTGGGACAGAGAGCTGTGATTATCTCAGTCAATGTGAAGGAACTAAATGTGCCATTGAAAAGATCTAATTTGTTTAGAGATCTTTATTCTTACATAGCCAATGTGGTGTATATTCAAGAGACACATTTCCATAAAGATAGAGTTCCTAGACTAAACGATAAGAGTTATGAGCATTATTTCTTTTCGCATTCCCCATTAGGGAAAACCAAAGGGGTAGCTATCCTACTATCCAGAAATGTACAATTTTGGATAAAGGAAACCTGATTAGATGAAGAATGGAGAACAGTATATGTGAAGGGAAGTATGGGGGAAGAAATGGTCATTCGTGGAAATGTCCGTGCTAAACAAGGATCAACAGACATTTCTGAGGGCTTTAATAAACACGTTTTCTGACTTTTCAGAAGGGATAGCAATCCTAGGAGGGAACTGTAATATTACAATGGACCCCCTGTTTGATTCATCCACTGGCAAGTCTCATTTGAAATGCTCCAGGATTGGAAAGGTATGTAAGGTTATTCTGTACAATTGGTAGATACCTGGAGGGTCTTGCATCCTAACCAAAAGAACTATACTTTTTATTCTTCACCTTATGCAAGATACTCCCATATTGTAACGCACGGGGTCCAGGATGGTAAAGGGACCCTGAGCGCCCGAGATCAGGAGTTACAGTGCAGGGTGGAGACACAGGACCTGGTGCTGGATAACTGCAATCGCTTGGAGGTTTGGGACCCCAAGTCTTTGCAGCCACAACCAGGCCCTGTGAAGCAGCTGCTGTATCCAGGTACCAGGGCTTAATAGGAAATTAACTAAGTGATAGTTAAGCAGAGCTAAAACAGAAAAGGAACTGAGGGAGAGCAGAACTAAAATACAGAATGCAGGGCTACAGTACAGAGGGTAAACATAAGAAAGAAAGCAGAAACCAAACTAAGGATACTCGATACAAGGCATGGGGTTAAGGAACACAAAAGGCACATACAAAGGAACAAACATAAATACAGGAACTAGCCTAACACTACAGATGGCAAAGGTGGGGGTTTGGTTCAAACAAATTGGCCAATTTGGATGTTAGCTTGCCAACCTCGTCAAGGTACCCCACATTAGGCAAGTCCCTAACTAATACATAATATTAGAAAAGCACAAATAGAATTTAAGAAAGATAAATGGCATTGCACTTAAACAGAGAAAATACCTGTAGACTGCTGCAAAGGAATGAAAAGCAACGGGTGTGGTTTAAATAGAAAACTGACAGAGCAGAGGGATAGAGAGAAAACCTGGAATGGAACATAAGGACAGGCAGAGAGGAATACAGGGCAGGGCAGGTATACAGGGCAGGGCAGGTATACAGGTCAAGGCAGGTATACAGGGCAAGGCAGGTATACAAGGCAAGAATACAAGGCAAGACAGGAATAAGCATAACAAATAAGAAAGCAAAGCAAGAAGGATACATAAAAGCCTGGATACAGCCTAGATAAGTCTGCACAAGGGTGCATTGTTACACATATAGATTACTTATTCATTTCTCACAGACATTTAAACTTTGTAAAAATGTCTGATATTAGAAATATAACGTGTGAGTGACCATGCCCCTATATTGTAGGAAATACAAATCCCCTCTCTTAAAAAAGGTCCAACAAACTGGAAAATCAACAAAAATATTCTAAAGAACTCAGACCAGGTTGCTAAGATAGAAGAAGTTCTGAGGTCTTATTTCATAGAGAATGACTATGGGGAAACACCACAACCAATAATATGGGAGACACATAAGGCAGTGGTGAGAGGCCATATGATAAGCATCCAGGCATACGAGAAGCAGAAGAGGAGGATTAAAATTGAAGACCTCCTCCAGGAGATATCCCAGATAGAAGCCATCAAAAACTTTTGGCACTAAGATCACAACTAGCAACTATATATAATTCTAATGTCCAACATACTCACCTAAAAACTAAGATGCATTTACTTGGCAACAACAAACAAACTTGGCAACAAACCTGGAAAATATCTGGCGAAGGCTATAAAAGCTAAGATGGCCTCATCTTTTATACCTAGGATTAAGTATCCAGGTAGTAAAATTCTAAATTGTAGTAATAAGATCGCAGAGACTTTTTGTAATTATTACACAAAGCTGTAAAACCTAGAGAGAGGCCTTCAGGAGGGAACCATGATCAGATGGTGAAAGATTACTTAAATAAACATCTATTAACGAAGCTGACAAAAAGTTATGCTGATAGCCTAGAAGCTTCAATTTCTGTAGAATAAATAAGTTCATCAATAAAATATTCACCCTCCTCGGGTAAAAGCCCGGGCCCAGACGGTCTCACTCTGGGTTATTATAAAGTTTTCTCTAATGTTTTGGTTCCTCAGTTCATTAATGCATTTGATGCACGAAGAAATGAATGAGGGAATACTCCCAAGGCAGACACAAGAGGCCCATATCGTAGTGATTCCCAAACAGGGAAAGATCCCTTGCAATGTGCAAGTTACAGACCAATTTCTCTGCTAAACAATTATATTTAGCTATTTTCTTTGATCCTGGCCAACAGATTGAGGCACATTTTACCAGAGGTTATCCGAGGAGACCAGGTGGGATTTGCCCCAGGGACAATACCACAAAGGTCTTTAATTTAATACATTATGCTAGGAATATACGATCCCCATGCTGCTGACTACCATTGACGCTCAGAAAGCCTTTGACAGGGTGAGCTGGTCCTACATGAGAATGGTATTATACCATCTGGGACTGGGTCCCAAAATGAGGAAGTGGATAGTTGCTTTATATCAAACACCCACTGCTAAGAATGGCATAATATCAGACCAGCTTACTCTGACTAATGGCACTAGATAGGTGTGCCCTCTCTTGCCTCTTTTATTTGTTATGGTAATGGAGCCCTTTCTGTGTTCAGTGCATGCTAATGTAGATATTAAAGGGGATGAAAGTAGGTCAACATGAATATAAGGCAGCAGCATTTCCAGATGACTTGCTATTGATAGTCACACAACCCCAAATATCACACCCAAATATTCTGAAAGAAATACAGATTAATGAGAAAGTGTCCAACTTTAAAATATATGTGGGTAAATGAGAAGTTTTAAACATCTCAGTCCCAAGGGAGACGGAGAATATCATAAGAAGATCTTTCCCATTAAAGTCGGAAAAGAGACGAGACTTGAAAGCAGTATACCTACTTAATTTCCCACCATTAATAGCTAGCCTAAAGGAAGACATACTCAGGTGGGCCTAACAGAAGATATCATGGTTTGGGAGAATGGGTGTAGTAAAGATGAACTTATTGCCAAGAGTTTTGTATGCTCTGCAAACACTGCCAGTACACATACCTAAATCATTTGTTAAAGAGATTGTGGCCCTGTTAATTAAATATATATGGAACAATAAACCAGCTAGACTAGGATACAGGTATCTTATGATATCCAAACAGCTAGGAGGATTAGGTCTTCTGGACATAGAGAACTACTATAAGATGGTACACATGGCAAGGGTAGTGGAATGGGCAAGGCCAATAGCAAAACAATGGGTGACATTAGAACAAGAGGGCCTAGATATACCAATTCCCATGGCAATGTGGGTTAAAAGTAATAAGAAAACATTAATAAATAATTTACACCCTACAATAGCTCCAACTATAAAGGTATGGAAAAGAGAAAGAGACATTCATGGTTTAACTGGAACTCCATCGCCATTGACGTCACTCACACATAATGAGGACTTTCCGTTCGGGAGGATATCCCCCACATGGGGTAAGATTTTCTCAATGGAAATTAGGTATCCCAGGCTGGGTCATGTCATGCAAAAGGAGGGTATTATTTCCCTGACGAGTCTTATGGGAGAAAGCCAAAGATTTTACTATGGACGATAACAGTGCTCTGTTGAGATATTTATAGGTCAGAGGCAACACCAGACTCTGACACCGTATGAGTCACTATGTATGATATCTGAAGAACCTAAGAAAATGATCTCTACTATCCAGTCAATGCTCTCCACTGAGGAAGGTCAAATCAAACCATACTTTATTTGTGAATTGGAAAAGGACTGTGGGGTGTATTTGTCTGGAAAACAATGGAAGAAAATTGTCTGGCTAGCGAATAAGTATTCAATGTCAGTGGCGAAGAGAAATATTACAAGATTATGAGAATACTTTTGTAATTACAAGAGAATAATTACAAGATTATGACCAGATGGTACAGGACCCTAGTCCTCTTACAAAAAATTTTCCCGAGAGTGGCAAATGTAGAGGTGTTGGAGATGCCATGTGCACCCAGGTAGTTTTCTTCATTTATGGTGGAATTCGCCATTTATTAAGCCATTTTGGGACCTGATAACTAAAACAATACACACGGTACTGGACCCAGAATTCTCAGCGAGTCCAATATTGGTACTATTGCACCATACGGAGGAATCAGCCGGGACTTATAGAAGATCCCTGCTCCCGGTGTTCCCGGAAAATAGAAGGACTTATTTTGACAGTAGAAGATATCTGGTAAATACTGAAAAGTGGACTAAATAGACACAATATCTGGAAATGATGTTATGATTATGTAAGATGTAGAAAGAACATCTAAGAATGTATATTTGTATATATGTTTAACAATAGGAAACACTAACAGGTATTCGCAAGAGGAGAGGGGAGGGGAGGGAGAAGGGAGAAGAAGTGATGATATTTATTGTTATTTATTGGATAATTGATGATTATGTAAGCATTTGACACATTTATGAATAAAAATATATTTAAAAAAAAACAAGGAACTTTAAAAACAAAAGCAGGATAAACATGATGGCATCTATTCACATAAGAGTGAACACTGTGTAAACTAGTGAATAGATAGCCTTGGACATGTTATTCAGCTATTAACAAATCATCACAGTTCATTATTCCTATATATGGAGGAAATGTTACATTGATTCAGAAGGTAGAATAGGAATTGCCAGCTGACACCGGTAAAGATGAAGAAGTGATAATAGTCCAACATTTTATTGGAAAGTCCACAGACCATAAAATAAAAAAAAACAGGCACATAGACAGGCACAAAAGGAGGGGGGGGGCTATATGTTCAACGCGTTTTGCACCTTGCAATGCTTAATCATAAGAAGCCATTGTTTAAGAAGGCTAATGATTTCTTTTTGGTCACCTGGAAATCTGATATTTATCTCACCATTCACTTTGTGGAGGAAAACAATAGCAATGAAAATAAATTGATCCAGTTGGATATTCATTTCCTATTCTAATAAAAGCATCAGTGTTTTGTTTGCTAAATTAACATAAAATCTACCAGCATCTACCACCAGGCATGCTAGAAGACCTGCTTTTCCCACATATGTCCTAAACATACAGTGTTACCACCTCTTTAAGGCATTCTTCGTAGGCATATGCAAATAAGGTTAACACTGATGACCTCTGCTCTCCCCTGATTCCACCTGATGTGGAGGGATTTTCCCATCACCTTTACCCCCACCATAACTCTGCTGTCTCTCTCTACTTAACCCCTTCATGACACATGGTGCTTGCGTCGCAGATGACACAAGCACCAAAGTGTCACGATTTGTACCTGGCCACCGATCACAAGGTGATCGGTAGCCAGGAACACTATGGCAGAGACCCGATCAGGGTCTAAATAGACCCTGTGGGTTCCTGCCAAAAGATCTCGATACCTCTGGACGTCACGTGTAACATCCCGGAGGCGTGCCCTAATCCGGAAGTTCCGGCACAGAGTGATTTAATGAAATGTAGCCGATGTTCGTTTTGAGCACTGGATACATTTTCCCTGTCAGACTGAGGCAACTCAAAGTGGCCTCATCTGACAGGTAGGATCTCGCTGCAAGTCCCTGCAGCGGGAACCAAGCACAGCTCATCGCGGGGAGCTGCGATGAGCTGTTTAACGCTAGGATGTACTATGCCGTCCTAGAGTCTTTTAGGTACACTAAAATCAGGACAGCATGGAACGTCCTAGCATCACGAAGGGATTAATAACCACATGGACACAACAAAACATTGTTTGTTCTGTGAAAACAAAATTATCAAAAATCCTTGAAAGGAAAATGCATAAATTAATAAAAAAAACACGTATGCCTGTGGGGTCTCCTGTTTATGACATCAACGTGTGGCTTACTAAGCATAGCACCCCACTTCATTTGCATATCAAGCCACAGATGAGGACATAAACAAGAGATACCATACAGATATGTGTAACCCCTTTTTCTCTTACATTATGCATTTGCTAACAATGGTTATGTGGTGGAGTGTCTTTAACTAAGCCTCTTGGTTACTAAGTTATTTCAGTTTTACCAAGGATCAATAAACATATATTTGCAGGAATTTACCTGGCTCTAATTTTTATATTTTAGTCTGTCATTTGTTTTTACCATTTGTAATTATATTAACATTCTGTATGCATGCTTTCTAATTATGATAATATTCTTCATGTAGGTGTATTTTTTAAATTCCATTAATATTATGCAGAGTCGTGCCTTCAAATAAACACTTGTCAGTTATTAGATCTCAAAAAAAGAAACAGCAGTCTTCCGCTGAAAATAATTATTATTAATATTAAAGCATAAAAATAGAAACACATTCACACCTTTAAAAAAAGAACAATACATAATGAAAAAATGAAGATGTATTAAAATACAATTGAGATAAATTTAAAAGATGACTAATACTTTGATATTTTTAAAAAGGTACAATAACCATTGATTTGTTTTTGGGCACACATGTGACATACAGCTTTATGGAGATTATGGAGATAGCTCAGTTTGTTCAAGATGCATGTATGCAGATTTCTGTATGGCATGTGTAAACATATAATGTGTTGAATGGTAATTGCAGAAAGTCATCTAAGAAACCAGCCTCTCTTCACAACATATATATATATTTATAGAATTACCAAAAAGTAAAAAAAAAGGAGTCAATCCTACATGTAGAAGCATTACTCTCTGCTACTAAAACTTATTAATAACATAAGGTATAATATAACAATATATCAACTGTTGGCACGAAATTAAGTAATGTTTCATTGAAAGATTGCATTGTTAGACATTTGAATTAGAAATGTTTTAATGAAAGAATACAAATAAAGTATCTTATTGAGCACTCCTTGCTCATATAGCTATCAGGGGGCAAACATTTTGGGTCAGATTTTTTGTCAACAGTTGTCCTTTAAATCAATGGAGTCAAAAGTATGGCCGTATTCTTTGATAATAAGATGGCATCCCAGCCCATTTTGTGGAAACTGTAAATTACCCTTTGTTGGATTTTTCACATTATTCTACACCTCTGAATAGTGCTTCCGATGAAGTGTTTGTTAAAATTAAATCTTATAAATGATAAAAAGAAAACCCTGAAATATATAAATTAATTGAGTGGCTTTGTGGGTGTAGAACATATGTACCAAATGTAGGTAGAATTTGGCCCTTTTACTATTCATGTTTATTACTGAAATATTTAAGTAAACTTTATTTAAAAGTATAGAATCATCTTAGTCTGCTTTTTCTTTGTATAAATGTAAGACTTGGATTTCTGTATCTCATTTTGCAGCTTGGACTGATTTATAGAAATGTACATTATGTTCTTGACATCGTGGCCAAAGGAGTGTACACTGCTACCATTAATCATATAGCTATGTCAAGAACCTTAAGGCTAATTAAGAACCTTTTTATATCCTAATAATTCATTCCAAAAATGTGAGATAACATAGTGGGTGGCCATATAGCACTATCATGAGAGTGACAAATCTGTAACTCTGCAGCTGCTGCTTTACAAAAACACTCTATCATCTGTCTGGATGAGTCTAATTTTTGATATGGGATAGTGATCAAGGAATTTTTGAAACTAAATGACCCTAGTGTGAAATTTAAAAAAAATTAACCCTTGCAGCACTGTGATTTTATTGTGTGTTGCTGGCATATCATGATTTATTTATAGGGACACTATAGATCTATTAATCTATAATCTATTCTGGCAATACTTTAAAAGCTACCCTTTGCAGATTTTTCCCTAGGAATGGTAGATCTGCATCTTTGATGCTGAATCCCTAGATACTTTTGTGACAGCCAGACACAGGTCTCACACAGAGGTGAGTGAGGAATTACAATGCAAAAATCAGAGTCCCAAACTCATTAAATGTCTCCATAAAGCATTATGGTAAAGCATGGGCATGCACTGCGCGTGCTGCACTCATGCATACTGTATGCACTTCTGCACATGCCCAGTGGGATGTTGCATAAATAGCTTCCCCTGCCTGAGAATTAAATACTGATACATTTTTTATACATGGCTTTTCTCTCTGGCGAAGTGTCAGATTTAATCAAATCAGCATAATAGGTGAAAAGTTAAGCTGTCACCTGCCATAAAAATGTAATCTGCAACTCTAAGCTTTGAATAGATTCTACAAGTAGTTCATTAACCAACTGATCTATTTCAATGGCTAAATCCTTTTGTGTACTCATTTAGGAAGTGGGGTTGGACTAGCCTGTTATACAGTTGCATGGGAGCTAACGCCTTATATGAACCGCCGACTGTGAGTACCATATACTTATACTTAATAAAATGCAATATAATAGTAATATAATTGTGGAAACCAAGAGACTATTTATCAACATCATCAAAAAAAAAAACTTTTCATAGTTTACAACCCACACTCCAGTTCATGCCTAAGAGAGTATGTTAAAATCCTTCTCATCCTACTTGTTCTGACGTTTCCATGGACAGAAGCCGAAACTCACTACAAATCATTAAATTAAAGGAAGAATGGTGGTGAGAGGATTGGATATTGATATTTCCCCAAATAATCCTAATAGATAAATATACAAATAATGATACTTTTCCCATGCTTCATGCTATGCCCCTATACTTGACTTCACAATAACCACTGAAAACGGTCTCTTTTTGTCTAATGTAGTCTGTAATTGCCTTTTATGCTCGGTACCAAGTGCTGCATAAGTTATATAAGCTATATAAGTGTTAGTGTAAATCAGTGTAATAAAAACACATTATGTAATTTTCAAATGTGATCTATTTGGTTTCTAAATGTCATTGGTTTGGAATCCATGATCCAACACAGCAGAGAGATTACCTACAAACGATGCGTTATATATAACCTTGATGTAAAATGGGAGAGTAAGCTTTATAGAAAGTCGACAACTAGGAGAGGATATATTTAAAGAGTCAGAATAGAGCGAAACTGAGATATCGCTTGATGAGTAAGCATTCAAATGTGATAGATTGACAGAGAAAAGAAGCAGAAAGGAGAATTGAAAAAGTATTGATTAGAAGGTGGGAGGATACAGTAGAAGTTTTATCATGTAACAATGCAATGTAAGTGTTTGTTTTTTCCTGTCACCTAACATGTTATTCAATTATAGTTAAACATGATCGAAATTGTGTGTTTAAATCTGTTACCTGCTCTGTGAACTTTTACTTTCATTACTAATCCTACATAAAGCAAAACAGCCCATTGACAATGGGTCTGCAATGGAAAACAGTTTTTGTCCAGAAACTATATTCTAAAACTGTATTCTTAGCTACTTCTTCAATACACTTTAAAATGCAGCTGTTTTGGGAGATACCAAAAATGGCTGCATGGGTGGTTTAAATGGCTGCTACCATATTGCCTAGGTGAATGAGTTTCCATGGTAACATAGCTTGTCCACAAAATTATGATCAAGTGAAAAACAGCAGATACTTCTGAATTACTCTAAAGATACATAGGAATGAAACTAAAAATAAAGATAATGGTACACCGCTAGAAAAATCTCCAATTCCCTAAATTTGTATTTATTTTATTTATATTCTCAGAATGCTATTATGCTCAATTACAGTTGTAAGTACTGTGATACCTTTTATTTACTGAAGAGACACAGCACACAAAAGGGTAGAAATAGGTTGTATCTCCACCTACTGACAAGGCCTTTGTTCTCTTCATATCAGCTGGTGATTCTGTATTGTGTAGTCTGTGAATACCTTTCTCATAGCTGCAGATTTCTGGCATTCTTTTAGATAAAAGTAGCCTTTATTAGATTCATGTCTTCTGCTATATTCTACTTGGACAATTCTGGGTACTATTTTCTGACTCCGTGCTGTGGCCCAACCTTATACAGGGATGAAGGGGAATAAATACACACTGAGAAGAAAGAGACGTGTGGAAGGTTTAGTGGTAAAAACTAAATTATCATTTAAAAAAAATAGAAGATCTACAAAATATTTGTATAGAAAATAATAGAACAAGAAATATTAATTCCAAACTTTAGATAGACTTAAACTCTGAGAGAGTGTTTTGAACTATTACTCAGAAGACATTATTTGGGAATAATGATTGATTCCTTGAATAAAATCCTGTTGAGTATGTTTTTAAAAGACAATGTTATTAAGATTATTTGCAGGTGATATAGCTATGTAATATGTGTAGTTGTAGTTTGTGTTATAGAGATTGTGTATAAAAAGAAGACATGCCATATATGTGGTGAAAATGTAATAAAATGAAACATTGTGAAATAATATAACACATTTGTCAGACTTGTTCCACTGGCAAATAAACTTGATTACAGAAAATGCATTATTAAGTCTTCCTTTGAGTTTTCTATAATAAAAAAAAGTTTTAAAAAAAAGTCAATACTATATTGGTAGCAACTACACTGAACAAAATTATATACACAACACTTTTGTTTTTGCCCCCATTTTTTTAATTTTTATTATCTTTATTTTTGAATATAAAAAAGACAAACATATAAACATGAATATACATTAAATATACATGATATACAGACACTAGATATTGTATAGTTAGGATGTTTACAAAAGATGTCACTTTGGTATGTAGTGTATACTCTATGGCGGTAGTTATTAAAAATGTGTCAGATGGTCTATATAGGTTATATTCCCAGTGGTGGTTTCTTCTTAGACCTTAGTGGAGTTGAGAACCGCTCTCCATCTGGATTATGGACCTACTGATAACTATATCGAAAAATAGATATTAATGACCATATATTGACTGATAATTTAAATTTAATTTATGCTACTGTTCTGAAGAAATTACAGTATTCCTTATAATTTCGGAGCCTCCGACTTCACAATATCACACATTCAAACAAACACATTCAAAACATCATTCAAAACCTCACTCTTTTTGGTATGGGCCCTAGTTTGGAGGTTTGGAGGATCTTAGTTATGAAGAGAGACTTAAAAAATTGAATTTATATACGTTAGAAAAAAGGCGTCTCAGAGGGGATATGATAACATTATATAAATATTTGCAGGGCCAATATAAAGAGCTCTCCAGTGACCTGTTCATTAACAGAAAGGTACAAAGAACAAGAGGTCACCCCCTCAGACTGGAAGAGCAAAGATTTCATAGACAGCAAAGGAAGGGATTCTTTACGGTTAGGACAATAAAGTTATGGAACTCGCTGCCAAGAGAGGTAGTGCTAGCAAACACAATAGATGCATTTAAAAATGGTTTGGATGTTTTTTTAGGAAAGCAGAACATACAGGGCTATTAATAATAGAATAAGCATTAATAAAAGAGCTTATTGATCCAAGGAGAAATCTGATTGCCTCTTGGAGTCAAGAAGGAATTTTTTCCCCCAGGAGGCAAAATTCGAAATAGCTTCCTTAGGGGTTTTTTGCCTTCTTTTGGATCAAAAGCTGTAATGATAGGTAGAAGGGTTGAACTTGATGGACTTGTGTCTTTTTTCAACCTAAATTACTATGTTACTATGTTACTATGTTACTAGTGGGGGAAATGGGAAGTAAAGTGGTGGGGGGAGGGGTGGGTGGGGGGAGGGGAGGGGAGGAGATCCAATCTGTTTATTTGTTTGTTTAGCCAAGGGGTGTGTGAATTAAGTGTACCAATATATAAAGAAGTATCAATTTTTGTATCTATCTTCCAAATTAGTCCATGGTAACCAATTTTGTGTATAAGTCTTGTTGACCCAAACATAGTAACATAGTAACATAGTAATTTAGGTTGAAAAAAGACACAAGTCCATCAAGTTCAACCCTCCTACCTATCATTTCAGCGTTTTGATCCAAAAGAAGGCAAAAAAAACCCTAAGGAAGCTTTTTCGAATGTTGCCTCCTAGGGGGAAAAAAAATTCCTTCTTGACTCCAAAAGGGCAATCAGATTTCTCCTTGGATCAAAAAGCTCTATTATTAATGCTCATTCTATTATTAATACACCTGTATGTTCTGCTTTTCTAAAAAAAAAACATCCAGACCATTTTTAAATGCATCTATTGTGGTTGATAGCACTACCTCTCTTGGCAGGGAGTTCCATAATTTTATTGTCCTTAACGTAAAGAATCCCTTCCTTTGCTGCCTATGAAATCTTTGCTCTTCCAGTCTGAGGGGGTGACCTCTTGTTCTTTGTACATTTCTATTAATGAACAGGTCCCTGGAGAGCTCCTTATATTGGCCCTGCACATATTTATATAATGTTATCATATCCCCTCTAAGACGCATTTTTTCTAAAGTAAATAAATGCAATTTTTTAAGTCTCTCTTCATAACTAAGATCCTCCAATCCCCTTATTAATTTTGTAGCTCTCCTTTGCACTTTTTCTAGTTCCTTAATATCCTTTTTAAGGACTGGTGCCCAGAATTGTACTGCATATTCAAGGTGAGGTCTTACCATTGATTTGTAACGAGGCAAGATGATGTCCTCCTCCCGTGAATCTATACCTCGTTTTATACATGCCAATATCTTATTGGCCCTTGCAGCTGCTGACTGGCATTGGGCACTGTTGCCAAGTTTGTTATCTACAATGATCCCTAAATCCTTTTCGTTAGTAGTTTTTCCCAGGGAAATACCATTTAACGTATATGTTGCTTTGTTATTATTTTTCCCATAATGCATAACTTTACATTTGTCTATATTGAACCTCATTTGCCACTTTCTTGCCCAGTTCCCTACTCTGTCCAAATCTTCCTGTAAAGAAAAAACATCAAGACTTTAAACGGATGTAAAAACCTAATTCCATAGATTTTTGATATTGTATTTGGGGTATGATGGTTAGTTATTTGGTGTTATAGGGTTTCTCTCGTTTTTAGCGAGGCATATCTTAATTGCCATCAGGATATGTATAATAAGGTTGGGGTTTTTTTTGCATTAAGTAGAGATTATCCAGTGCTATATTAAACAGAAAATTTACAGGAGCGATTTCGCCAATCATGGGAAAAAGTCGGGCCAGTGTTGTTCTAAGTTTGAACTTTTTTCCCCCCCCATTTTTCATGAGCTGAACTCAAAGATCTTTTTCTGTGTACACAAAAGTCCTATTTCTCTCAAATATTGTTCACAAATCTGTCTAAATCTTTGTTAGTGAGCACTTCTCCTTTGCCTAAATAATCCATCCACCTCACAGGTGTGTCATATCAGGATGCTGATTAGACAGCATGATTATTACAAAGGTGTGCCTTAGGCTGGCCACAATAAAAGGCCACTCTAAAATGTGCAGTTTTACTATATTGAGGTGGTTTGGGGGGGTCCGTAAACCAGTCAGTATCTGGTGTGACCACCATGCACATAGGGTTGATCAGGTTGCTGCTTGTGTCCTGTAGACTATTGGCAGGACCTGGAACACGCTGTCATATTTGCTGATCCAGAGCATCCTAAACATGCTCAATGGGTGACAAGTCCGGTGAGAATGCTGGCCATGCAAAAACTGTGATATTTTTAGCTTCTTTTAACTTTCAATTATATAAAATGTCTGTGATATTGTCAGAATTGAATGAATTGTACAACTATTTGGGAGCCATGAATTGTCTGGAATGCAAACAGAGAGTTTGTTAAGTTAGCATTAAAACTAATTAAGGAAACTACATGACCAAACAGTATCGGCACATATACATGTGATTCCCAAGCCAGGGAAACATATAGCTTATTGCCAGAATTATAGACCAATTTCCTTACTAAACTCCGATTTAAAATTGTTCACAAAAATCCTAGCACAACGTATACAGACAATATTGCCAGAGATCATACACCCTGACCAGTCGGGATTTATACCGGGTGGGGAATCTAAAGATAACACCACCAAACGTATTAATATAATCCATTTAGCAGAGAGAAGGAAGGAACCACTACTTTTTCTATCAACCGATGCTGAAAAAGCCTTTGATAGAGTAAACTGGGATTTCATGAGATCGACTCTCGAACATTACGGTTTTGGCCCCCATCTTCGAACCTGGATAGACTCCCTATATAGTTCTCCAAATGCCAGAGTTAGAGTAAATGGTATATTGGGAACCCCATTCAAAATCCACAATGGTACTCGGCAAGGCTGCCCTCTCTCCCCACTTTTATTCGCCATTACTCTGGAATCTTTCCTCCAAGCTATAAGAGAAAACCCCAATATCAAAGGCTTTAGTACCCCAAACTCGGAATACAAGATGTCTGCATACGCAGACGATTTATTATTCATAGTCTCTGAACCCAAAACTACGATCCCACATATAATGCAAGCATTTCAGGACTATGGAAATTTATCGAACCTATCCATTAATATGACTAAATCAGAAATTATGCCAATCTCTCAAGCGCAAATATTTTTACAAGATATTAAGGACGCATATAAATATAGAGTTTGTGAGGAAAAAATGATTTATTTAGGAATCTGGCTCTCTCCGTCATTAGACAAACTCTATCATTTTAACTTCTTACCATTGGTTAAAAAATTGAAGATAGACTTACACGCTTGGGATCATAACCATATATCTTGGCTGGGCAGAATAAGCGTGGTTAAAATGAATCTCCTCCCCTGGCTTCTCTATCTTTTTCAAACACTCCCCATAGACATCCCACAAGTTTTCTTCGCCGATCTCCGGGCTGCAATTTATAGATACGTATGGAGGGGGAAGAAACCCTGTATAAAACATACTATACTGAAACAGCCAAAACATAAGGGCGGGCTAGCCCTACCTGATATAAATAAATATTATCAAGCAGCCCATCTCACGCGAATTGTAGATTGGATGCACTCTAGAGAAGAAAAACAATGTGTGGCATTGGAAGATTATGCAATCACCTATCCTATAAAGGCACTAGCATGGATATCCCCGATCCAGGCTAGGAAACTAGTAAAATCACACCCGACGCTTCACCCCACTATACGTGTCTTGCACGCAGTTACTAGAAAGCAAGAAATCACATCCTATCCCTCTCCTATGACACCTATTCGAGGTAACCCAGATTTCCCCCCAGGAACACATACTAGAGGAATGAAAAATATACACCCAGTAACGGTTCTGCATTCATACTCTATTATACACGCAGGAGACCTGATCCCACTTTCGACCCTACTGGACACTTCCCCGACGCTGCTAGATAATTTTAATTACACACAAATTAAACACTATTTGACACATCTCCCGCAACAACATAAATTGTCCAGAGACAAAACATGGTTTGAATGCCGCTGCTCCACACAAACACCAATGACACATGGAATATCCACAATATATACACAATTGATTTCCCCTGATAACAACCCCACTCCCCCTTTCGTGGGAAAGTGGGAAGACGCTTTGGAAAAAGTTTTTTCCCCTGGACAATGGGACAGGATATTTTTACTGACGCATAAGAGCTCTAAAGCCACCATATATATTTTGATAGTGACCCCCTCTGCTGGCGATGCCAGAAAGATATCGGCACGGATCTCCATATTTGGTGGTCGTGCCCTGTGATTCAAAGATACTGGAAACAAATACACAAAGTCATTACTAAAATCGACAACTCCCAATACCCATTTACTTTCGATATTTTTTCTGAATGACATGAAGTTATCGGCCTTTAAAAAATCGGTTAGCAAACATTTGTTGGTACAAACATACTGGAAAGCAGTATCGGCACCCCCAATCTCAGAATGGATAGCAAGGGTAGAGGAAATTAGATCTATGGAGTCGCTTGGAGTTTCAGTAGCTGACAACACAGCAAAACATCTTGAGACATGGTACTATTGGACAGAACTACTGTTAACGAAAGGTATAGGAGATTGATACCCCCAGGACTCTACACGTAATAAGGTTCAGGTCAGAAGGTTTGGTATGGATAATGTTTAATGGCATTTAAAGCAAGGTATTATATCGTATGCTATGATTTTCTGATCACTCTATATAAGCCCCCCCCCCCCCCCATAATCTCTAATACGTATTAATTTATTTTCTGTAAACCTAGGGCACTTCCCTCCCCTTCCATCTAAGTCCTCCTGCTTTTTCTTTGTTCTCCCAGTGTTATTTTATGTATTGTAATTTTTTCTTGTAATTTTTTCCTGAAAAATCAATAAAATTTAATTTACAAAAAAAAATAAAACTAATTAAGGATAAGACTCTTGGGGAAGAAAAGAAAAGTTGTGTTTATCTTTTGTAAACTATTTTTGTAGTCTTTGCATTTTTATGGTTTGTGTGCAGACATGATTAAAAAAATTAAAAAGTAATCAAGGCTTGCCAATATCTTTATATTACATTTTCCTGTTTTTGCATGAAATGTCTGCTGAGATAAATAAGCCTCTAATGTTTAAATCAAATATCTCAATTAGAATAGGGCAGTAAAAAAAACTGTAAAAGTTGAATAACTGCGGTGTCATTACATTTCCTTTTAATAAAATTGCTCAGCACACCGATTATAGTGAAAAAAGGTGTTTACTGCAACAGGAGTGGCAATGTTTCGCCTCTCTAGGAGTCTTTATCAAGGCTGAATAATAACTCCTAAAGAGACTTCTAAATATTGGAAATTGATGCTATTCATGAATTAATTGTAAGATCATTACTTACATAGTTTTAAAAATTGTTACTTTTTTGCCTTGAGTATCATCAAAAAAAGCTTGAAATGTTCAAAGAATGCCTTTTTTTTCAGAATCTAAGCTGTATACTGAATAGACCATATACTGATTTATTTCTGTTATATTTACGTTTCTAAACAAGCATTGCTCTACCACCAGGATATTTTTTCTTTGTGTATTCCATCATTGAGTGCCTGTGCTCTGAGTGGGATTACCTCTTTTTCTTTGCAAAGTGGCCTGACTTGCAATATACTTATATGACCAACACTGGAGTTCTTTGAAATAGATCTAATGGGGGCTTATACATATCTTTATACAAATGTTTCTGGTTACACTCGGAATGTCAAGTTTTTTTTTTCTCCACAACCAGAACAATACACGTGCTCTAAACATGATAAATGTGTAAAGGAAACTATTACCAAGAAGTTACAATGTTATGCTAACTGAAAGTAATTATGATCGAATAGCTTATTTTTAAAAATGTAAGCTTGTGTTTAATTCCTGTCATAGGAAATCAGCTTAGCAACACATAAGCATGCAACTAATTTATCAGCATAGTCAAAGTGTCTGAATAAGGATACCAGTGGCTGTGGAGGGGTCTGTAAAGGTCCACAGAACATCATTAAATGGTCTATTGCAAAGTCCATTACATTACACCATTAAGAATGTTAGTGCCTGGCCCAGGTTATCAACTAACCGTCAGTAGAAAAACTCTTAATGCCCCAGCACCCAGATTGCACACACATGACATGTTCCAGCACCCAGATTGCACACACAGGATATACTGCATCACACAGATTGCACAAACATGATTTGCCCCAGCAGTCAGATTGCCCTTACAGGATTCATCCCAGCACCCAGATTGCATCCCCAGTACTTGTTCAGCAACCAGATTGCATCCACAGGTCTAACCAATTTAGTTCTCTTTTCCTCCCATGAGGGATTTTTACTCCCTTTTTCTGCACCCACATTGCAAAGAACTTCACACAGCACCATACAGTACCCACAGCACTTGCCATGCATCTATATTGCACCCACAGCACTTAACTTGCACTCATATAGCACCCACACAATTTGGCATGCAACAGTGTCACCGAACATACAACTGTGTCACTTTGTCCCACAGATCTGCCACTGACGAACAAGCCACAGTGTCACTTCCCCCCATAGTACGTGTTATTTTGCCCCAAAGAACATGCCACAGTATCATTTTGCCACATAAGCCACTGTCAGGTACCAATTAACATGCCACAGTCACTTTGTCATTAATATACATAACAGTCAGTTTGCCTATTAAAATATGCCACTGTTTGTCAATTAAATATGCCACAACTTGCCCATTAATATTCCAGTGTTATTTTCCCATAATATGACACCGCCATTGTGCCATTAATATGCCACAGCCAATTTGCCCATTAGTATGTCAGTATTATTTTTCCATATACCAGTATTACTTTTGTCAATAATATGCCAGTATTATTTTGCCATTAATAAGCCACAGCCAATTTGCCCAATAATATGCCAGTATTATTTTGCCATTAATAAGCCACAGCCAATTTGCCCAATAATATGCCAGTATTATTTTGCCATTAATAAGCCACAGCCAATTTGCCCAATAATATGCCAGTATTATTTTGCCATTAATGAGCCCCAGACAATTTGCCCAATAACATCCCAGTATTTTTTTGCCATTTAATATGCCCCAGACAATTTGCCCAGTTGAATACAACTTTAATTTAAAAAAATCATGTTAGTATCCTTTGAAGTTTTGGAACAACATGCTCTCATGTATTTTTAAATATTAGAAAACAGGACTTTGCCTATAGTTTCTGCTTGATCAAAACCATTTCAACTACAGTTTCAAGTTTATAACACCACTGACAGTTGTTATGACTAATTCTCAAAACTGGTAACTAATGTACCATCTTTCCCAACGTTAGTCAGTCTTTATGTGAAAATAAATGTATTTTTCCATGTTCCATTTTTCTATATTATCACCCCATGACAGAATGTTTCTTTGATTCTCCATCCAAGTTAATCGGCAGATTACTGAAACATTTATAAAGAATTATACACATGACAGCAACAAAGTAGATGTTCCCAAGTGCAAAGTCAACTAAGGTTAATTACATCATTTTCTTTAACTAGTTTGAAGGAACTGATGGACATGTTTTAAACAAGCAGAAATACAGAATAAATATTATTGGTTTTCCAAAACTTGACATTTTTCATGAAGAACAAACATGTTAGGCTTGTTATGATCACAGTCTTATAATATTTGATGAAGAGATAATTAATATCGGTATAGAGCGACGTATTGTTTTGTGTGTAGAACATTCTCATATGGATTGTACAAATATAATTACAGAATCTTGATTTGAGAGGTAACAAAACTTTAGCAGTTAATATTCTATCTTACACAGTTAATATGTGCTTGGTTTTTGCACCAGAATATCTCCAGATACAGTAACATACCTTATAGGTTGCGATAACTAAACCAGTTTAAGTTCCATGTTTCAGAAAAAGTGAAACCTCAAAAACGAAAAATATAAACCATGAATTATGAAAACGAATGTGCCGTGTTAAGCCCATTAAACAGTTGAGGATCTTAAATAATGAAATCTGTTTCCTTGCTGCCCTATTGCTTCGAATGCAGAACCACATTTTGCTTTTCCCATGAGGAGTTGTTGGGGCTCTGAAACAATGGAATCTTCAAGTCCTACCATCTTTCGACTAATACTTTCAGAGAATCTCAGGGCCAGTCCAATTACAGAGTGAGCAAATTTGTTCGGGGGCTTGAGGACTGTGTTGACCCAAGAGGTCAACATTTTGGGTAGAAATCCAGGTTTACTAGGTGTAATTGAAGTTTATCCTTGGTGTGCCCAACACAGGAACACACTGCAGCAGCATATACAAAATAAGATCACTTTGATCCTATAGATTGGTCATTCCAATATTTATTTTAAATCCCTGCAGGAACATGCAGCGGTACCCCCAATGTCAGATGAGGCCACTTTGAGTTTGCTGGAGAGGCAACAATGATTTAGATACAGTTCACTGCACCTTTTTGGTGAATCTCATATGCTATTTTTATACAAAAGCAGAGGCGTCACTAGGGTTGGTGTCACCCGGTGTGGTAACTCATGGTGTCACCCCCCCTGATTTCCTCCAATACCATGCAAAACAGATTCCTTAGTAATGCCAGTCAGATGGTCCATTAAATAATGAAAAGTATGAATGGGTCTGCACACTTACAAGTATCGGGTGCCACGAGGGAGCGTCATTCCCGTCCATAAAGCAAAAAGAAAAGATAGGAGACCCAGCACACCGTTTAAGGGAGTTTAATACACCAAAAAATAACAACGTTTCAACCCAGCACTGAGCTTTTTTCAAGTCTGGTGAGATGTGTGAAAAATCATCAATATATAGTACATGGGTAAAGTGAGTTAGTCGTTAGTCATTAAAAAGTCACAGCCAATTTTCCCAATAATATGCCATTTAATATATGCCAGTATTTTGCCATTCAATATGCCAGTATTTTGCCATTAAATATGCCATCCTTTTGCCATTAAATATGCCGTCCTTTTGCCATTAAATATGCCAGTATTATTTTGTCACTCAATATGCCAGTATTATTTTACCATTCAATATGCCAGTATTATTTTTCCATTCAATATGCCAGTATTTAACCCCTTAATATGCCAGAATTTTTCCATTCAATATGCAAGCATTTAATCCCCTCAATATGCCAGAATTTTTCCATTCAATATGCCAGTATTTAACCCCTCAATATGCCAGAATTTTGCTATTAAATATTCCAGCATTTTACCCCTCAATATTCCAATATTTTGTCACTCAATATGCCAGCATTTAAACCCTCAATATACCAGTATTTTGTCACTCAATATGCCAGTATTTTGTCACTCAATATGCCAGCATTTAAGCCCTCAATATGCCAGTATTTGTCACTCAATATGCCAGGATTTAACCTCTCAATATGCCAGGATTTAACCCCTCAATATGCCAGTATTGTGTCACTCAGTATGCCAGGATTTTGTCACTCAATATGCCAAGATTTGTCACTCAATATGCCAGGATTTAACCCAATATGCCAGGATTTAACCCTCAATATGCCAGGATTTAACCACTCAATATGCCAGGATTTAACCACTCAATACCCCCCCCCCCCTTTCCCCAGTACTTACCTTATTTGCTGCTCTGTCTCTACTCTGGCCGTCTCTTCCGTGCAGTCTTCCCTCCTGCATGGACTTAAAGTCACATCCGGTCACAATTTTTTTTTTTTTTTTCCCCCAGCAGCCGCATTTAGCATCAAAATGCAGTATTGCATGAAGTACAATACCTACAACAAATACATGTCTTTTTTACAATATGAGACGCCAACATTTCTCAAAATAAAATTGAAATAAAGATACATAATTTTATGAAATGAATGAGATTTCTATGATGCTATGCAATTTATACTAATATCATTCCCACAAATACATGAAAAGACATTACAGTAACATAAAAGATCTGCCCTAGTCTAACTAAAGGCTCCCACGCAAACCACACACTTACAGCTTACTAAAATGGCTGATCTTCTGACCTAATCTGAAAATGGGTTTTATCAAACAGAATATATTACCAAAGCTATAAATAGTGTCTAAAGCAAAGAGATCCATGTTGCAATTGTCCAATCATTATTCTCCTTTGAAACCAGAATATAGGTTGAAGCACCTTTCAGTGTAGACACACAGACTAATCTAAACCAGAGATGAACAGAAGCAGATACATTTTAGAAGCAAGCATAAATAAGTAGCTTTGTTACACACATTGCCACAGAAACAGGAATTCTTCCACTAGAATCTGATGGGATTAATTAAATTATAGACTTAGAAAACATGACTCTTCTGTAAAACACAGGATAAAGAAAGATAGAAAGAAATGAAAATAGAAGTCTGCCTATTTAGTAGGGACAGTCCCTATTTTGCCCCCAAAACCCCCTCTTTTCTTCTCTATTGTTCCTCTTTTCTGGAAGCTCAACATATCTGGTGTGTACAAATGTATCAAAGAGCTCCAGAGCAATAAAACTCACAATCAAGTGTGTTTAAACTGCAGTAAATGTGCGTATACACAATGCCGACAAAAGTATTGGGACATCTGACCATTACACCATTACTCCCTCAAAAATGAATCCTTGTTTACACCTTTACAATGTTGGGAGGAAAATTAAAATACTTTTTTTTTTTAAATACAATATAATATAAGATACCTAATGTGCATTCATTAATACAAATTTACACTGATAGTTATTTGATAGTATAATAAAATCCCAGGCAGGAACAAGACATGTATTGATTTTAAATTAAATCAAGCTTCAAATACAATGTTGAGGTACAATAAAAACAAAACATCTTATTCACATCATATTCCATATAGTTTAACCTGTTTGATAATTGTATTGGGCTTTTAGTGTCCTGCCATATAGAATAAAAAGAAAATAGGTAGAGCCAATGCATTTCACCTTAACCCCGCTAAAGATCAAAGCAGCAAAATTGTGTCTATTTGCTCCTGGCCCCGATCACAGAGTAATCATGAGCCAGGAACACATACATAGAGACCTGTGAGTCTCTGCTGAAATAGTGAAAGACTTAACAACAGCTCATTATAGTAAAATATAGCTGGCACTCACTGAGTGTCAGATGCATTTTTCATGTCATACTGGGGCCACTCAAAATGGCTTCTTCTGACAGTGGGGATCCCGTTGCAGGGGGGAGGGGGGGCAATGAGCTGTTAAAATCTGAGATTCTATGCCGTCCTACAGGCTTTTGGGCACAGTTAATACTTCTACACTTTACGTAGACCCTGCCCAAAGATGATAATTTAAAAATAATAACCAATATAATATCTATATACCAATGCCTAAGAATTATCATATGTACCATTCTATATACCATCACAAAGTACCCCTTCTTTTCTCTTAGACCCACACCTAAAAACTGCTCTCTCTCTCTCTATATATATATATGTATATATACATATATATTTACTTTTGAGTGTTAAAGCTATATGTATACATGCACAGCACACAATCTAGAAATAAAATATATACAGAGAGAGCAGATTTTAGGTGTGACATGCATCAGTCGCAAACTTCCAGGCTGCTCTGACATTCCATGCGCCGACGCACCCCCTGTATAATGAATCAGAAGCTTATCAGTGCCTGATTAGTGTCTTCTCCCTCACACAGAAGAGTTGTAATTTATATTTAAAAAAATGCAATACAGATATGTTTTGGGAGCCACCCATATCATTGCACTTATTGTGATTATATTTACATTATTCTGACATTGCAGCTAAAATTGTTTTATTATTTTCCTTTCCTTTGGGTTTGCAATGCAATTTAGAAATTGAAATTATTTTAGGCATGATATATGTGGATAATTTTAGACAGTATTTACATTTATTATTTACATTACAGAATAGTGCGTTGCAAAATGATGATCGTTCACTTGATATCGAAAATGCTGCATTTGTGTTATAATGATAAATATATTGGTTGTCTAATTACAGGTACAGTACATCTTTTAAAAACTCTCACCTTGGATCTGTGTTTGCCTTTATTTCCAAAAGAAATGATGTTTTAGGCTCTGAGGTCCAAGAATTCACAAATGTCTGTATACTGTGAGGTGCATTGCCAAATATATTGCCTATATTCTACAAGAAAAGCCCATAATGCATTGCACAGTTAGGCAGGTTGATAATTTCATAAGGAAATAAACACTGAAGAAATTCCAGCCTAGCCTTTCTCGTCTGTTCATTCCTAGATTATCTAGACTTCCATTCATTGATTAATAGTACTGCTGTATTACAGAGATCAGTAGTATCTGTTTTCAAAACTATTTTATGAACAACATGTGATGCTTTCACGTTGATTGATTTACCACAACCTTAATCAATATTTGCAAAGAAACCTTTATTGTCTTAAGGGAAAATTAATAAATGTCACCAAGCTATTGCAACGTCCTTTGAGATATTAATGTGAAGAGTTTATTTATAATAAAAACTTGGTGCTGTTTCCTTCCTGGTTATCTTTATTAGATAGGAGATATTTGAATGTTTACAGTATATGTTACACTTGATAGGCTTTAATGCAACCCAGATAACTGCAGAAAAGATATACATATTTTTGTAAGCTAGGCCTGCCATTTGGAAATGGAGATAAAACAGGTCTACCTTACACATGACATGACTTTATATGGGCTACTTTTAGAGTTGTGTCTAATAATGTAAATCACGAGAGACTGGATTAAATGAATCATCCTACTAGATGTTAGCTACTTAGTAACAATATTCTTCTGGTAGTGCTGCAAGTTTACTCTTTGCCAAACTCCATACAAGGCACGATTATTTTCTTCCAGAGTCTTCTTACTAAAATTATGTTTTACCATAAAATAAACAGAAAGTGACAATTTAAGACAAACAGCTGGAAAACCAGAGAGAAGGGTTTTTTTTTGCTGCTAGCAATGCCACAAATCTTTATGTTTGTGTGGTATATATAACAGGGATAATGTATGAAAAGCAAATCTGGGGCACTACTGTAAAACTGGAGCAACTGGCAGAAACACTGTATTGGTTAGCATGGTGACTGCTCTATTTTTACCTCAGCATTGCACATTATATATAACCCGGTACATACTCTGGGACCAAAGTAATTGTTTAACATATGTAGGAAATGTATAGATAAGGTAACAATAAAACCTTAATTTTGGTAAGCTGTGTCAGGTATTTGTTTAGGATGAAACCTAAAAAAAACCCATCGGAAAATAATTTTCAAATGTTTTGAATATAAACAAACGCTTGTTTTAAATATCCACTCATATAAACAAACACTTGCAAACACATTCCACATATATGTCAGGGCCTTTACCAGGTCAGGTAGGCGTTTCAGTGCAGGGATGGTGGAGGTGTCTGGTTGCATGTTGTTAATTGTGCAGATTGAGAACAGATATGGAAACAAAGAGATAGGGATTGGAATAAGGACTGAATAAGAGACAAAAGGGAACTTTAGCAAAGAACTGCAGAATAGGAAAATGGTTTGAGGTGGAACTGCAGTATAAACAAAGAGCTATAGAACTGACTGTAGACAAAGCAAAGGTAGGGATAGAGAGAGATCCACAAGTGGTGAGGCCTGAGATAAGGGTAACTAAACAGGAACACCAGAGAGAGGGGTAAGATCTGAGTAGGGTAGCTAAGCAGGAGGAATATCATAAAAAGGGTGAGGACTGAGCGGGTTAGCTAAGCAGGAGGAACACCCTAGAGAGGGTGAGGACTGAGAAGGGTGACTTTAAGGGAACAAGCTGAAGAAATCTTTCTGTAGCCAGAGGGTCTCAGGAGATGCTGAAAATCATCCACTGGGCTGGTTGAGCCAGCCAGGTTCAGATTCCCAGTTCCTGGACAGGGTCACAATTCAAAAGAGCTTTAAGCAGAGGATCAGGAACAGAAGCAGCAGCTCTCAGAAGTCAGGCATCCAACTTCAATACAAAAGCACTGTTTGCAATCAACTGCAGCTATTTAACTTGGGTGTGTTGCAAAAGGTAATGAGCCCACCTGACACCAAACAGAGGGGAAGAAATACAAGGAAAGTAAGGTAGGGAGACCTCTAGAGGAGGCAGGAAGTATAAATGCACATAAATAATGACAATATCCCACACATGCATGCATATAATATAGAAATAAAATATATAAAGCGCGCAAAATCCGTATAAGAATTTCCATGCATTTGTTGTTGTTGTATGATAATACTGATGTATAGAGTTGAGCGGACACCTGGATGTTCAGGTTCGGCAAGTTCGGCCGAAATTCGAAAAAATATCTTGATCCGTGCTCGAACTTGACCCCGAACTTGACCCCGAACCTCATTGAAGTCAATGGGGACACGAACTTTTGGCCACTAAAATGCCCCTAAAAAAGTCCTGGAAAGGGCTAGAGGGCTGCAAAATGAAGTAAAATGTGGGTAAGAGTAGGACAAGTGCCCTGCAAGCAAATGTGGATAGGGAAATAACGTAAAATAACATAAAATACATACAAATTACAAATACAGCTGAGCCATAAAATAGCACTAGATGGAATATTTGATTTTAGCTTTGGAAAAACATAAATCTAAATCTAAAGCATGGCTGCCAGGAGGATCAACAGAATTATCCATTTGAGAGAGGGTGGAGTGCAGGGTATTTTTTTTCAGTTTATACTAAGTGACCCATAGGTTGAGGAGGCGGTGACCGTGGCGGTGTAGGTGGAAGCAGCGCTGGAGGAGGAGGAGGAGCTAGCCAACACTGTTTTTTATTTGGTTTTGGTTTTTTAAATTGGGGTAGCCCCCAAAATATTGGGACATATAACAACAGAAAACAAAGAATTAGTGCACTTGAGTATAACAATGACTGGGTGAGGCCGGTATAAATGTCTATTCTGCACAAGGTACAGAGAAGTCTGGTGGGATCCATGCCTGGTTCATCTTAATAAACGTGAGCTTGTCCACGTTGGCTGTGGACAGGCGGCTGCACTTGTCTGTGATAAAGCCCCTGCCATGCTAAACACACGTTCAGACAATACAATGGCTGAAGGGCAGGCCAGCACCTCCAAGGCATAAAGGGCATTTTTTTTTGTTTTTTTTGTTTATTGGACTGTAAGAAATGCACCGCAAGACGTAAATGTACTATTTAGCACCCAAAACAATTAGAAATTTTCAAAGTGCGCTGTAAGCACAGTATTGGACTGTTCTATTTGACTCTCAGATATGAAGTGCACCGCAAGACGCAAATGTACTATTTAGCACCCAAAACAATTAGAATTTTTCAAAGTGCGCTGTAAGCACAATATTGGATTGTTCTATTTGACTCTCAGATATGAAGTGCACAACAAGACACTTATTTACTATTTGGCACCCAAAACAATTAGAATTTTTCAAAGTGCGCTGTAAGCACAGTATTGGACTGTTCTATTTGACTCTCAGATTTGAAGTGCACCGCAAGACGCAAATGTACTATTTAGCACCCAAAACAATTAGAAATTTTCAAAGTGCGCTGTAAGCACAGTATTGGACGGTTCTATTTGACTCTCAGATATGAAGTGCACCACAAGACGCAAATGTACTATTTACCACCCAAAACAATTAGAATTTTTCAAAGTGCGCTGTAAGCACAGTATTGGACTGTTCTATTTGACTCTCAGATATGAAGTGCACCGCAAGACGCAAATGTACTATTTAGCACCCAAAACAATTAGAGTTTTTCAAAGTGCGCTGTAAGCACAATATTGGATTGTTCTATTTGACTCTCAGATATGAAGTGCACCGCAAGACGCAAATGTACTATTTAGCACCCAAAACAATTAGAATTTTTCAAAGTGCGCTGTAAGCACAATATTGGATTGTTCTATTTGACTCTCAGATATGAAGTGAACCGCAAGACGCAAATGTACTATTTACCACCCAAAACAATTAGAATTTTTCAAAGTGCGCTGTAAGCACAGTATTGGACTGTTCCATTTGACTCTCAGATTTGAAGTGCACCGCAAGACGAAAATGTACTATTTACCACCCAAAACAATTAGAATTTTTCAAAGTGCGCTGTAAGCACAGTATTGGACTGTTCTATTTGACTCTCAGATATGAAGTGCACCACAAGACGCAAATGTACTATTTACCACCCAAAACAATTCGAATTTTTCAAAGTGCGCTGTAAGCACAGTATTTGACGGTTCTATTTGACTCTCAGATATGAAGTGCACCGCAAGACGCAAATGTACTATTTACCACCCAAAACTTTTAGAATTTTTCAAAGTGCGCTGTAAGCACAGTATTTGATGGTTCTATTTGACTCTCAGATATGAAGTGCAGGAATGCATGTAATGCTATTGGTATTCTATAAACCGACTCTATTTTGGTTTATAGAAAGCCAATAGCAGGAATGGACGAATGATTTTCGTTTATTAACCATTCGTTCATTCGTTCATAGCATTACATGCATTCTATAAACCGAAAGTCTATAAATCGAAAGAGAGTCGGTTTATAGACTTTCGGTTCATGTAATACATGTAATGCTATTGCTATTCTATAAACCGAAATAGAGTCCCCATTCATACGAATAGCTCAATTGACCTATTCGTATGAATGGGGACTCTATTTCGGTTTATAGAAAGCCAAAAGCATTACATGTATTCCATAAACCGAAAGTCTATAAACCGAAAGAGATTCAGTTTATAGACTTTCGGTTTATAGAAAGCCCATAGCATTACATGCATTCTATAAAACGAAAGTCTATAAACCGAAAGAGATTAGGTTTATAGACTTTCGGTTTATGGAATACATGTAATGCTATTGGCTTTCTATAAACCGAATCTCTTTCGGTTTATAGAATACCAATAGCATTACATGTATTCCATAAACCGAAAGTCTATAAACCGGAAGAGATTCGGTTTATAGACTTTCGGTTTATAGAAAGCCCATAGCATTACATGCATTCTATAAAACGAAAGTCTATAAACTGAAAGAGATTAGGTTTATAGACTTTCGGTTTATAGAAAGCCCATAGCATTACATACAATGTATATGTATGTAATGCTATGGGCTTTCTGATTGGCTGCCCTGCAGCCTTTCAAAACGCGCCATTAAATTGCCGAACCCCGAACTCCAACCCGAACATACAGTGAAATGTCCGTGGGTCCAAAAACCGTAATGTTCGGTACGAACCCGAACAGTGCGGTTTGGGTTCGCTCAACAATATTAATGAGTTATTTTAGTTTCCCCTTATCATTATTATCAGGGGTATGGTAATAACCTCTAATGCGGTAGACCCATTTAAATTAATTTGTAATTGCTGCTCCTTATAGGGTCATCTAAGGTAGGGTCAGGTTACTTATTCATTCCCATTTTATGAAGATTTTTCCATTGTGGTAGACATTTACATGTTTTGATATTGGTGTGTTGGTTTTGTTGATTATATCGTTAACATGTTCCAGTACTCTCCTTCCAAGTTCTCTTATTGTCTTTCCTATGTAAATTATACCACATTGGCATGTGAACATATTTACTACAACACTTGTTTTGCAGTTGATGAATGTTTTGATTTCGTAGGTTTTTGGACATGTTCATATCTTTATTAAGGGCCATTATTTTGGCCTCCATCCATAGTGCCGGATCAGGGACTATCTTTAGACCTAAATAAACCATAGGTTCTCTTGGTATGGTGAACCCATATTTCCCAATCTCAGCCAAGTCCTTTGTATTTATATTTTGTGTAAGCATAATGAATTCCGTGGTATTTAACTGATAATTTGATGATTCTCATCATTTCCTTTAGGGATTCGGTCGGTTCCTCTATTGTCAACAGAAAGTCATCCACATACATCTTAACAGTGTGTGTCCCCTCTCCCCCACAGCCCACCATCCCCGCACTGGACCTAATTTCTCTTGCGAACCGTTCCAGCATGAGGATGCAGAGAAGGTGGGACAGGGGACACTCCTGTCTTGTGCCATTTGTAAACTCAAACAAGTCTGATTTAATTCCTGTGCCAACCACACTCCCCATTGGGGATGCATACAGCACCATCTCTGCCCATTGGAAGCCTCCCATCAGCTCGAAGTCACTCATAGTTTCCATCATATATCCCCAGCTGACCCTGTCGAACGCCTTCTGCACGTCCAGTGATAGGGTCAGCTGGGGTATCCCCCCCCCTCCCTCGCAAACTGGAAAACTGACGCCATATGATTCGTTGCCAATCGTCGAGGACCTACTTGATTTGGATATACCAAATCCCCTATTACCTCCGTCAGTCTTGCCACAAGCACTCCTGAGTACAGCTTAGCTTCCAGATTCCGGAGGGAGATAGGTCTGTAGCTAATAAGTTACTATGGGTTTTTACCCTGTTTTAAAATGGGGACTATATTGCCCCTTAGCATTTCTCCAAATGTATACATTCGTTAAAGGTTATGGCCAATATCGGTGTGATTTCTCTTTAACTGAATAACTTGTAAAATGTGCTGTTAAACCCGTCTGGGCCAGTTTTTATATCTTTTATTCTATCCATAACTTCGCTTACAGTAATCTGTTCATTTAGTCTCTTTTTTTGCTGAGGAGAGGAGTTTGGCAGGGAGGTCTTGGAAAAATATTCTCTCACTCCAATACTGACTGGGGACTTCAATACTTTCCCGTTAGTAACTATCTTATTTATTGTTCTATCTTCTCTTTTAAATTTTAACATGGCGTATAGCATTTTGTCTGGCCAATTCCTTTGTAATACCATTTTACTATCAGAGACATAAGTGTCTTACTTAATCTATCCATCAAAATCTCATTCATCTTATCTCATTTACCTCACTAGTCTCTGTGATCTTCTCAGTCAGTTTTCTAGTTGGTGTCTATTGGTTATCTTGATTCAGCTGATATAATAAGATGTATAAATTAGATATTCATGTCCCAGACATTTTTTCTCCTGTGCTCCCAATTTAATAATGTGGTCCTTAATAACAGCCTTGTAAGCACATAACAGGTGTCATTGATATAATTTTCAAAAATATTGGTCCATTGTTTTCCTTAAGCACTCAATATGCATCTTCCTTCTTATCAGATTATGGTTCAGTTTCAGTCCACCCTAATTTCATTGTAGTTATCCTTTAGGTCCAAAGTGACCAAGTTATGGTGGGACCATGGTTATCTTGTGTATTCTAACTGACTTCACCTGGGCCATTAGTCCGACGTCACCTATAAAGAGATCTATACACGAATATGAGCAGTATGTCTTGGAAAAGAATGTATAGTCCCTTTCGGTCATGTGGGTTATGCGTCAGATGTCTCAGCTTCGTTGCCATCTTACAGAGTCCAAACATAATAATACAACATTCAAAATAAAACACAAATACCCCCCTGGGTGAAGGTATATCATTCTGCAAGTGATCAACCTGAATTGCATCTTGGAGCTAAAAAAAAAAAATCACCCCAAGATCTCCAGCTCTACTGCATCTATCATCACACTTTACAGATCACATAATTATAGTCCCCTTCTGTGCGGTAGCCTTTTGTTTTAGTCCCCTACTGTGCAGTGACCTTTTTTAGGGTACCACACAAGAGGTAATAAAGGGTCCTTAAATATCGACAGTTTAGTGAATAAATAAAGCTATCAAACTGTTTTACAGCTTAATAAATGGTAATGCCAAGGATAATACACAGGATCCGATATGACAAAAAATGTCCCCCCTCTGACACATATATCGTCATAATTCACACATCAAATAAATCTTATCCCCAAAAAATCCAGAACAATTATTACAGTAAGTACTGTATCTTCATAAATCACATTTCAAGTAGGGGTTGTCCCGTATTGTGCACTAGACCTGTCTTAAACCTTTAAAATTTTCATTGTACCCTCATTTCAAGGTGCATCCTATATATTTCTCTCTTCACTGTACAAAAAATACTGACACACCTGGAAGAGAAAGAAAACAAGTGCGCAAAGTGTGCCTTCCCTAATGCATATATCACCCCAGTTCATGTATCAAGTTATTATTATGATTATGGACCTTTCTTAAACTGCTTCTAACCCTTTATACACCATTTTGTACCTTCATGTTTTTTTCTTTTGCCCCTTTCCAATCCCCCTCCCTCTCTTTATTTGTGTACAGGGTATTGTTATTCTAAGTAAAAACATATACACAGCTATGGTATGGTACAAGAAATGCTATATTATTCCTAACCTAGTGCCCGTGTCCTCATAATTAAAAAATCGAGAATCAAGAACTTATCATCCCCTTATATGCATAGACCTTTCTCAGTACATCTCCTACCAGTTTGTTATAAGCCAGATATAGTATAGCTCTCATTTGTATATAGCTAGTCACACTAAGATGTGGTACAACATATTTTCCATCAGTACATTAATAGCCAGACACAGACATGTTACAATATAGCTGCCATAAGTATATTGTTAACCAGACACAGACATGGTAGAGCAAAACTTCCAGCAATATATATTTTGAGCCAGAAACAGACATGGTACTGCATTACTTCCATCAGTATATCGTGGAGAGATATGTATAGCTCCCACCAGTATGCTAGACAGTCATGGTACAGCATAGCCTCAATCAGTATATGGTAAACCAGAAACAGGCATGGTACTGCATAGCTCCCATCAGTATATACTGCGCTAGACATGTTATAGAATAAATGCAATAAGTATAGAGGATATACTGCAAAGAATAGTTTCAGATCCGCACCAATAGTCGGTGCCGAGGCTCCAAGATGCCGCCAAAATCTTCAGCAATACAAAAAAGAAGATCTGTGGCGTTGTTTGCTCCCCTCCAGCCAAGCGTCTTCACTAAAGTTTGTTTAAACTATTTTTTTCAACAAACTTTATGAATGCGCATTGGCTGGAGGGGAGCGCAGAACGCTTCCCTCACAGCCACGGACCTGCAGCACCGGGGGACAGCAGCAAGGAGATAAGTACTGGGAAAGTGGGGGGGATTTTAACGCTTTAACGCTGCCCCAGCGTCAGGGGCGTACCTAGAGCATTTGGCACCCGGGGCGGACCCTGAGTGTGGCACCCCCCCCCACCCCCCCCCCCATAATAAAAATGTAAGAAAACACCAACAATTTTTTCAATATTTGAAAATTGTACAATTATAGATACCAGGAATAGTGTGCCATTCAGAGCCATTAATAGTGTGCCAGTCAGATACCAGTAATATAGAGCCAGCCAGAGCCCAGTAATATAGTGCCAGTCAGATGCCTGTAATATTATGCCAGCCAGAGCCCAGTAATATAGTGCCAGCCAGATGCCTGTAATATTGTGCCAGCCAGAGCCCAGTAAAATAGTGCCAGCCAGATGCCCAGTAATATAGTGCCAGTCAGAGCCCAGTAATATAGTGCCAGCCAGAGCCCAGTAATATAGTGCCAGCCAGATGCCTGTATTATTGTGCCAGCCAGAGCCCAGTAAAATAGTGCCAGCCAGATGCCCAGTAATATAGTGCCAGCCAGAGCCCAGTAATATAGTGCCAGCCAGATGCCCAGTAATATAGTGCCAGCCAGAGCCCAGTAATATAGTGCCAGCCAGAGCCCAGTAAAATAGTGCCAGACAGATGCCCAGTAATATAGTGCCAGCCAGAGCCCAGTAATATAGTGCCAGCCAGATGCCCAGTAATATAGTGCCAGTCAGAGCCCAGTAATATAGTGCCAGCCAGAGCCCAGTAATATAGTGCCAGCCAGATGCCTGTAATATTGTGCCAGCCAGAGCCCAGTAAAATAGTGCCAGCCAGATGCCCAGTAATATAGTGCCAGCCAGAGCCCAGTAATATAGTGCCAGCCAGATGCCCAGTAATATAGTGCCAGCCAGAGCCCAGTAATATAGTGCCAGCCAGATGCCCAGTAATATAGTGCCAGTCAGAGCCCAGTAATATAGTGCCAGCCAGATGCCTGTAATATTGTGCCAGCCAGAGCCCAGTAAAATAGTGCCAGTCAGAGCCCTGCTCGTTTTAAACCACCCTCCTCCCCCTTCCCCATCACTTACCTAAAGGCTGCTCTCTGCTCCCGGACCGACGCAGGGATTTTTTTTTTTCTTTTTTCCGCCGGCCGCTAGAAAAAAAGTTATGCAGCGCGATGCGGGTGGGGGGGTGCCGGCAGCACGGGTGTCACCCCCGCTGGAGGTGTCACCCGGTGCGGTCCGCCCCCCCCCCGCGGGACGCCACTGCCCAGCGTTAAAGACGGCCCAGCCGTTTTTAGCATACATTAGGACGGCCTGGGGGGCAATAGCCTCCCTGCTCCCCGGCCCAGCCCGCCCCTGTTTGTCAGTAAGAGCAAAAAATTTTAGAAACCACTGTGAGGAAGATAGAAAGGTCTATAAAAGTAGACAGAAAGAGACAATGCAATCTACAAGAGCTTCCACAGCACATGCAGAAGAAAAAATAACCCAGAAAATGAAAAAAGGAAAGTAAAACAAGGATTAATGATATTAAAAACAAAAGAAGGATGCTATGTAGTCGATTAGAAAGTCTTGCAGACTGCCTCAATTAATATTTTTGTTCAGTGTTTACAGAGGAAAGTGAGGGAAAGGGAACTCATTTGGAAAAAAAACTAATAAGTAATTTGATACATATGCGTTTACAAAGAAATAGGTTCTACTTCAGTTGTCTAAAGTAAAGACAAATAAGTTGATACACCCAAAGTTATTAAAAGAACTTAGAGGTGTGATTGCAAAACCATTAACAGATTTATTTAACCAATCATTGGTACTGGGAGTAGTCCCAAAAGATTGGAAATTAGTAAATGTTGTGCTCATTACCAAGAAAGGTAGTAGGGAAGAGTTGCGAAACTACAGACCTGTAAGTCTTACTTCAGTAGTGGGGAAAATAATGGAAAGCATGTTAAAGAATAGGATTATTGAACATTTAAAATTACATGGATTTCAAGATCAGAGACAACATGGGTTTACTTCAGGGTGATCAAAACTAATCTTATTGATTTTTTCGATTGGGTTAATAAAATAATAAATCAGGGTGGTGCAGTAGACATTGCTTACCTAGATTCTCACTAAGGCTTTTTAAACACATAGGAGGTTTATCAATAATCTGCAATCTTTGAGTTTGGATTTTAGTACTGAATGGCTGAGTCACAGGAAACAGAGGGTTATAGTCAATGGAGTATATTCAAAACAAGGTCTTGTAACTAGTGTGGTACTGCAGGGATGGAGAGCAGAACAGAAATACATAGGGCAGGGCTACAGGACAGAGACAAGACAAGAGCAAGAAAACAGAGACCAACTAAGGATAAACAGTACAAGGCAAGGCAAGGCACAGGGTTGCAGAATAATAACATAAGAATACTGCAGGTAACAGGACTAAGGAACACAAGAGACACATACAAAGGAATGAATATAAATACAGGAACTAACCTAACACTAAAGATGGTAAAGGTGGGGGTTTGGTTCAAACAAATTGGGCAATTTAGATGTTAGCTTGCCAACCATGTCAAGGTACCCCACATTAGGCAAGTCCCTAATTAAGACATAATATTAGAAAAGCATAAATAGAATCTAAGACACATAAAAGGCATTGAACTTAAACACAGAGAAAATACATGTAGACTGCTGCAAAGGACTGAACAGCAACGGGTGTAGTTTAAATACTAAACTGACAAGGCAGAGGGAATCAGAAAACCTGGAATGGAACAAATCACAGACAAAGGAAAACCAGAAATGGACAGATCAAAGAACAGAGAAAAACTGGGAAAAACAAAGAACATAGAAACTGGGAACAAGAGCGAGGAATAACTAAGACAGGGAGCAAGGCTAGAAACAGAGACAGAACAGACTGGAAGCTGACAAAGGATAACATTTAAAGGGCATTCCACTGAAGGGACTCAGGGCAGGTCATTCCACTGAAGGGACTATGGGCAGGTCATCCCACTGAAGAGACTCAGGGCAGGTCATCCCACTGAAGAGACTCAAGGCAGGTCATCCCACTGATGGGGCTCAGGGCGGGTCATTCCACTGAAGGAACTTTAAGACAGGACATTCCACTGAAGGAACTCTAAGACAAGACATTCCACTGAAGGAACTCAAGAGAAGGCATTGGCAGAAGCCACTCTGGGGTCAACTGTGCAGGTGCCAGACAATAGCCAGACTCAGGCAGGTACCGGTTCATGGCTAGGCTTCGGCAGGTACCAGAATAGCTAGACTTAGGCAGGTGCCAGTCGGGGATAGACTTGGCAGGTATCAGACTATTGCTAGAATTAGGTAGGTGCTGCTCTATAGCCAGACTTAGATAGGTGCCGGTCTTATGGCTAGGCTAAGGCAGGTGCCACTATGGGGCCAGACTAGGCTGGAGCCACTAAGGACAGGGACTAGGGAAATTCCGCAACTGTGGCCTGAAACTAGGATATTCCACCTTGCGGCCAGGACCGAAATATGCCACCATGTGGCCGGGACTAAGACAATCAAAACACAAGTAAAACAGAAAAGAAAAGAACCCAGGAACAAGAATAACAAAGAAGCAGAACAGAATAGCAAAATGCAGGAATGAAAACCGAAAAAGTCTGGATACAGCTTGGATGAGCCTGAATTTGGGTTGACTCATGACAACTGGAGACCGTATCTCCAGAAGGATATTGATACTTTGGAGAGAGAGAAAAGATGGGCTACTAAATTAGGGGGGGGGGGGGGAGGTAATATCAGAAAGTATTTCTTTACTGAGAGGGTAGTGAATGTAGAGGAGTAGAGGAGTTTAAACATGAGTGTGATAGTCACAAGGCTATCCTAGATATAAGATAAAAAATTATCTAAAATTATTCAGTTGTAGCAGGAATTTATAGGAATGGCTGTGGAGCAGTATGGTCTGTAAAGAAGCATCATCTGGGTTAAGTTATTATAGTTGTCACTGGTCAGGACTGCAGGTTGCAAGTGGTGAGGGCATGATGGATCTCTGCAGTGGGGCTGGTAGCTGTATTTAGGTCATGTATGAAAGGTGAACTCTTTCCAAGTTGTGATTTCTACATCTTACAAAGTGATGTCACCCACTGGACTCAAAACATCACACAAGAAGCTATAAGTATTAGGTGCTGACCCAGACTTGTTAGTCTTTACATAGGAAGGTCATCTTCATGCGCTCCACATTTGTTCCTCACCTTTCGGCCCTGATCACCCCTCTGGTTGGATTGATATCCTTTATACATGAACGGAGTCGCAGGATAAATGTGTCCTCCATCAGCATGACTAAGAACATCAGCAGAATATCTGTACTGCAAGGTGTCGTTATAAGGACACAGCGTCTGTGGCAAGGTCTACGGACGGCTATAGAACATCATTAAATGGTCCATCAAAACTCCCAATAAAACTCCTGTGCTCTGACTCCAGTAAATATCCACCATGCTGATGTCAACTTAGGACACCGGTGCTTACTATCTTTATCAAATTTCCCTTCCTGCAACGTTTATTATTATTACCGTATTTGCTCGATTATAAGACGACCCAAACTTTGGATATTCCTTTAGGAAAAAAACTAAAAGCCTGAATATAAGACTACCCTATAGGAAAAAAGTTCAACTTGTATATATTCACATGTAAATTGCTTTTTTAATAAAAAAATTATAGCAAAAAATGCATTTCTTGTTTTTATTTCCTTTTTATGTGCCAATGCTGCCTCTCTCTTTCCTTTGCCCCCAGCTTTGTCTCTCTCCCCCTCCCTTTGACTCCCCCCTTTGTTTCTCTCTGCCCCCCCTTGTTTCTCTCTGCCCCCTCCCCTTGTTGCTCTGTCCCCCGCTCCCTCTGTCTCTCCCCCCCCTTGTTGCTCTGTCTCTTCCCCCCTCCCCTTGTTGCTCTGTCTCTTCCCCCCTCTCTCCTCTTGTTGTTCTTCCCCCCATCCCTCCCCCTGTCTCCCTGCCCCCTCCCTCCCCCTAACATGTAAATAGATCCCTGGTGGCTAGTGGGGGCAGCCGGAGGTCTGATTATAAGAAGACCTCGATTATAAGACGAGGGGCAATTTTCAGAAAAAAAGTTCTGAAAAAAACCTTGTCTTATAATCGAGCAAATACGGTATTATTCACAAATCAGATAAAGACCCTGAGCTTTGTAGCAGCTATCGGCCTATATCTTTACTTAATGTAGATGTGAAACTCCTAGCGAAGATCCTGAGTTTGCGTATACATAGAGACCAAGTTGGCTTCACGCCATATTGAGAAGCCAGAGAGCACACTACCAAAGTCATTAGTCTAATCCACCACGCTAATTTACATAAGATCCCCATGATTTTATTGTCCACCGATGCTGAAAAGGCATTCGACAGGGTGAGATGGCCTTTTATGAGATCTGTCCTACGACATATAGGCCTGAGGGATTCAATGTTTAACTGGGTTAATGCCTTATACCATGCCCTCTCGGCACGTATTAAAGTCAACGGGGTACTTTCTGACACGCTCACCCTGTCGAATGGCACTTGACAGGAATGCCCCCTGTCCCCCCTACTTTTTATATTGACAATAGAACCCCTATTATGTGCCATGAGGGCAAATCCTTCCATACATGGATTGGAGAAAGGACCCCATCACCACAAAGCAGCTGCGTTTGCAGATGACTTACTTCTAACGCTATCTCAACTGCACATATCAATACCACAGGTTTTACAGGATGCCTTTGGCAAGCTCTCCCAATTTAAGATTAATATGTCCAAATCGGAAGCCCTAAACATTTCCCTCTCCCCAACAGGTGGACGCATTCCAGTCTTCCTTTCCTTTTAGATGGGCCAAAAATAAATTCAAATATTTAGGAATATTTCTCTTCCTGGATACTAATTAACTTTTCGACCTTAACTTCACCCCACTTCTCACTACAATTAAAAAAGACATCTCTGAATGGGATAAGAAATACATATCATTGGAAGGGCTGCTTCAGTAAAGATGAATATCGTCCCAAGGATCTTATATGTAATTCAAACTATACCGATCCGAGTTCCCTTGTCCTTTTTTAAACAGCTTGAAACTACAATTACTCAGTTTGTTTGGAAACGTACACCCCCAGACTAGGATTTGCACACCTTATGAGACCAAAAGACAAGGGTGGCCTTGGCCTCGCTGATCTGGAAATGTATTATAATGCTTCTATGCCGACACGAATGGTGGAATGGTCCAGACCTGCTCACAAACTATGGGTGTCTATCGAGCAAAGAGCGATGAGCATACCCATTCCAGTGGCAACCTGGGTGGCCCGTAAACAATCTGTACTTCTGGACCATTCCCACCCAACAGTTCCTAACACTCTCAAGATTTGGAGAAAATGTTCTTCTACTCTGGGGTTACTCATCGACCCTACTCCCCTTATTTCACTAGAATATAATGAAGATTTCCCACCAGGTCTGTCTGGGCAAGCCTTCCTAGCTATGTTTCTAACCCGTGTACTATATCCTAGCCTGGGGCACGTTTTGACAGACTTGGGCTTGCTTAAATCACTAGCAGAAATCACTACCATGCCTAACTCATGGCCTTCCGTTTGCTACACATACACTCAGTTGCAACACTTCTGGAATTCTCTAACCCCCACATCACAAAGCACCCACCATCTTACTCCATTTGAGAAGTTCTGTGCTGCCAGTGAATTACCGCACAAACTTATCTCAGATGTATACCCGGAACTCCTTTCTCATTCATACCTCGGTAAACCATATTATATACGGTTATGGGAAAGGGATTATAACTTTATATTTTCAGAAGACCAATGGGGAAAGATCTCCATGCTTACAATCCACAAAAATTCAGGACAATTCTTTTAAAATTCTCACACGTTGTTATAAAACTCCAGACATTCTCCATCATATGTAAAGTTCCAAATCAGATAGATGCTGGCGTTGTAACACCAATAAAGGAGACTATCTCCATATATGGTGGTCATGTCCCAACATAGTCCCTTTCTGGGAAAAAATATATGAAGTCATCTGCAACCATGCAGACCTACCTATTCAGTTATCTCCTCAGGCTATCCTGCTAAACCATAATACTTTCCCACTGAAGGCATATAAAATCTCAACACTAATTCATATGCTGAATGCAGCTAAAGCCCTAATCCCTAGATTCTGGAAGCAGTCCCGCATCCCTATAATGCGAGAATGGATAGACTCGGTGGAGGCCATAAGATCGGCAGAAAATCTACTCCATGCCTCCCAAGGCAGAACTCAGGCCCACGCCAGGCAGTGGTTCGATTAGTCTGAATTTATGGTTAGTGACAAGGTATTAGACGTTATACAATAGGTGGAAACTAACAAAGACTCTGGTTTGTGCACTCTCGAGGTTGTGGACTACCCCTCTACCCCCCCCCCCCCCCCACAGCCTTCTCCTTCTCCAATGTATAATTATATCCCCTTTTTTTTCTTCTCTTTCATCAACTGAGAAGGAATGTTATGCAATGATCAATATATGATGGATATCTATGCTATATTTTATGTTTTAAATGCACTTCTAACAAATGCAAATACCTTCATCTCTGATGTTCTATGATCTATTTACCCTAAACTTATTGTTTATAGAAGAAGTGTATTCTCTCTATAATTGTAAAACTGATTTAATCTTTTTTTATTATGTGATATCCTACACCACTCCCTCCTCTCCATCCCAGACCCCTCCCCTCTCACGCCCCCCCCCCCCCCCCCCCAGAGACTTGTAAAACCAATAAAGAAATATTAAACAAAAAAAAAAGAAAAGTAGAATATGTCCTTTATCATCATTGCACAAGGTAAGTGGGCACAGACACTGAACAGTGGAATACTTTCTCTATTACCATTGCCAAAGATAAGTGGGCACAGGTACTGAACGGTGGAATACTTCCTCTATGATCATTGTACAAGGTAAGTGGGCACAAGTACTGAACAATGGAATACTTCCTCCAAGACCATGACACAAGCTATGTGGGCACATCTACGGAACGGTGGAAAAATTATTCAAGGAAAATGACTTCAGTAAGAGGTCACAGGTACTGAACAGGGAAATACGTCCTTTGTGATCATTGCACAAGGTAAGTGGGCACAGGTACTGAACAATGGAATACTTCCTCCAAGACCCTTGCCACAAGCTATGTGGGCTGAACGGTGAAATAATTCTTCAATGAAACTGACTACGGTAAGGGGGCACAGGTAATGAACAGTGGAATACGACCTCTAAAACCATGGCAAAAGAAAAATGGGCACAGGTATTTAACGGTGGAATACTTCTTATTTTACCACTGAAGACAGTAAGTAGGCACAGGTACTGAACGACGGAATAATTCAACTAGAAAAATGGGCACAGGTATTTAACGGTGGAATACTTCTTATTTTACCACTGAAGACGGTAAGTGGGCAAAAGGTACTGAACAGTGGAATACGTCCTCTATGATCATTGTAAAAGGTAAGTAGGCACAGGTATTGAGAGACGGAATAATTCAACTATAACCATTGAAGAAGGTAAGTGGGCGCAGGTACTGAACAATGAAATACTTCCTCCAAGACAATGACACAAGCTATGTGGGCACAGCTACTGAACGGTGGAATAATTATTTAATGAAACTGACTACGGTAAGTGGGCACAGGTACTGAACAGTGGAATACCATCATTGCACAAGGTAAATGGGCACAGCTACTGAACGGTGGAATAATTATTCAATGAAACTGACTACGGTAAGTTGGCACAGGTACTGAACAGTGGAATACTTCCTCCAAGAGCCTTGCCACAAGCTATGGGGGCACAGCTACTGAACGGTGGAAAAATGATTCAATGAAAATGACTACGGTAAGTGGGCACAGGTACTGAACAGTAGAATACGTCCTTTATGATCACTGCACAAAGGTAAGTGGGCACAGGTACTGAACAATGGAATACCTTCTCCAAGACCCTTGCCACAAACTATGTGGGCTGAACGGTGAAATATTTCTTCAATGAAACCGACTACAGTAAGTGGGTACAGGTACTGAAAAGTGGAAACGACCTCTAAAACCATGGCAAAAGAAAAATGGGCACAGGTATTTAACGGAGGAATACTTCTTCTATTACCATTGAAGACAGTAAGTAGGCACATGTACTGAACGATGGAATAATTCAACTATAACCACTGAAGAAGGTAAGTAGGCACAGGTACTGAACGATGGAATACTTCCTCCAAGACCATGACACAAGCTTTGTGAGCACAGCTACTGAACGGTAGAATAATTCTTCAATGAAACTCACTACGGTAAGTGGGCACAGGTACTTAACAGTGGAATATGACCTCTAATACCATGTCAAAAGATAAGTGGGCACAGGTATTGAACGATGGAATACTTCCTCTATTACCATTGAAGAAGGTAAGTGGGCACAGGTACTGAACAGTGGAATACTTCCTCCAAGACCAGTGATCACAAAGGTAAGTAAATACAGTGTGCGTTACAAGTATCATCATTCTTCCCTCAATCAAAGGTTAGACTTTTTCATGAATCTGAAAACCTGCTCCACATCAGCTTGCAACCCGCTTTTGGATTGGGACCCACCAGTTGAGAAACACTGCTCTAGACGCCGCTGGAAATGGTAATGCACTTGTAATCCAGCAATGTAGTTATAATAAGAATGGCAGCGGTACAGACAAGCAATAGAGTGGTCTGCAAACAGTCCAAGGTCAGGGGAATCAGCAAAATTCATAAATGAAAAACAGTCCAGGATCACACACCAGAGAATCATCAAAATTATATACAGACCGAGTAGTAGGGAACCAGAAGACGGGGATAAGCCAGAGAAAAATCCAAAGTCAACGAATATATATACAGTAGTAAACGCTAGGAGCTCAAATACAGTTGCAAGAAAAAGTATGTGAACCCTTTGGAATTATATGGATTTCTGCACAAATTGGTCGTAAAATGTGATCTGATCTTCATCTAAGTCACAACAATAGACAATCACAGTCTTCTTAAACTAATAACACACAAAGAATGAAATGTTACCATGTTTTTATTGAACACACGATGTAAACATTCACAGTGCAGGTGGAAAAAGTATGTGAACCCCTAGACTAATGAGATCTCCAAGAGCTAATTGGAGTGAGGTGTCAGCCAACTGGAATCCAATCAATGAGATGAGATTGGAGGTGTTGGTTACAGCTGCCATGCCCTATAAAAAACACATACCAGTTCTGGGTTTGCTTTTCACAGGAAGCATTGCCTGATGTGAATAATGCCTCGCACAAAAGAGCTCTCAGAAGACCTACGATTAAGAATTGTTGACTTGCATAAAGCTGGAAAGGGTTATAAAAGTATCTCCAAAAGCTTTGCTGTTCATCAGTCCACGGTAAGACAAATGGTCTATAAATGGAGAAAGTTCAGCACTGCTGCTACTCTCCCTAGGAGTGGCCATCCTGTAAAGATGACTGCAAGTGCACAGCGCAGACTGCTCAATGAGGTGAAGAAGAATCCTAGAGTGTCAGCTAAAGACTTACAAAAGTCACTGGCATATGCTGACATCCCTGTTAGCGAATCTACGATAGGTAAAACACTAAACAAGAATGTATTTCATGGGAGGATACCACAGAGGAAGCCACTGCTGTCTAAACAAAACATTGCTGCACGTTTACAGTTTGCACAAGAGCACCTGGATGTTCCACAGCAGTACTGGCAAAATATTCTGTGGACAGATGAAACCAAAGTTGAGTTGTTTGGAAGAAACACACAACACTATGTGTGGAGAAAAAGAGGCACAGCACACCAACATCAAAACCTCATCCCAACTGTGAAGTATGGTGGTGGGGGCATCATGGTTTGGGGCTGCTTTGCTGCGTCAGGGCCTGGACAGATTGCTATCATCGAAGGAAAAATGAATTCCCAAGTGTATCAAGACATTTTGCAGGAGAACTTAAAGCCATCTGTCCATGGCTCAACAGAAGATTGCAAAGTTGCAACAGGACAACGACCCAAAGCATAGAAGTAAATCAACAACAGAATGGCTTAAACAGAAGAAAATACACCTTCTGAAGTGGCCCAGTCAGAGTCCTGACCTCAACCCGATTGAGATGCTGTAGCATGACCTCAAGAAAGCGATTCACACCCGAAATCCCAAGAATATAGCTGAACTGAAACAGTTCTGTAAAGAGGAATGGTCAAGAATTACTCCTGACCATTGTGCACGTCTGATCTGCAACTACAGGAAACGTTCGGTTGAAGTTATTGCTGCCAAAGGAGGTTCAACCAGTTATTAAATCCAAGGGTTCACATACTTTTTCCACCTGCACTGTGAATGTTTACATGGTGTGTTCAATAACAACATGGTAACATTTCATTCTTTGTGTGTTATTAGTTTAAGCAGACTGTGATTGTCTATTGTTGTGACTTAGATGAAGATCAGATCACATTTTATGACCAATTTGTGCAGAAATCCATATCATTCCAAAGGGTTCACATACTTTTTCTTGCAACTGTACACGAGAATCACCAAGCACTGGTGAAACTGTGAGAACCATTTTTAAATGTTCCCACCAGTCGCGGGATACCTCGGGTATGACGCCATTGGGGGCGCGCCTGAGTTCCGATGTTAATGATATTGGCAGCTGAGTAGCGTGTGTCACAGGGCTGTGTACAGCCATTCATGGCCAGGTGATTGCCTGCGAAGGAATATTCTGGGGACCTGCTGCTGGGTAGATTATGACTGTACCAGTGGCTGTTTGTCTGGTATCCAGTATCTCAGTACTAGTGGCTGTGTGTTTTGGGTCTTGCCTACAATCTCCCTGTTCCTCCAAAGTTCATCTATTCGTAAACCCTCAATCTTCTACTACTACTTCCCTATCCAGGGAACAGAGGTGCAGCAATTTATCTATTCAGTAGTACCCGTGGCTCAACCAAAGGTATCTCTAATTTGGAACGAAGACCTCCTACTACCTCTCAAGGGCCTGCACTGTGGATCCAATACCTTGACTGTTACAATATTATCCATGGTAAAAAATGTATTGTGTATATTATTTATTGCAAAATAAATGTATAGTGCATATAATTTCTTGTAATAATAAATGCATTGTGTATATTATTTTTTGTAAAATTAATTCACTGTGTATATTATTTCTTGTAAAATAAATGCATTGTGTATATTATTTATTGTAAAATGAATGCATTGTGTATATTTTTTTAAATAAATGAATTGTGTAACTTCTTTATTGTAAAATAAATTGTGTATATTATTTTTTGTAAAATAAATGCATTGTGTATATTACTTATTAAAAATGAAAGGAATGTGTATATTATGTATTGTAAAATAAATGTATTGTTTATATTACTTATGGTAAAATAAATGCATTGTGTATATTATTTATTGTAAAATAAATGTATTGTTTATATTACTTATGGTAATATAAATGCATTGTGTATATTATTTATTGTAAAATAAATGTATTGTTTATATTACTTATGGTAAAATAAATGCATTGTGTATGTTATTTATTGTAAAATAAATGCATTGTGTGTATTATTTATTGTAAAATAAATGCATTGTGTATATTATTTATTATAAAATAAATGCATTGTGTATGTTATTTATTGTAAAATAAATGCATTGTGTGTATTATTTATTATAAAATAAATGCATTGTGTATGTTATTTATTGTAAAATAAATGCATTGTGTGTATTATTTATTGTAAAATAAATGCATTGTGTATATTATTTATTATAAAATAAATGCATTGTGTATGTTATTTATTGTAAAATAAATGCATTGTGTGTATTATTTATTATAAAATAAATGCATTGTGTATGTTATTTATTGTAAAATAAATGCATTGTGTGTATTATTTATTGTAAAATAAATGCATTGTGTATATTATTTATTGTAAAATAAATGTATTGTTTATATTAGTTATGGTAAAATAAACGCATTGTGTATATTATTTATTTTAACATAAATGCATTGTGTATATTATTTATTATAAAATAAATGCATTGTGCATATTATTTATTGTAAAATAAATGCATTGTGTGTATTATTTATTGTAACATAAATGCATTGTGTATAGTATGTATTGTAAAATAAATGTAATGTTTATATTATTTATTGTAAAATAAATGTATTGTTTATATTACTTATGGTAAAATAAATGCATTGTGTATATTATTTATTGTAAAATAAATGTATTGTTTATATTACTTATGGTAAAATAAATGCATTGTGTATGTTATTTATTGTAAAATAAATGCATTGTGTGTATTATTTATTGTAAAATAAATGCATTGTGTATATTATTTATTATAAAATAAATGCATTGTGTATGTTATTTATTGTAAAATAAATGCATTGTGTGTATTATTTATTGTAAAATAAATGCATTGTGTATATTATTTATTATAAAATAAATGCATTGTGTATGTTATTTATTGTAAAATAAATGCATTGTGTGTATTATTTATTATAAAATAAATGCATTGTGTATGTTATTTATTGTAAAATAAATGCATTGTGTGTATTATTTATTGTAAAATAAATGCATTGTGTATATTATTTATTATAAAATAAATGCATTGTGTATGTTATTTATTGTAAAATAAATGCATTGTGTGTATTATTTATTATAAAATAAATGCATTGTGTATGTTATTTATTGTAAAATAAATGCATTGTGTGTATTATTTATTGTAAAATAAATGCATTGTGTATATTATTTATTGTAAAATAAATGTATTGTTTATATTAGTTATGGTAAAATAAACGCATTGTGTATATTATTTATTTTAACATAAATGCATTGTGTATATTATTTATTATAAAATAAATGCATTGTGCATATTATTTATTGTAAAATAAATGCATTGTGTGTATTATTTATTGTAACATAAATGCATTGTGTATAGTATGTATTGTAAAATAAATGTAATGTTTATATTATTTATTGTAAAATAAATGTATTGTTTATATTACTTATGGTAAAATAAATGCATTGTGTATATTATTTATTGTAAAATAAATGTATTGTTTATATTACTTATGGTAAAATAAATGCATTGTGTATGTTATTTATTGTAAAATAAATGCATTGTGTGTATTATTTATTGTAAAATAAATGCATTGTGTATATTATTTATTATAAAATAAATGCATTGTGTATGTTATTTATTGTAAAATAAATGCATTGTGTGTATTATTTATTATAAAATAAATGCATTGTGTATGTTATTTATTGTAAAATAAATGCATTGTGTGTATTATTTATTGTAAAATAAATGGATTGTGTATATTATTTATTGTAAAATAAATGTATTGTTTATATTAGTTATGGTAAAATAAACGCATTGTGTATATTATTTATTTTAACATAAATGCATTGTGTATATTATTTATTGTAAAATAAATGCATTGTGTATATTATTTATTGTAAAATAAATGCATTGTGTGTATTATTTATTGTAACATAAATGCATTGTGTATAGTATGTATTGTAAAATAAATGTAATGTTTATATTATTTATTGTAAAATAAATACATTGTGTATATTATTTATTGTGAAATAAATGCATTCTGTACTTTATTGTAAAATAAATGCATTATGTTAACATTTCTGTCTGTTTTCTGTCTTTGTAAGTATTCTTGTTAATGTCTTGAATTTCAAAATGATCTACACTATTGTTTCCTTCATATATATATAACTGCATTCTTGTAGTAATCAGGACATTGTTTTTGCCCATTACAGGTTGCCCCTACTGTTACTCTTATGGCCACCCAAAATATGATTTCCCTGACCAGTAGTTCTCAACTTGTCTAACTTCAGGACCCACATTTGTACTTGGTCATTAATTTCTGAAACATTATAATTTATTCCACAAAACAATTTATATAATATTCCACAATGTATATAAGCACTATTCAAAACATTAGCTATATCTGTGGAATAAGACTCCCTTTGCTGTCGTTTCAAGTGCACGTCATGCAGGTGTTGTGATTCCACTTCTAGACAGCTCTGTGTGTTGTTATAGTGAGGGAGTGGGAAGATAGGCGGGTCTGTTGCTACAGCAACAACAGAAACTGCTAAACGTAATATCCAGTTTTCAGGAAAAAGAAATAGTTGAAGAAAACTTTTTCCCACACTGTAGGTGGAACTGACCAATTAGTTTAAGTGTAACTAAAAAGGGGGTAATACTTAATTTAAGGATAGGCTACAGGACAGGTCACCGTATTCACACAATTGAAAATGTCCAGCTTTAATTTGGCAACAAAAGTCTTTAATAAATGTTGTATTTAATCAATTGTGGGAAATAAGAGGACAACTTTTGTATCATATCAGAGACCAAGTATTCTCAAATTTCACAGGAAATTAAGCTATATTTAGAAAAATAAATGACTATAAAACAGATAGGAAACATTATTACCCTTCTCTTTCCATTCTTAAATCATGGCTGATGGCTGTATAGTTACACAATAAAATGTGTGAGACAGATCTTGAATCTTGAAAACTGATTTTGACTGATTAAGTTCACATTAAACAGCAAACCCTAGATGCAATTATTACCCTCTTAGGGCATTGACAGTCTTTTATTTAGACTCTATTATTACCACCTAGCAATGAAGTGTCAGCATAATGTAGTCACACATATTGGCTGATTTCACTAGAAGGCAGATAATTGCACCATACTGTATGCAGGCATTACATTACATTACATTACCATTTATTTATTTAGCGCCAACAATTTACATAGCTCTAGGTACAGAGCATAAAAGGAACTACATACTTAGTTAGATAACTGGAACAGACTGGTAGAGAACCCTGCTCGCAAGCTTACAATTTAGAGGGAATGGAGTACATGAGACACATAAGGGATTGAAGAAGTCAGAGTAAAGGTAGTTGTAGTTACAGTAATGTAGATGCTTTGCAATAGGTAGCATAGGCCAAAGATGAATTGTGTGTGTTCCAGATAGGTGGGATCAGCTAGAGGTAAAGTTACAGGTATTCTAGTGCAGTGTTTTTCAACCTTTTTTGGGCAAAGGCACACTTGTTTCATGAAAAAAATCACGAGGCACACCACCATTAGAAAATGTTAAAAAATTTAACTCTGTGCCTATATTGACTATATATAAAGTAATTCTCTTGAATAGGAATCAAATAAACACAAAGAAAGTATTTTATAATTACTTTATTATGAAATAGTAAGTAAACAGAAATATGAAAAATATATAAAATTATTGTGCCAGTAAGATACCAGTAATATTGTGCCACTCAGAGCCCAGTAATATTGTGCCAGTCAGATACCAGGAATATTGTGTCATTCAGAGCCCAGTAATAGTGTGCCAGTCAGAACCCAGTAATATTGTGCCACTCAGAACCCAGTAATATTGTGCCACTCAGAGCCCAGGAATATTGTACCATTCAGAGCCCAGTAATATTGTGCCACTCAGAACCCAGTAATATTGTGCCAATCATAGCCCAGTAATATTGTGCCAATCATAGCCCAAGAATATTGTGCCACTCAGAACCCAGTAATATTATGCCAATCATAGCCCAAGAATATTGTGCCACTCAGAACCCAGTAATATTGTGCCGCTCAGAACCCAGTAATATTGTGCCACTCAGAACCCAGTAATATTGTGCCAGTCAGAACCCAGTAATATTGTGCCAATCAGAACCCAGTAATATTGTGCCAGTCAGAGCCCAGTAATATTGTGCCACTCAGAATCCAGTAATATTGTGCCACTCAGAACCCAGTAATATTGTGCCAATCAGAACCCAGTAATATTGTGCCAATCATAGCCCAAGAATATTGTGCCACTCAGAACCCAGTAATATTGTGCTAATCATAGCCCAAGAATATTGTGCCACTCAGAACCCAGTAATATTGTGCCAATCATAGCCCAAGAATATTGTGCCACTCAGAACCCAGTAATATTGTGCCACTCAGAACCCAGTAATATTGTGCCAATCAGAACCCAGTAATATTGTGCCAATCATAGCCCAAGAATATTGTGCCACTCAGAACCCAGTAATATTGTGCTAATCATAGCCCAAGAATATTGTGCCACTCAGAACCCAGTAATATTGTGCCAATCATAGCCCAAGAATATTGTGCCACTCAGAACCCAGTAATATTGTGCCAATCATAGCCCATAGCCGGACAGAGCCCAGTAATAGTGTGCCAGTCAGAACCCAGTAATATTGTGCCACTCAGAACCCAGTAATATTGCGCCACTCAGAGCCCAGGAATATTGTGCCAATCATAGCCCAGTAATATTGTGCCAATCATAGCCCAAAAATATTGTGCCACTCAGAACCCAGTAATATTGTGCCAATCATAGCCCAATAATATTGTGCCACTCAGAACCCAGTAATATTGTGCCAATCATAGCCCAAGAATATTGTGCCACTCAGAACCCAGTAATATTGTGCCAATCATAGCCCAAGAATATTGTGCCACTCAGAACCCAGTAATATTGTGCCAATCATAGCCCAAGAATATTGTGCCACTCAGAACCCAGTAATACCCACACACACCTAGACACCCTGACACACACACACACACACACACACCTAGACACCCATACACAGTCACACTTTTTTTTTCTGCCGGATGTCCGTCCACCTGACATCCGGCAAGCAGCTGACACAGCGCGACGGGGGCGGAGCTTGCACCCGTCGCGCTGTGATCTCTATGGCCAGGAGGAGAGGCTAGGGAGCGAGCTCCGTATAGCAGCCTCTCCTCCCGATTGGCCCTCACCCCCGCGTGAGGTTAATCCTCCGATTCTGAGACTATGCCCCAGACGGAGGAAAGCTCACCGGGGGATTTTTTTTTTTTATATATATTTTTACATCTGGTTGAAAAACACTGTTCTAGTGGGTTGGGTAGTAAGCTTCTTTAAAGAGATGAGATTTGAAGGACTTTTTAAAGTTTGAAAAGGAGGGAGAGAGCTGGATGGATTGCGGAAGGGAGTTCCAGAGAGAGGGGGCAGCTCGGGAAAATTATTGGAGACGCGAGTGAGAAGTGGTGATGAGGTTGGAGGAGAGTTTTAGTCCCATTAAGGAGCGCAAAGGTCGTGCAGGGAGGTATCGGTTAACAAGGGAGGCAATGTACAGAGGGGCGGAGGAGTGGAGGGCTTTTTAGGTTAAAGACAGGATTTTAAGTTTTATCCTTGAGCAAATGGGGAGCCAGTGGAGGGCGTTGCAGAGAGGAGCCGCCGAATCAGAAGTTCCATAGTGGTTTTATTACACTACACATTTTCACCCAAATTTTAAACTTAAAAGTACAGTAACGTTTACAAGGATTCCTTCATTAAGAAATAGTAACCTCATTTACTTTTTTTAAATGACAAAAGCTGGATCTCATTACTCCTTTCTGTTATGTTAAAGATTAGTGTATTTTGTGAATTTGGTCCCTTTCTCTTTCTATGACATTAACCTTACAAAATCTAACTGAACAATTTGCATCACATACACAGGGGGCATGGGCAGTTCTATTAGTGAACATACCTGTTAACAAATGTGTTCCAGGCCCTAGATGATGCAGTACTGCTAATGATCTCACCAGCACAGGTATTAAATGTATAAATCCAGGATGGCCACACAGGATTCTCCCGACAGGGAAGGTCTCCCTCTTTTGTATACTTATCCTGATTGGGCTCTGTGAATCATGTGTATTACATCTGATTGGTTAATTCCTTTTTAATGGCTCTGTTATTTTCTGCACTGATTTTACTTCCTTTAATGGGTTAACACGCATTTTTGACCTCGAGCTGATACTTTGCTTACGGATCCGTTGCTGTTGAATTGCACACTATTCCAAAACGAATAGCGTGCAGTTGATTAAATGTCCCAGGTCGCTGATTAGTGAATAACATTGAATCTAGGCCAATAAGACAAAACTGTGTGACATGAAAATGTGTCGCAGGATTTACAATGAATGGAGAGTTTTTATGCTTATATACTTGGAAAACAATCATATATTTATCCCAACTGTGCCTTTCTTACCTGTTCTGTGTTACAATTGTATATTTGTATTTTAATATTATTTTTAGTATTATATTGTAACAATGCAATGTTTGTGGACCCAGGACATACTTAAAAATGAGAGAAATTTCAATGGATCCTTTGTGAAAAAAATACTTTATAAATAAATACAATAGTACAAAAGATTTTAGAGAAATAATTGGAATGCTGTAACATTATCTTGTTACTTCTGTCATACATAGGTGGATAATTGGGTTTCCTTGCAACCTGTTTAGCACAGACCCAAATGAAGCATTGCATCATCAGTGGCACTCACCTAATCAGATGTCACTATTTTAACAACTTATTTAAGGATTAGTACATTGTTCTTTTCTGAAGGGGCGAAAGAGTGTTACAGTTAACAGCTGTTGTGTACCTGAGTGTATATCTCCAAAATGTAAGGAAGATCCAGAGAAAATCCTTTAAAAAAGCTATGGGCTTCCACAGTATTATTTACAGAGGGGTGGAGTGCCTCTTTCGACTGCTTAGCATTACTGACTCAAGAGGAGGGTCCTTAGTGATCCAAAGAGGTCTGTGCCCTATTCTTCTTGTGTTTTAGGACTGACTGTTCTTTTAGTTAGTGACACTTGCCCTTTAAATAAAATGTTGTTTTTTTTTTTCAATTATCTGGTTTCATAAACTTATCTCTGTTTAAACATTCTTAAAATATTAATCTATGGATGTAATTGTCATTTGAATGAAAATGACTGTTCTGTTTACTACCGTGATATTTCCTTCTGTATAAAGATAAGATAATCTCTCTTCTCTACCGCAAAGAAAGCATTATTTTTTTTTTTGCATATGCGAATTCATGCAGTTACAGACAACTTTCCATTTGCTGTGAAAAATGCATTACTCTTCATATTGCGAAATAAATGTAGGTATTCATTTGATCCCTGTTATTCTATGGAGCACTGTTTAGTAAGACTGCAAGAAACCTAGCCATATACCGTATTTGCTCGAATATAAGACGAGGTTTTTTTCAGAGCAAATGCTCTGAAAAATACCCCTCGTCTTATATTCGAGGTCGTCTTATAATCTGACCTCAAATTGAGGTCAGACTATAAGACATGGATCCAGGTCCCCAGCAGAACTGCAGGGGACCTGGATCCCCCTCTCTAACAGCAGGGGAAGTCTGCGCGATGAGCGCAGATTCCCCTGCTTCCGCCCGGCACGACCGCCGGGGCTTCTGTGAAGAAGCCGGGTACTTCCGCTTTCGTCACAGAAGTCCCGGCGAGTGTGCCGGACGGCAGCAGGGGAGGTCTGCGCTCATCGCGCAGACTTCCTCTGCTGCCCCCACTAGCCACCAGGGAAAAAATCAAGGTGAGGGGGAGGGAGGGGGAATTAGACAGACGAGGGAGGGGGGGGAATTAGACAGACAAGGGGAGGGAGGGGGGAATTATACAGACAAGGGGAGGGGGGAATTAGACAAGAGGAGGGAGGGGGGAAATAAACAGACAAGGGGAGGGAGGGGGGAATTAGACAGACAAGGGGAGGGAGGAGGGAGATAGACAGACAAGGGGAGGGAGGGAGAGGGGAAATAGACAGACAAAGGGAGGGGGAGATAGACAGACAAGGGGAGGGGGGAGATAGACAGACAAGGGGATGGGGAGAGAGGGGCCGCATTGGCACATAAAAGGAAATAAAAACAACAAATGCATTTGTATAATATAATTTTTTTATTAAATATTAAAAAGCAATTTACATATATACAAGTTAAACTTTTTTTCCTATAGGGTAGTCTTATATTCAGGCTTTTAGTTTTTTTCCTAAAGGAATATACAAAGTTTAGGGGGTCGTCTTATAATCAGGGTCGTCTTATAATCGAGCAAATACGGTAGGTGTGCACATTTGTTGAGTAAAGCTTACTGTAAAAGACTGCTTTTGTATTACTATAATATAAAGATTTTCATGGCAGATAACAGGCCTGTGTCCCCGTTATGGTAAATAAAAAAAATAATGACGTTCAATACACACATGGATTTTTGGTTATGCGGCCCACCTAAGAAAAACTCGGACACCCCAGAGTTAGGACTTCTAAGAAGGAGAGCTGACCAAATTGTGTTTATTTATCATTTGTGCATGTACTCTTGCTTGGCAGCTGACTTTGCTGAGAGCTGCTCTGCAGTGGGTTTCACTCTTAATGACGTTTTAACACATCATGCTGTTTTGGTTTTACTTTATAAAACATAATGTACATGAAAAACAAGGCCAGAAAAAGAGAAATCTATCAATTGTACCGGAGAACTAATGAAATAAAAAAAATGTTTTAAGTGTGTTAACATTTCCAGTGTCCCAAAATGTAACATCAAAGTATGTGATGGTATGCCAAAATCAACAAGCGAGAGTTTTAACACAATAACTAGTAAAGTAATCTCAGACCCTTACCCTTACTCTAACCCTACCTCTTATCTTCACTCTAACCCCACTGGTTTAATCGCTCAGATTGCATACCGCTGGAGGAGGGAGGAATCATGAGAAGTTTAGTTGTCAGCATCTCAGACTTTGCCCAGGTGCTTGTGCATTCATAGTGTCAGCTAGTGTGCATTTTCTCTGAGATGTCAAATCACTCTATGGGGAGATCTGCATTCTCTGAGAAAATGTCAGAACACCGGTATTACATCCTGCACTATTGAAGGAATTTCCTATTTGTGGATACTAACGCAGTGGCGTCCCGAGGGGGATGCTGTCCGCACCAGGTGACACCTCCAGCGGGGGTGACACCCATGCTGCTGGCATCCCCCCGCACCGCATCGCGCTGCTTAACTTTTTTTTTTTTCCAGCAGCCGCATCCACTGGATGCGGCTGCCAGAAAGAAAAAAAAACATCACCGTGACCGGATGTGACCTTATGTCACATCCGGTGACTGTGTTTTTATCCTCCGTGCAGGAGGGAACACTGCACGGAGACATCTGGCAGGGGACACGGAGCAGCAGCCAGGCGGTAAATACTGGGGAAGGGGGGAGGAGGAGGAATGGGCAAATTGGCTGGGGCATCTGAATGGCATAATATTACTGGGCTCTGAATGGCACAATATTACTAGGCTCTGAATGGCACAATATTACTGGCATCTGAATGGCACAATATTACTGGGCTCTGAATGGCATAATATTACTGGGCTCTGAATGGCACAATATTATAGGCATCTGAATGGCACAATATTATTGGGCTCTGAATGGCACAATATTACTGGTATCTGAATGGCACAATATTACTGGCATCTGAATGGCACAATATTCCTGGTATCTGAATGGCACAATATTCCTGGTATCTGAATGGCACAATATTACTGGGCTCGGAATAGCACAATATTACTGGGTTCTGAGTGCCACAATATTACTGGGCTCTGAATGGCACAATATTACTGGGCTCTGAATGGCACAATATTACTGGTGTCTGAATGGCACAATATTACTGGCATATGAATGGCACAGTAATACTGGCATATTAATGGGCAAATCGGCTGTGTCGTATTAATGACAAAATGATACTGGCATATAATTGGGCAAATTGGCTGTTATAGAGAGTGAGATGTCTGTATGTATAGATATGTATTGTTTTAGAATTGTACAATTGTCACCTCGTGGGGCTCCTGTGTGTTGCATAATTAATGGCAGTCCCATGTGTGCATATTTATGGGGCGCTTGTGTGTGGCATATTTATTGGGCCCCATGTGTGGCATAATAAAGGGACTTTTTTGTGTGGCATAATTAAGGGACTCTTGTGTGGCATAATTAAGGGACTCTTGTGTGGCATAATTATGGGGCACCTGTGTGTGTGTGGCATAATTATGGGGCACCTGTGTGTGTGGCATAATTAATTGGGCAGAGGTGAGGTATAAATAGTGGGGCTCTGGTGTGGCATCATTTATGGGGCTCTGGTGGGGCATAGTTATGGGGCTCCTGTGTGTGGCATAGTTATGGGGCTCCTGTGTAAGGCATAGTTAATAGGCCATCTAACTGGCATTACTAAGGAATCTGTTTGGTATTGTATTGGAGGAAATCCAGGGGGTGACACCATGAGTTTCCGCACCAGGTGACACCAACCCTACTGACGCCCCTGGACTAACGGACAAACTATGGGATTGCTAATTACATTTTGATGTCCCGATTACATTTACAATCCTGTGAGTAGCTCGATCATGTTTCATGTTGTGCATTAAAACCTGCCATAAAGATTACACACTATCTTCTTTATTTTGCAGGATGGTTGTTGCTGTATGATTGACTGGTGTGGTTACAGTAGAAACTGACATTTTCCATCTCGACATATCAACCCAGTGATTGCTTCCACTGAGCACTAATTTTCTCTCTACTTTTTATTTGTATTTTAAGGCTTTTTATTGGAAGTATATATATATTACTATTGAGGACAATTTATTGTGTTTGATATATAGAATCTTCTTTTCTTTGCACTATCATTTATTTACTACTATTTAATTGTATCCCTCTAACCCTGCATTACTGCTTTTGCAATTATCTTTTTTTTTTTTTTTTTTGCATCTGCTCACATCTGATTTAGTTTTGTCTAATTATTTTGATTATCATACTATATTTGTTTGAAGTATTATTTTGAAGTATTAAGTAGCTTCCTGTTTTAACCCAACTTAGTGGTTAGAGTGTTTTTGCTCTAAGAGGCATTGGGAAACATAGGCCCCATTAATCATTTAAGATTGTAAATGATAATTATGACATATATAAACTAGAAAACCGAACCTATGGAATAGATTTTTGATGCTTCTCAATGTTAAAGTAGGACACAGGCAATCCTTACAAGGTCATATAGTTATTTTAGACAATACCAACTGCTTTAAGAAGAATTTGAGTGTCCGCAAAGGGGAATGTATCATGACCAATATGAATATTGTCTAAGCTATACTTATGGTGGTCATCCAATTTAATGTAGAAAGTTAAAAATGTACAGTTGTCGCTCCTCAAAGGTGCTCAAAATGCATCTTCCAAATATTAATGCATATTAATGTACTTGCAAAGTACTTTTTAAATGCATGTTTTACATTTTGCATTGCTTAAAATATAAAATACTTACAGCTAGATGAAATTGTGAAATTATAGCAGTGTGCAATAACCCAGGACTACCCACACTAGATGAGTAAAAGTCATTCGTAAGAATGATTTCATTCAAATGAATGGAATTTCCTGTTTCTCTAGTGATGTCATCAGATAATGTGTTTCACAAGAGATCATACTGTGTCCAAGAGTCTGTTAGAGCCCACACAATGTATTCAATTCCAGTAAATGAAACAAAACTTTATCTGTCCAGTGTCTATATAATCATTGCTGCACCTTCAGTAAACATGCAGAGTATTCACTGGGGGAGGGCTTAAGTCAAATATTAAAAATGTGATTTATGCAGAATGCCTGCATCAAATCATGCTGAAAAAAAGCCTGTGCACTACACAAGCAGTAATCTTCATCTTGCACCAAAGCGAGTTTGGGGACTAGACTGTCCCTTTAAAGAGGCAAATTTAGCATAACAACATACCTCATGAAAAACGTATTTAGCCATCAACTGTCATTCACAACAGAACTATTAAAAATGTAATTACAATACAAATAAGAAAGAGGTAATGGAAAGAAAAGAATGAACATTAAGTGTTGTCCTATTTCATACTGCAGATGTGCTATTTACCTTCCCTTATTGTCACATTTTGTTTTCAGAATTTGAAACACTGATTTCCTGCTCCATGCTGTGAACTGTGAGCTGAAAAAATAATTTGCTCAAAAACATGATGCAAGCTATTTCAGTGGACAAGTTTAGGCTACTATATTATCCGGGAAGTGTAAATATCCAGTAATGGATTTTAATAACTTTGCTTTCACTCCCATAGAAGAAGGGGAAAAAATATGCAGTGTGGCGTAAAATGCTGATGACTGGTAATTATTACCGATCCAATGGTCTCGTGGAATGGTACATGAAATAATGCAGTAGAAAAAAATATAATATATAATGAATGCATGAAACAGAAGGAACAAGGTACTTTGTAGAGATATAAAAAATAGAGTCAACTATAAACGAATGGAAGAATTAATCAGTGTATTTCAAGGAAAAGTGTCTGGGGTCAGAAACTTTAATTCTAATTTCAATGTCTGCTAAATTCCACGTTGGGAGACCCTGAAAATAACATGGTGCCTCTTCAAAAATAAGAAGTATGTTTTTGTGCACACAGAATCTCTATTGTCCCATTTCCATGCTGGTTTCCCTCTTTTTTGTGTTATTGAGTATACGTGTACCACACAGTTCTACAGTTATATACTACAGTAAGTATGTTTATAAATTAGTTTTTGTGTTCTGTTTCACTTCACTAATTGCTTAAATCAGTAGACACCTTAAAATAAATTGGAATGACACTACCACCTGATCACCCACCCAGCCACTCCCCTTAAAAGAAATCCCTCTTTTCAAACATTTGACATGTTTGCATTTATACCACAATGGTCAATGTTATATTCCACAATGATGTGTGCTACACATTCTGTGATCAAACTTCAAAGATAATGATTAAGCAACCTTTTGGTATATTTTCTTATAAAGTTGCTGGAAATGACATTCATAGTAAACAGCTTTGCTTAGATGGATGGTATACAAGGAAATTGTAAACAGCTTGCATGATAAAATATACATTATTATTATTATTATATTACTATACATTACTTAACCAATTTTAAGTTTCATTCTAATGTTTTTGATCACTGACAATACACTTATTTCTGATATTGTTTTCCAGAGAACAAGAGTTACATCCTCTGACACGGGGATTGTATGGAGTACCTCTACTGAACTTATAAAATACCCAATAAACAACCATTTGTGGTGAAGAGGCTGTGCTTTTTGTTTTAGGGGTTTATTAAACATATACATAACATATATACATAATACCAAACAGTTTACAGTTGTACCACTTAGCCCAGCCCCAAAAGCTTGAACCTCATAGCTGTATATGTCACTAATGGCCGCCTGTCTAATGACAGGAAGGTGACACACCCCCAAGCAAGATCACAACAAAAAAACATACTGAAAAAGAGGGTGGGCAGGGCTTGACACAACAACCAACTATCGACTCTGACTTCCACATCACAACTTAAATACCTCCAATTCCCACCAACCTACTGCCCTCAGCCATCAATCTATTACCCTATTAGTGTATGCAAAATACTACTATTCTATACCACATTTAACCCTAAGCAAGCCTAAAATCCTACCTACCCTGGCTCCAAACCTTCCCATGAAGGCAGATAACTCAATATTCCTTATCTGCCTACACATTATTTTTACTAGCAGGCTGGCTCTTTCCCCTTCATTTTCAAGTGGTGCATCACAATGGACTCCTAGAATGTGTGGGAGATTACATAACATTCTGTAGAAACCTAGCCATTCCTGTGGTGCAGGCAAGGAAAGTATAATATTTACCGGCATCACACACAGTACTTTGTGCCCAACTAATCCAATGAAAATGTCCAGGAGTAAAGGAAAAATATTCACGTCACTTTTATGGTGATGTTTCCCAGACTGCCCAGATGCAGTAACAGTTGTGGAAATTATTGGCCACTAAGCAACAGTTTAATATACAGTCCATGATGCATACAGAAACCATGGCTCGAAGTGATGTCATACGCATGTTCTGAAAACTTCTGCAAGTTTTATATGGTTAACTAAACACTTGTTAAGCTAGGCTGCTTAATCGTGATAAAACATCAAAAGTGAAGCCTGAACCTTGTAAATGGAAGATTTCAAAGTCCACTGTGCAAAAACAGTTACGGTAAGTCTGAAATGATTGGAAATATCATGGGATGGATACTTATCAAAGGCTTACTTAACCACATTCCTGATGTATCCTAATTAATACAAATCTATTTGGCAAATAACAATATATGATGTGTATCGGGTATAGTTCTATAAATTGTGCAATTGATGCAAGACTTGTTTAATCTACAGATACCCAAGGTAGGCCTGACAGCCCCACAACACAAACAATAGGGCAGTTCAAAATCTTTACCACATAACTGGGTCTATCAGAGTAGCAGATACACTGGGGGACACATCCAACTCATGGAAATTCAAATTGTAAAAATGAGAATTTTTGCTCTTTTCTTGTGCTATTTTCAGCCATAGTAAATAACCATGAGTAACTATAACTTCCTGGTAGTGCAAGACAGAAATGCTACACCTTGACAAAGCTCTACCTTAAACCCCAAGCACAAAATGTACATAAATATTCATACGGCCAAAGGCAAAAGTTTAAAACTAAAAAAACTGGAAAGTACTAAAAAAAAAAAACATTTACCTTGTAATGTTCTCCAGATTTTATTCCATTTTGCCTTGGTAAATTAAAGTGTTTTTTTTTTTCTCATTAAATGCATTTAATAATCTGAAACACATTGCATAAAAACAAACCATACAGTATGTTTATTTGCACTTGTGTGTTCTAGTATATATTTGTGTGTGTGTGTGTGTATACCAATAACATACCAATAACAAATATAAATACAATAAAAAATAACTAAACACTACCTTTATTTACGCACAAAGATTTTACCACCACATGCCGTGGTGTCTTATTAACCAGATTGATGTACATTGCTATTTTAAACATTGACTCAGTTACAGGTTGTATTATAATAGGACCTCTGGAAATTTCCTGTAGCATGTAAGACAGTGTCTGCTATGAGACACTGGTTTATGTGTATGTCAAGGTTCTAAAGTATTAAAGGAAAATGGTAGATGAAACCATAACTTAGATTAAAAACATATAGAACAATAACTATAGTAATGGACAAGCTCGCAGACCTTTTTATAAGATATAGCTTTCTCTGTTACCAAATCTAACATTAAATAGGGTATTTTATGACATTTGCCATTTTTAATAGACCAATGGACCAATTTCCTGAATATCTTGGTACCCACTCTTCATCGGTTTCTGAAGAGCTATGCTGCGGATCTATGTGTTTTGGATCGTGTTATGAAGATCATAACATTGTAAAGTTAATGAATATACTTTTTTAGTATAACCATATTTATTTTCTTTCTTATGGTGAATGAATGGTCAGTAGGTTCTGTATGGGCACAGTGGAGGTTCGCACAGATATTCCAGTGTACACCTGTTTCAATGTTTTCTGTAGAGGGCCACATGAGCAGAAATGCATGCGTTTGCTGGGCCATATTACTTTTTTTATTCATAGCAACAGTGCAGAATAATCTGTTGGCCATCGGAATTTTTTTTTTTATTATATAATACAAAAGCAATATAAAACAGCTGAAATCAAGTTTATTCAAATAAAACTACACATTAATAGTGCTAATGAAATGTGTAGATAAGCCAGGTACGCCACTGCTTGCAGATGGGCGGTAATTAGCCTATGGGCCACATGTTGGACGCTTCTGACTTTTCATATATTTGATACTGAACTTGTTCGAATCATTTTGTGGGATACAGTAATACAAAGGGAGAAACTTTGAAATAAAGAAAATGGCAACGTTCAGGGTTTTCTTTTGTGTGTGTTTGGTAAGCAAAACACTAATGAAAGGGTGAGATGTATGACTACATGAATAAACTATGGCATCAAAGACACAATGCCATTATCAAAATAAATTCCTGCCTCCTTTATATGTACATAATCTATTATTTTCCCATAATTTTAATCTTAAAAAAATAGGGCCAAAATGTAGTTTTCTTGGCACATAGGATTTTTAACTAGCGCATTTTTCCAACCAAAGTTCTTATAAGTATATGTCTAATCATACAAATCTTTTGAATACATTTGTTAAAAAATAAATATCTTCATTGCCCAACAAGATTATGCACTAATTGGAAACATTCAGAGATACATTAATCATCCTTTCATCTTTACAGTACTTATCAAGATGATATAACTGATTTTTGATTCACATCATTCCATGATCCATTGACCCATGTACATTTGCCTTCCAATATTGCAAGGTATACTCAAACTAATAATATTTCCTGGCATCGTACATCTAAATTCAACCAGTTTAGAATAATATGTATATATAAATATATATACGAATATTGAGGTCATACACTTCGCATAACGTTGCTATGCCCAACTGGAATCAGTTGCATATGAGTCATGGAGATAATGCTACAGTAATAGATGTAATTTAACTGTGGTTAATGGCTGGGAGGCTTTTAGCATGTTGATTCTGAAATATAGTTTGACAGTCTTGTTTAATTGTAGTTGTTGCAATGTTCCGTAAGTACCAAGTGCAGAAATATTTGAAGATTTCCAGAGCTTTCCTTCTGTTGATACTTCGACTTGTCTGTTACCCTGTCATTGCAGAATGGAATACATGGCTTGTAAAACGTGCATGAAACAGACTCCATTTTTGCTGGGATGTCAAACAAAATTCCAAAAGTTTTTATTTTTCCAGTGTGTCCCCTGTCCATCCTTTAACCCTTACTGTGACTCTTAAACCTGCACTGTGTAGATGCTTTAAGAAGGCAGGTTGACAAAAGTATTCCGCATCTATTTGCAGCATAAAATTTGATGCAGCTACTAAACTGGCAGGTGTAACAGGCGTAATGACGTCGGTGTATGTCTAACCATATTTTGCCCCTTGACCTGTTACAGGAAATTGCAATGCAACAGTTTTATAGCAATGTGTTTAATTTAATGGGACAGAATGTAAACCTAGGACCAAGTATGGCTACTGCAACTGAAGTGTATTGACTAAACAGCTCACTGTGGTGAAATGACAAGAGAACAGCATCGTAGCTGGAAAGATAGAAAATGTTTCCAATTCAACAATGGTTGCAAATCCCTTGTCAATTTACCACAGTTCACTGTTTAGTGAGTCGACTCCACTTAGTGTCTACAATTTTATACTACTGGCAAGAAGGTCTCCTTTCTTTTTAGTAGTGAAATCCCACTTTCCTGATTTGAAACCACAGGGTCTGTTCCAAGCATCTAAGCAGGGCTGCTTTATCCAATGGACAATGTGGGCATTTGCACAGGGCCCAGCACCAAAGTGGGAGCACATCCAGGTTGAGTTTTGCACCAATTGGAGAAACTAAACTGGAAAGAAAGCTTAGGGGAGATGTAAGAGAGTGTGGTAAGAGGCAGGATGAAGAGGGCAGTTCCTTTTAGAGGGAAATTGGGGAAGGTAAATTTAAGGAGGGGTAATAGCTTGAGTTTCTTCCATCAATATCATTGCATTATAAAAAGTGACTATTTTCCAAATGTGAGATTAAGATGAGCAGGGCCCACTAATGAGAGCTGTGCCCAGGGCCCACCAATAATTTAAAGCGGCCCTGCATCTAAGATATGTTTTTATCTTCTAGAGCTTATGCCAACCCCCTCTCCTGAGCGCTAACATACAGGCGCGAATGCTCCATATGTGCTAGGGGTGCGCTACGCTTTGTATTTCTGGGGTTTGTGTGCTCTGAACAGAGAGCACACAAACCCCGGAAATACATGCGGAAGACAGAAGGCAGCTGCGAATTCAGCAACCGAGTCACTCACTGTATACTTTTCGTGCTGGTCGAGTGAGTGACTCTGATGCCGAATTCGTAGCCGCCGTCGGCCCCTCGGATGTAACTCCTGTATTTCTTGCTGTTTGCAGCACACAAACACCTGGAAATACACAAGATACATCATGCCTCCGACTGACAGGTGTGCTCCGGACTGGCAGCACGCCTGTCACTCAGGGGCACAATACGCCCCGGACAGAATATTAGAGAACTTACTGACCTCTGTTTGTAGCATCTTTCTGTATTTCTATACCGGCAGCTGGCACAATTACATATACAGAATCAATTTGTTTTTCAAATAACTTTGTATGCCCCACTGGAATATAAACATTAGTAAAAAGCAGATAATAAGGAGTGTGATAGAAATACATCCCGTCCCGGAAACCATTAATATTTCAAAATAATAGTATTTATTTTTATTACTTTACATGAAATTACTATTATAAAAAGTCCTACTCGCAGATAAATCTGAGAGCTCTCATACACAGAAGAAAGGTGTTCCCCATAACCGGATAGCTGGCTCCACCCGTAGGAGTGTGAGTATAATTCCTATGTCAGGTGGTGCTCTGAATATGTTGTGGACTCAGCAGGTAAGGTAGCAAGGTAAAAAGGTTGATTCGAGCACTCACCGGTTTTAGACAAAAGGAATATCCATGAAGTGATGGTAGAAAAATGCCTATGATTAAGTGCCATTCAGGCACGAAACGCGTAAGGCGACCTGTCTGCCTTTCTATGTCCTACGTCTCCATGTATTCCTGTATTTTTACCGAATAAATATCACATCTTTTTCTACCATCACTTCATGGATATTTCTTTTGTCTAAAACCGGTGAGTGCTCGAATCAACCTTTTTACCTAGCTCTCATACACACCCCTGCTGGACACCTCCCGAAATGAGGTAAAAAATATGTTATTATTTGGTCCAATCCAAGCCTAGCAGTTAGTTTGTTTTTAACATCCTGTGAATGTCGCCAAATCCTTTTACCTTCCACTCCTAAATAATCCAAAGTTTCAGAATCGGGAGGTAGATCACGCTTATGCTCATTTGGCTTGTGAATGCATTACATATATTTGGCCACTTTTAAATGATTCTCAGCATCAGCTATTAACGTTAGATGCTCTAAAAGATACATTTCCTGTTATTTCTATTGCGCCTTGTTTAAATATCTTCAGACACAAAATTATGTAAAATGTATCATTACTAGACCTCCAGATAATATCTGGGATAATCCTTTGTCATGAAATGAAATTCAACATAACACAGCAGTCATACGTAGAATGCTCTACATGCCACCATATTTCTCCACAACTACTACTGGTATAACTAAATGGCCCACAATCCGCCAGAGCCTATCTATTGAACATCTACTGAAACCAAATAAAACTATTTGCCTAACTATCAAAATGACCATGTACAGGGACAAGTTTCTCAAAATTCTTCATAGACCCTATATGTCCCCAGTAATGTTAAAGGCCGCCAATATTGAACAAACTGATCTTTCTTGTAACCAGGTGCCAATTTATGCCATAGCATTTGGCAATGTAAAATAATATGCCTTTGTAGAACTGTAATCCAGAGATACAGAAGTCACATTCGTCACATTATCACCCCTGAATTTGCACATTTTGGCCACTCACGTTTCCCCATTAGACCCTTTAGGCTAAGAAGAGATGAACCTTCTCTAACAATTTTTTAAAGTAAAGCATGTTTATCTCTTTTGCAAGAGTTGGCTTACAACTCAACAGAACAAAAATGTAGAAGTAGAACGTATTTTCAATTATTGTAAATCATTACCACTTGATTTAAAAAAAAATGAAGCCTTTCAAATAATAAAGAGGGTGGGAGCAAAGACTCACTGAGGATGGAAAGCACTATAATAGCCTGTCCTATAGAATGGTACCTACTTGGGAGGGCATCACTATTTTTTTGCTTGCTTGCACTATTACTAAGGATACCCATTAGCATTTCAGACTAATCCCACCCATAAGGACAGTCCAGACCCAAAATGCATGGCTGGTCTCCTCTGCACAAGGAACACATTAAACCTCACATGTATGTTTTGGCCTCCTTTGTCCTCATCAGTGTGGTAAGGCTGATGTCCCTCTAAGTGCAGCAAGTCTGGGACCAACAGAAACTTGGGCTTACCCTGATAACTCACGGAGACAAAAAAGGTGGTGGGAGCACAGACATACCTTTCAAACCTCACCTTGGTATATGAACATAGTTTTAAATAATCTTGCTCCGATTAATCTATTAACTTAATAGTTTAATATAACAATATTTCTGAATACCAATTGTGATGCCATATAAGTATGTTATAACACCGGAGCCTTTACTTTGTCTCTACCCTGTATCATATATTCACCATAATATAAACATTTATATTGGCCAATCACATGGAAACTGTACTTTGTTTTGCTGTTTTAATAGATTTCAATGGTCACCTACACAGTACTATTATAAACAAAATCATTTATATCTTCTTTTACCATTGCTCTGGTTCATTTATTAAAATGAAACAATCTTTATATCAAAATCTTATTTATAGCATTTTTTTTGTACCTTGCCTTTTATTCTTATCTTAACAACATGATTCAACTGCAATAATAACATTCATGACTTTGTATGTCCTTTTTATGTTTCAATAAATGTTTATTATGTTTTCAAATATTTAAAAAATGTATATATATATAATACCAAATTCAAAGCTTCCAAACAGGGCTCTCTACCTCATGTATTAGTCTTTCTCTGTTTGTAAAACATTGTCTATTATCTACTTTTATGCTCTGTACTAAGTGCAACATAAATTGTTGGTACTACATACATAAATGTTAATGTCAAGTCTGCAGGATGAAATATTTTGAAACATTTGATACATTGCAGTTGATGTTTAGCTCTGCAAACAGTTTTGGTGAAATAGACTATTCAAAATGTGATTTTAACACCATGCAATGCAAGATTGTATTCATCATTGTGTTTTTCCATTATAGCATTTGGAAGCGCCTTACAAATGTCAACCCTAGAAGGTCTACACTATATGAGCTAGACTTAAGGCCCGAATTGATGCATACGAAATCTGGACTGATTCAAGGAACATCAGAGACATATCGGTAACCGAATTGCGAGCTACTCAACATGCATGAAGTGCCCCAAATAGGTCCGCAATGCGGACATCGTAGGTGATTACATGCCCAGATCTGCCGAAACCGGTAATTCTTTTTTATTAATGGGGCCAGCAGCAGTCTGTTGGCCTGGGGGGCTTTATTTATTTGGGAAATTTGGGTAGCCGAAAACCTATGGTTTTCATGGTGAAAACACCTCCAATGCTTTGGTTTCCTGAACATCCCAAACTGCGGATTCTGGACCGTATTAAGGCATATTGAGTAGCATTGTTTAAGGAAATTTGGCTATTATGCCGAATCCAACACAGGGTAGATCGGTGCATATTGCGTAGACCCTTAACATAACACCAGAATATACGTAAATCCAATCAACGCTTCAACAGTTGGGCAGCTGGATTTGCCATAATAACATCAACTGTACAGTAAATATTCAGTAAATCTTTTAATTTTTTGGTTCTTGTAATGGCCTAAAAATGTATATATAAAATGTAATTAAGTTACTGATATTGCTGGGGCAAGAGTGGTGCAAAGGGCAATATATTAAATGAATAATACACACCTAACACACAAGATCAGGGGATCAGACGGTCCATCGCGGATGCGTTCCTGTCACCTCTCACTGCCAGTTCAGCAATAAGTTATCGCACATACTGAATAACATATTCAATATAAGCAGTGATCTCATTATTATCCTCATAAGGAAAGACAATATAAATTTTACTTTTCACAAGTAGAGGGGTCATTTTTATCACAATATAGAAATAAGGATAACCTTATGCTAGTTTTTTACATGTAACAATATACATATATGGTGGCTTGTACCCATCCAGTGCATGTAAAAATCAATAACATATGTACAAACTAGGAATAATGTCCGGTACCAACATCACACTTTGTGTTTTATTTTTATGTGAGCATATTAAAATATTTGACAAGTAATAACCTGTATAAAATCATGAAAAAGGAATAAGCAAAGTACACATGTGATATTATGACACAAATTGTTACTTCTATAGATAACAAAAGTATTATGAAAAGCCTAAATAGCATTATGCCTAGTCATTTAAAAATGTTGTATTTAAAAAAAAATGTAAATATTTAAAGATACATGCTGCAATGTAACAAGCTCTTCAGTGGATTTTCATTCAAGTGTATTTTGCTATCCCACTTCGTCTACAGGAAAGAAGAGAATGGAAATTGGGAAGTAAAATAAATCAAAAGAACGAACAATACTCACAAACAAGACATCAAGTGTACAAACAAAAGTGATCAGGACACGAAAGTAAATATCGAGATAAAATGTTTCAAATATATTAACCTGCAGGAGATAATATTTACCTCATGGGCACTAATAAAATAAATGCTATCCATCTATTTTAACCCGCCGTTTATGTGAACATAAAGAGTGAAATATATACATGATACACTTAAGGATCATGACTTTATATTGAAAAACTAATCAAATAAATCTAGGTGTGGGCCAGAGACACTCTCCCACTAAAAATGAAAAATAAAGAACAAAAATGACAAAAGAAACAACAAATAACAAAAGGAAAACATTAAAGAGAAAAAAAAAATATAATCTATCAAAAATAATGACAACAGAAAAAAGTTGACAAAAAACATATACAAATTAACAAAACAATATAAAATAAAGAAATAGAACAAAAAAAATGTATGCTACAATGTACAAAAATGGATGGGGGAAGGCTCATTCAAAGTATAAACATCTTTACTGGAAAATGGGATTTATACCAGACAAAAATTGTAATTGCCTCATAAAGCCACTGAACTGTCCTCAGTCTTATTCAATAAATCACGCATGTGTTCCAACAATTGATCTTTCAGTCTTTCTCACAGGGGCATTGTAAAGCATACATGATTCCCATTGTGTTACACGTTATGTGGCCTTTTACATCAAAATTTTCCCCCAATTTAGGAAAAATACATTTAGTAATAATTAGAGCTCTAAACACATTTTAGCAGGGAAAACACACATTTTTTTATGCTCTCTCTAGTTAGCCAATCCTGGTTTGGATCTCTCTAAATGACTTCTCACTAACAGATCCCTTAGATTAGGGGCCCCATTTTTTCGAATTTGGGAAGCTTTTCCTATAAGATTTTGATGCTAGGGTCCAATTGCAAGATTTCCCAATGCTGACTCAAAATTTTCTCAACCTCCACCTTCCACCATTGTTCATTATACCATGATAAATCCCACCACATCAGTCAGTATCTTTTGGCTTGTGGGTAAACAGTATATCATCCCTCTTCTTATCCTTGGCTCTTATAATAGACTTTTTGCTGTGACCCCTCTCCCTAAATCTATTCCTAAGCCTGTAACATAAAATTGACTCACTGACCGTGAGTAACTGGTATCCCCTCACTAGTAGGACAAGGAGGATGACTGTCAGCTCTCATTAGAGAATTAGTAGCTGTCTTTTTCCTATAAATATCTGTCTATCATGTACCTTCAATATAGACGGATCAAGGAATGAAATTCTCTCCATACTACATTCAAAAGTAAATCTCAGATTAACGGCATGAATATTAAGGACTCTGATGAATTTCAACAGATCCTCCACTGAGCTATTTCACATCATGAAAATATTGTCTATAAAAAAGACCAATAGCACCACATGCGCCCCAACATGTCAGTCAACTGACCAAAAACAACCTCCTGTAGATGCTGTATGGCAGATAGATTGCAACTAACTGCACATGTAAGGTTGCATTGCCAAACAGCCTCCCAAATTTTTTATTGACCATCAGTCATTTGTTGCACAATGGTTACATTTTCTAGGCATGAGCAGAATGATTTTTGCACTTCAGTGTTGTAAATAATCGAGAAATCAGTGTATGAAACCATAACAGAAGGACAAGCGTCTCTAATTGACAAGCTTTAATTCCTGGTCTATTAGCAGCAAAGGACAGACAGGGTCTAACTTTACATCACACATTCTAGATGCTTGCCTGACCATACAAACGTCTGTGTCTAAAGACTAAGGTAATTTTTTTCATTTGATATCACAGTTTGTCTTCTTTATCTATTGCTGTATTTATAAAAACTTTCTTAGAGGAGGTAGGTCAGAACATTGGTTGTATTGCATGGTCCAATTAAAACTTAGGGTGGTGAATTACTGCCATAGAGGCAGGTAAAAAATCTCCCGTGACTTCAGCAACAAACAGTCGATGATAAAACCAGGTAAAAGACAAGCAGTGAATGGTGAGAAGTCTGTGGTCCTACGCATTTCATCAAAGGTAACTCCTAAACTACAATTAAACATCCTCTCTAAAATAGCATATAACCCCCCCCATCCACCTATCCCCATTGTCCATTTAATTGCAGTTGTATTTAAATGCACTTCCTTCAATCAGCAAGCTCCAGTTGGTGCAAACAAAGAAAACTGGAAGTTCATTTGTGTCACGAGTAGAGTTGAGCAAACACCTGGATGTTCGGGTTCGGTCAAACTTCGGGAAAAAGTCCGGGTTCGGGCTCGAACTTGACCCCGAACTTGAAGTCAATGGGGACACAAACTTTTGGGCACTAAAATGCCTCTAAAAAAGTCCTGGAAGGGGCTAGAGGGCTGCAAAAGGAATTAAAATGTGGGTAAGAGTAGGACAAGTGCCCTGCAAACAAATATGGATAGGGAAATAACTTAAAAAAACATAAAATACATACAAATTAAAAATACTGCTGAGCCATAAAATAGCACTAGATGGAATCTTTGATTTTAGCTTTGGAAGAACATAAATCTAAATCAAAAGCATGGCTGCCAGGAGGATCAACAGAATTATCCATTTGAGTGAGGGTTGGAGTGCAGGGTATTCTCTTTCAGTTTATACTAAGTGACCTATAGGTTGAGGAGGCGGTGACCGTGGCGGTGTAGGTGGAAACGGCCCTGGAGGAGAAGGAGGTAGCCAGAATTTTTAAAAGTACGCTGTAAGCACAGTATTTGGCGGTTCTATTTCACTCTCAGATATGAAGTGCACCGCAAGACGCAAATGTACTATTTACCACCCAAAACTATTAGAATTGACGGTTCTATTTGACTCTTAGATGGAATACATGTAATGTTATTGCTATTCTATAAACCGAAATAGAGTCCCCATTCATAAGAATAGGTCAATTGACCTATTCTTATGAATGGGGACTCTATTTCGGTTTATAGAATAGCAATAGCATTACATGTATTCCATAAACCGAAAGTCTATAAACCGAACGACATTCGGTTTAAAGAATACATGTAATGCTATTGGCTTTCTATAAACCGAACTAGAGTCCCCATTCATAAGAAATTCTTATGAATCGGGACTCTAGTTCGGTTTATAGAAAGCCAATCGTATTTCATGTATTCCTTAAGCCAAAAGTCTATAAACCGAACGACGTTCAGTTTATAGACTTTCGGTTTATAGAATACATGTAATTCTTTTGGCTATTCTATAAACCGAAATAGAGTCCCCATTCATACGAATAGGTCAATTGACCTATTCGTATGAATGGGGACTCTATTTCGGTTTATAGAATAGCAATAGCATTACATGTATTCTATAATCCGAAAGTCTATAAACCGAATGTCTTTTGGTTTATAGACTTTCGGTTTATGGAATACATGTAATGCTATTGCTATTCTATAAACCGAATGTCTTTCGGTTTATAGCCGAACTCCGAACTCCAACACGAACATACAGTGGAATGTTCAGGTTCGGGGTCCGAACACCGTAATGTGATCGGACCCAAAGCAGGAAGTTGATACGTTCCAGTGTAAGGGACGAAACTGGAAGTTCTATGCGTTCCAAGGTAAATGTGAAAGTCTGCCTTGCGTTGCGTAGTAACCAAAGTATTTGATCAAAAAGGAAGTTATATATATATCATTTGTGCTACATTGTTTATAAATATATATTTGTGCTCCATTATTTTCAAGGGAAAGTTATGTAATAAATCCTAATTTCTGCATTTTTAAAGTGCTTATTACCATCTTTCTGAGATCCTGCCATTTAAAACATAGCCAAAGCTGTCGAGAATATAATTTTCCTTGTTTTTTTTACTTTGTCAAGAGACTGTCATAAAGACAGATGTTTGCCCCAGTAAAGTGTATCTGATGTAATCTTGTGGGAATCTGATTATAGACTAGCATGAATATAATGTAGATCTTTCATCTGCAAAATATACATTGGAGTGAGAAGAATGAGAAGGGGGGGGGGGGGGGGAGGGCAGTTTATGCCTTTCACATTGTGAGGTTCTCAAAAATAGCAATATTACAGACTACAGTGCACCAAGGTATGATACTGGAACTCACAAAAGCACACAAGTGGATTAATGTTATTGAAAGTTATCAAAAACTCGAATTAAAAAAAGCAAAGTGTCTTAAATTAAATTAAACATGCCGATGGCTCTTGCATTAAAACAATAAATGCACTTAAGTGATTAAGTATTCTGCATTGTGATGTACCCCACCACATTAAGGAAAAAGGAGGTGAAAATGTAATGATAAATGGAGAGGGCATATAGGCCTCAGAAGGCTGTTGCTGCAACAAAATACAAAGCTGTACAAACAGATCTGCCAGGAAAGGCAATAATTAGAATATATCAGGGGAACTGTGATAAGGTCAGACAAATAGGCTAAGAAAATTTTTGAAAGCATGAAAGGCTTCACAATTTCAATTTTCCCTTGCTGGTATGAATGTAAGATTGTACTGAAAATCTGTTTAAGCTTCATATTAATAGACATTAATTATAGCGATTTGCAAGCATTATTTAGGCTTAGCAAATAGGCACAGACTTTGACTGAAGTTAAGTAAAGGAAACTCTAGAAAGAAATTTGTGTTTAGTGGTAGACACATCCAAACTGTGATTTGTCAATGTATGTCATTTAAAGGGACAGTTTTCTCCTAAATTGCTACTCTCTGGGAGTGACTAATTCACCTATATATTTAAATATAGTAAGAGAATCAACTAAGACCAAAATAATAAAGGTTTCTCTTCTGGTTTATAACATTAACACACGTTTAACCTTTTGAATTAAAGATTTTCCAACATGATTTATTTTTTTACCGGTAATAAAGATCAGTTCTCACATAACATAGATTTTGTGTCTCATCCTCGATAAACATATCTGTGTTAGTGGAGGTGTTGTCTAAAAACCTTCAATTTACAGCAATAATGACACATTATCATGGTAGGATGCTGTTTTCTGAAATACCGCTTACAAAGATTGCAACTCTCACCAGGACTAGTATAGGCATGAATCATCTCATAGATGCACGTCAGTGATTTGACTCTGAGCAGAAAGCAAATTTCTCAATGTACATTTATTTTATAGGACAAGAACACAGTCTGTAGAATATACACAATGTACCATATTAGGAGGTCAGTGTCTACATAAAGTGTAAAGGTTAAAGCTACAACATTTTACATAATTACACACATTAAGCTAGAGACAGATCTGTGCATATGAGACAAATTGAAAAGACTGGTGTGAGAAGCAGGGATGTGTGGGAGGCAGAGGTTAAGAAGAAACTTAAAAAAAGAATACTAACAACATTTGAGACATATTTCTTCTGTTGATCCACACGTGAATGTTTCTTTCAGACATGTCATAGTTAATGGAATAATTTAAGTTGCCTATCTGACTGTAATTCAAATAACCAAGCTGTCTTCTTGCAGAGTCAGGGATTTTGTAGGCATAAAGTAAGGTGTATGATTAACCCCTTCGTGACAAAGGACATGTCGGGCACGTCCAGCAGGTAACTCCGTTGACATCAATGATCGCGAATACCGCTCTGACGGCACCCACGAACGCTCCACAGAGGCAGTCAGAAACATTGCAAGGGGAAAAAAACTTAATTAGCTAAAATCTAGGAAATCTAGGGTTAAGATTAGAATAGTTGTTAGGGTTACAAATAAATTAGGGTTAGCATAAGAGATAGGGTTACAATTAAATTAAAGTTTAAATATATTAAGGGTTATAGTCGGGGGTTAAGTTTAGGGTTCGGATTGGGGTCAAAAGTTCAATCTAGGAAATAAAAAAAAACCACTATTTTTGGTTTTTGCCCTATAACTCGCAAAAAAAAATGCAGAAAAACATGGAAACAAACATATTTCTGAACTCGGGACAACATTTAGAAACTATTTAGACAAGGTCTTTTTTAATGATTGTATTTGTGTAAATTATTTTTTAGGTCAAAGTTAGAAAAAGTGTTTGTTTTCCCAATATATTTTATGATTTTTTGTAGTAAATTATAAGATATGATGAACATAATGGTATCCAAGCTCTTCTTATGATGATAAAAACAACATATCATTTGTGTGGGTATAGTATGTGAGAAAGAAGAAAATTACAGCTAAACACAAACACGTCAAGTGGGCTTGTCATTAAGCGGTTAAACAATTACCAAGCAGGTGCAAATGATCATCAATTTACTATGTAGGTTAAAACATTTATTATGTATGTGCAGAAGTGGTCTTCATGAAATGACTTGCAAAACGTCAATACTCCCGACATTTAAACAAGGCTAACTGACTCAACTATGCACAGAAACACAGGATGCAGAAATATGACAGTGGGTGCTCTGGACTGATGTGTCAAAATTTGAAATATTTGGCTATAGCAGAACACAGTATGTTTGCTGAAGCGCTGGAGCACTGTACATGAATGAATCTCTGCAGCCAACACAACAGTGAAACATGGTGAAGGTACTGTACATGGCAAGTGCTGGACTGCATTCTGCAAATGGGAGCTGGGGATTTGGTCAGAATTAATAGACCTCAATGCTTAGAAGTACAGGGAGATACTTATCTATCAATGCTAAGAAGTACAGGCAGATACTTATCTACCAATGCTAAGAAGTACAGGCAGATACTTATCTACCAATGCTAAGAAGTACAGGCAGATACTTATCTACCAATGCTAAGAAGTACAGGCAGATACTTATCTACCAATGCTAAGAAGTACAGGCAGATACTTATCTACCAATGCTAAGAAGTACAGGCAGATACTTATCTACCAATGCTAAGAAGTACAGGCAGATACTTAACTAAATTAACTAAACTTTTATTTACACTGATGTTAGTTTTTTTTTTTATACAAATAATCTATTACCATGTCTATTTTTGAAAGCATTCTTACTTAACATCATGTTTTCAAACCTGCCTTAAACTTTTGCACAGTACTGTATGTTAGTATGTGATCAGTTTAACCTCTTTGCAGCATTGAACATACCAGGTATGTCACGGATAACCTGTCAATTAGCGACAGAGGACATACATGGTACTTTCTGCAGTGAAACCTGCATGCTTAGCCGGTGTTCCAACACCAAAATTTGTCCCTAAAGCCACCGCAATCACTATGTGGGTGCCATATTGGATGGCAGCATGTTCCTCAAATATGGTGTTGCTCTGTTACTGGTCCTTGAATGCCCCTAGAGGCAGTCAGCAACATTGCATTGAAAAAAGACAAAACTAACTCAACATCTAAATTAACGCTAGATCTAGGGTTAGGGTTGGATTTAGGATTACAGGTGGGTTAGGGATAGAATTAGGGTTAGTTCTAGGGTAGGGTGATGATTAGGGTTGGGGTCAAAAGGTCACTGTAGGAGAAAATGGTTAGGAAACAAAACACTACTTTTGGTTAATGCCTTATAGCTTGCAAAAACTACAGAAAAATATGTAAACATGGCATATTTCAAACTCAGGATACTCATTAGAAACTATTTAGACGGGGTCTATGTAATTGTTTAAAAGATTTTTCAGGTCAAAGCTACAAATAGTGGGGGGGGGGGGGGGGTTCAATCATATTTTATAATTTATTCTAGTAAATTATATCATATGATGATAATGGTATCTAAAGAAAGCCCTTTTTATGGCGATAAAACCAGTATATAATATATATGGGAACATTACATGAGCAAGAGGAAAAATACAGATAAACACAAATACCACAGAAATGTTAAAACAACTATTGTCAAGCATTATAGAAACATTTAAAAACAGTCCTTTCACTAATGGGTTAAGAGTCTGTCTCTCAGCTTCTAACCAATACAAGAAGAATAGAAAAGACTCCATAATGTTTACCATGTGATACTCACTTGGAGTTTAGTCACAGAGCTGTTGCCAAGCACGTTGTATGTTGTATGCTGTATGAATGGTGATACCCTGGTAGGTCATAGATGTGCAGGGTATAGTATATAAGTTGTTAGTTTATCTTCTTCCGGTCGGCTACTCTCTAAGATCCATAGGTAATTGGGTCATAGGAGGACAACCCAGTGGTGTATCTTGATTTTGTGCTGCCCTAGGCAGACAAAATCCGGGCACCCCCCTACCCAAGCTGTACACCCACGTTACACACCTAAGACATGCCCCATCATTCAGACTCACATCAAGCTCATACTCCCATCACACACACACTCCCATCACACTCAGTCACACACTCCTACTCCCATCACACTCAGTCACACACTCCGACTCCCATCACACTCCGTCACACACATTGTCTCCCATCACACACACTCTGACTCCCATCACACTCAGTCACACACACTGTCTCCCATCACACACACGCTGACTCCCATCACACTCAGTCTCTCACACACACACACACACACACACTCCCATCAGCACTTACCTTTCCCTGGTGGCAGGCAGCATGGTCCCTCCATGCTGCCTGTTCAGCTTCCCGGCGATTGTGCCGACAGGCCACGTGACCGGGCGCGGGTATGACGTCAGCGCGCCTGTCACGTGACTGTCGGCACTTCCGTGTCGGCACACTGCACGGGGAGCCGAACAGGCAGCACGGAGGTTTCTCCATGCTGCCTGTTCGGCTCCCCGTGCAGCCTGGCAGGCAGAGCGATGGTGAGGGGGGATCTTCCGATCGCCTCTCACCTCCGTCTCTGCCTGCAAGCGCGGTCTATTTTTTTTTTTTTTAAAGGGCCGCGTTTTTTTTTAACATTTTTTTTTTTTTTTACATTTTTTTTCTTTTCAGTGCTGGGGGGCCACGCACTTTACTGTAACCTACTTGATCATTTGGATAGTCTTCACAGTTCTGCTGATTAGTACATCTCCACTTAATTTTCACTTATATAAAGGGCTACACTACCACGCCCTCTCTTTTATTATAGTATAATCACTTTTTTATCTATTTATTTTTTCTCTCCCCCCCTCCCCCACCTAGGCACTTGTCCTAAACTTAGTCTCCCATCCTATGACTCCGATTTATGCATCTGATTATGGTAGACAAATATACAGTATTTGGAGATGTATCTGTACCGGCAATTATGTTTAAATGTTGTTTGTATGTGTAATATGACTATTTGTAATTATCGGTAATTTTTGATAAAAATAAAATAAAGATTATTGGGGAAAAAAAAAGAGTCTGTCTCTCAGCTTTTAACCAATACAAGAAGAATAGAAAAGACTCCATAATGTTTACCATGTGATACTCACTTGGAGTTTAGTCACAGAGCTGTTGCCAAGCAATATTGAAGCACTGGTTAGGGACTTATATATTATAAATATGAATTTTGGACCAACTTATACACCAGGGTTATTTTTTACATATCTATAATAAAAAAAATCAAAGCAGTGTCTCCGACAGATGTGGTGCAATGTTTGTGTAGGTTTGAAATGTTTTGACCTCCAACACAAGGTAAAATAGCATTTGTTTAAACTTAAACTTTTCTCAAGATTACACATATTCAAACAATTATATTGTTATACAATTCAACAGTGTGATACATCACCAGAACCAAGTTTCGCTGTAGGAACATCTGGAGTATCTTTTGCAAGACCTGTAGTCATTCCTGTATGGCCTCTAAGTCGGTGAATACATTCTCAAGTTGATTGTGTTGCTGTCGTAAATTAGTTTAATACAGTGTATCAACACACTATAACAAATGTTATATACATTTTTTATGACTATTATTGCACTTATTACTACGCATCCCATCTCATAATTTATTAGATTAGAAGTTTCAGGAGGCTACGATGTGCAAACTACTTAACATCTGCCCTGCGGATAATAGAATTGGGTCAAGTTCATTCAAAGTACCTCTTGTAGTGGTATAAGTAATATACATAGCAATCTGTTAAAATCTCTAAAAAACGAATCTCTGTCCTATATAACTAAACACATCCCATATTTCATGTTTGTTATCCTTTAATCTTTCGATAGATTGAAAGGTGACAGCATTCCCTGTGCCTTTCTTGTGCTCAACAACACTGTGAATTCATATAGTTTCTTTCATTCTTCTGTATTTTCTATCCTAATCTTTCCACTCTCTCTGAATAAACAATCATCACAACCCATGAGGCAGCAGCTCAAAAAAAGCTGTGCTGATGGGGTGACAGCATGAATTTTAAACTGCAAGTTGTCTCTATGGCCTTAATAGCTAATGATAACTGTGCAGGGGTCCATTGCAATGTGTCATGTGAGTTAAGGCATGGAGGTACTGTTCAGGTCGGCATGTCTATGGATGTGAATGTACATACTTTTTAGTTTATTAATCTACCCCAGCATATGAATCTTCTCCTACCTATGTCTGTCTAGCTATCACGTCAATTACTAGAGGCTAATCCACTTTTAGATGCTATTTCTATGTGTGCCACATTTATACATCACCCCCACTGAGACAAAGTGAACAAAGTAAGTTGAGTCATTCCAATTTTTTAAATGGCCTTGACTCACTCGGACAACATATTTATGATAGCATTTGACAAAAACATAATCAATCATCAATATGCTCAATAGCGATATTTGCACGTAGTCGTTATAAAACTGTCAACAGTGCGTGTAAGGCTTTTATATTCTTCCACTTCTTTACAATTTTGCCCCTCTCTTTGAAGGGAGTCTGGCTACTCACTGCACATCACCTAGGTGGGGATGGGATGGTTCAGCGCAGCTGCATTAACGCAGCCGCTTCACTGTCCCCTATCGCATGATGGCAGCCAGATCATCGCGGGGACGGTTCATCGTGGGATCGCTGAAGGTATTATTCTGGCGGGGGAGGGGTAGCATTAGTATTTGGGTTAATCTTAGTAATAGGGTTTGGGGGGGTTCATTTTAGTATTAGGGTCTGGGGGTTCATTTTAGGCTTAGAGTTTGTTCACTTTAATATTAGGGTCTGGGTGTTGATTTTAGGGTTAGGGGGTTAATTTTAGTATTAGGGTTTGGGGGGGTTCATTTTAGTATTAGGGTTCGGGAGTAGTTTTAGCGTTAGGGTTCGCGGGGTAATTTTAGCATTAGGGTTTGGAGGTTAATTTTAGTATTAGGGCTTGGGGGCTCACTTTTAGGGGGTTCATTTATTAGGGGGGTTCATTTATTGGGGGGTGTACGTTTGTAAGCGCTGATCTGTCAGCGCTTACGTTGCCACAATGAAGGGGCCGCGTTCATCCACACCATTAACAGTTCAGCGTGCAAACAGACACGCTGAACTGTCAGCGGTGAAGAAGTGTCCTAGACCCCTCCCAGGTTGGGAAGCACTGGCTATTTTGAAAGTGCATAATAGTATTTGACATGCATTTTATCAAATGACCCAGAAAGTTCTGTAGAACACTGCATGCTCTGACAATGGAGCACATCGAGTGGTAGGCACAAGGAGAGTTTTATATAAAGGTAATTCCTGGACAAAGTTCTAAAATTGAACCTATTAGTTCCACTGGTTTCGATGGTGACTATTAGAAATTTGACCCATAACTGATCATTATAGATAACCCTATGCCACTGGGATAGGCTAGTTTACATTCCCTAGGGTGCAGGCGGTGCTGCGGCTTTGTTTAGCTATACCTGTTTTCCAGTGCACCTCCATCCCATGTATACAGTTTCTATGCCTATAGCCTTTATATGGTAAAGATGAAGATTAATTGCCTTAACAAATTTAGTGTTTCCTTAGACCACTATATTCAATGTCAGACTAAACACATTAGAGGAAACTTCATTTATAAGGTGAAGCAGCAAAAAAGGGTTTGATAGATGTTATGTATATCACTGTATGTGCAGCAATGAAAAAATGACTGTCAGTCATTCTGATGTTCAACAAGAATATACAAACTATGGCTGACTGTGATAATTCCTTGTGTCTTCGTTACTAGTTGTTATTCATGCGCAGATTAAATTAAGGATATTTGTGAAAAAGTGGCAGGTGGGATTATATTTCCATTCATTTTTCAAACTGAAACGTGCAAACCAAACAAATTCTCATATCCATTAAACTATGAAAATTTTTTTTTTTTTTAAGAATAGAAAATGTTGATATTCTAATTTGTGAAAATATTACTTTTTATTTTTATTTTTTAGCAATAATCAGTAGAACATGGCATAACCTAACGTGATATCATTAGTGCTGCACAGTGATAACAATGTCATTTACAATGAAAGAGAGGTCACATTCCATCCCAATGAATTTAATGGACTGGGATTATTTCCCCCAATTACAATTCCTATAATGTCATTTTAAAATAACTCTCCATATTAATACATGTCAAACATAAACCTGTGAATTGAAATTTACATAGTGAGATCACTGTGAATGGATTGTGCTTTTGAAATAAGTATTCAATGGAGCTCAGCTATATATAAGTAGAAAAGGCATTTCTGGAACAAATATTTCATTTTTTTCCTTTGTCTTACATCGTGTATGCGCTTATGGGGTCACAACTTTCCACTGTTTTGCAGCCTGTCACTACTCCCATTCTATTTGTCATGTCCCTGACACAGGGAGACCTCCAGTAATGTTTGCAGCTGTCAGAAGAAGAGGAAGCTGAGAGCCAAGCTGGTGGATAGCTGACAAGAAGCTTGTGCAGTAAAAGTGTTCTCTTTGCAAGGTTTTAATGAGGCATATCTGCTGTGTTTTTATCAGCAAGTTAAACTAGCTTTCTTTTTATGCACTGGAAATGTGCAGTGTCTGGTTTCCTAATTATATTAATTTGTAAAACCATGGAGACTCACCTGTTAATCATTTCTTTATACAGACGGTATCCCTGGTCCAAAATGCTTGGGATAAGAAGTATTTTGGGAAATGGGTCATTTTAGATAACAGATCATGTTCACCAATAAGATATATTAAAGCCTCTCAGCACTCATGAAATACAGTAGTTTCAATGCAAATATATGTGAGGCACAACTGGGAAACCTACCGTATGCATGTCAGACCTGCACACGTGCCATTATATTACCTTATGTGGGTGTGGGGGAATCTGAGCATGCATGGAAAGGGCTATATAGCAGGTTTAGGGGGCTGGACACTAAATACACAGTTATATTATTGCATTCTGACAGGTGTGTATGGAATTTGCAAATTGTTGCAAAATCCCCAAAACTGATCATTTTGTATGAGGGATTTCTGGATAAGGGATACTCAACCTGTAGATAATTATGTGACTATTCTAAATGAGAACGGAACGAGTACAATTCTACACATAATTAATGTCTCTTTAGGAAGCGTTTTATTTTTTTATTATAAAATCTGAAGTGTATTTTAATGTGCCATTTAATTCACTTTGAATATTTCAGTAAATATCAATATGCTGATTAGACAAAAGTACTATACCCATTGCATCATCACAATCTGGTCTTTATACACTCATTTCACAGCACTAACTGTCATGTTTATTTACAATCAGGAAAGCCCTGCTGTCAGTAAAGGACCAAAGCAGAATAGTGTCTCTAAAGACCAGGTTGTTATGATAATACATAGACCATACCTGTTCTCAAAGTGGTTTAAAGCTACTGAGCTAATCCATACCAATGCACCTGATTAGACGTAACAGGGGGGATATGATAGAAACATTTAAATACATAAAGGGAAGAGAGTAACCCAGTAAAACACAGTAAAGGAAGAGAGTATTTTTAAAAGAAGAAAAACTACCTCATCTAGAGGACATAGTCTTAAATTAGAGGGGCAACGATTTAAAAGTAATATCAGGAAGTATTACTTTACTGAGAGGGTAGTGGATGTATGGAATAGAAAAAAATTGGGCAGACTAGATGGACCGAATGGTTCTTATCTGCCGACACATTCTATGTTTCTATTACACGCAAATTATGTCACCATTCGAGAGGTTCCACAAAAATTGTACAATGTGAATTTCACAGTTAACTCTGGTAAGATATTGGTTAAACTATATGCAGAGCATAGAAAATTACAGAGAAAATGTAATTGACATTACTTTATCAATTAGTGGCCTTTTGCAGACATCTTGCCTATTCTTGGCTAATTAGGTAATGTTCAAGGAGGCATTTCCTCTGACATGTGGCACTGATTAAGTTTTTTGTAGGGCTAACACATAGAGACAGTGTTTTACTGTGTTGGTCATTTAACTTATGCTATTCCTTCGATGCAGTGTTTTTAGGTGTTTCCAGCTCAACACCTTCTCTGCAGCAAGGCCATGTTGTAAACCAAAATCTTCACACTTACTGTTGTGGGTACCACTGCCAATTATCCTTATTTTGGTGCAATGGCTGGAAATAAGACTTCTCCATTATGATATATGAGGAGAACCATTTTTACCCAGTCTTGCAGACTTGTAAGGCGCTATCTTGAGAAATATTCCACACTAATTATTCTCTCTTCCAATCACCATTAGGAAGATATCAACTTGACAAACATACATAGACCTAGTTACAAGGTTAGAAGGAGATACCATCATGATTTTGCTGTTAAGTATTTTGGTAATGGACTTTGTAAGCCTGCCACCAGTAGAAATGATAATATAATTAGCTTCATTAACAAGATTTTGTTTCAGAACACATTCAAAAATTCACAAAACATAATTTATTGGACAGACGAAGGCATACAAAACGTTAACGTCACGAATGAACACATTTTAAGTGAAATATGTCTGAATTTGGTAATCTGATCAAAATCCCTTTTTCTTCCATGGTCTTGTTTAGTACACCACCCTGAAAAAGAATTAAATTCAAGGAGTGTTAAAATATTTTTAAATATTAAAAAGAAACAAATAACTTATATATCACTTAAAATAGTTCTATTTCAAAATGACACAAATTATATATAACTGTCTGCCACCAAATCAAAATCAGAAAGCAAATACATAAAGAAAACAGTAGTCAAGGTTGTTTAACAAAAAAGCCCCCTATGCACAAGTGGCTAAATAGCCTCTAATGCAGTTTCTTTTTATTATAGTATTTTAAGCTATACTTTCCTAAGGCTATTCATTATATTGTTTTCTGACCGTATTTTTTTTTTATTTTGGAATTATGGACTCCAGAGATAACATACATTAAAGTTTACCATTTATGCTTTTTTAATTGAAATATTTGACACATTGTTTATAATATTAAACATTAGGTAAATAAGTACATTTATTAAAACACAAATACTGGTGACCCCAGATTTTATGGTACTCCTTACTTAAGCGCAATTAGGCACATCATATAATACGTAACAATAACCTTAAAAGGGGAAATATAATTATAACCAAAAATAATACAATATTACAGATAATGGGGATTTTTCTCCACAAGAATGTCAAGAGAATGTTTAATGAGCCCTTCATCTGGGTTATTTAAAAACTGGTAAACACCGGAACACAACAATCCTTCAATATATCTGATAACCAGTTCTTCCTGCAGTTAGAGAAGCAAAGGGCAGAAATGGCAGCGATGTGGGAACTGGGATTCTTGCATAGAAGCCTCCGTCCTCTGTATCCTGTTTGTTCATGTAAAGGTTAAAGATAGCTTGTTCGGAAGAGATTGTCCAAGAACTCATGTCAGTGCATAATGTGGTAAAATGTGAATGTACTTAGAAAGGTAATGGCTACATACAGGTGACTGTTATTATCTGTGAAAAGCTGCTACATTTTTCCAGAATTTATATACATAAATCTTTGGTGGATGATGAGGCAAACTACTCTTTACTTCTTCGGCCAAGTTTCCTCACTGGCCAGCAGGTCACTCCATGGCTCCTAACTGTCCCGGCTCCGACCGGACAGCCCAGATTTCTGAGTCTTGTCCAGCGGTCCTGGGTTCTTCCTTCGTTGTCTCAGAGTACATGGACAGTAATTTAAATGAACAAGAGCATATCAAGTCTTCTGAGCATGTGCAAATGCTTTCCAAGTACATATTAATGCATGGACCAGTTGGCACACTGGCAGATCCATCAGTGTACTGCCATACCTCTGTCGCAGGACCCTCACATTTTTTGAGGTTTTGTGGTCGTATCCTGTTTTTCAACCCAAAAAGGTGGGAGCTATGGGCACATTAATAAAGATTGCACTGTCAAAAGTAATACTAGCCTTAGGCAAAATGTGCTTATGAAGAAAATTTAATAATAGGACAAGGGGAATCTGACCACCGGTGAATATGTCAATCTCCAGCGTACACATCATACCACAAACTAAATATAAAATGTCACGATAACTGGACTGCAATTCTAAGAGTGCTCCAAATAAACTTTTGTTTGTTATATTTCATGTCATGTTTAAAGCTGAACAAGTTCTGTGTGACTCATCGATTGTTATCTGTTAATTAGTTTTACTGTTAAGTGATTATGTCCATTCCATGCTTGTACCAATTTAATGACTGGACCTAGTGACCTAGTGGGGAACTATATCCTCCCCCCCCCCCCCCCCCCCCCCAGTATTGTATGCTTGATGTAATTATGACTGTATATTTGTGTGCTGTTCCTGTAATAAATTGTCATTCTTACTTAACTCTAACACTGGTATCGTCTAGTGACTTTAGAGCAGGTCACGCTAAAGCTCTTGTAAGGATTAACTAATCACAGCGCTGGTTCGGTCTAGTGGTTTGGTTATTGCCACAATAGGCTGGTGTTGGAGGAGCAGCTCTGAGCAAGGAAGCAGAGCTTTTAAACTGAGGTACTCAGTCGGAGTACCAAGGGTTCCATCACATAAAGATTTTATTTTTATATACTGAGTGATTTGCCAGGAAGTAGTCACTAATATTTCTCTAGTTTTTAAGTATAAACTGATGAATATAAGAAATCCCTTCATAGATATTTCAGATTTTTCAAGCAAAGCAGTATAGTTAAAGTTCATCATTTGCAAAAACTATTGAACAAACTTATTAAGATTTAAAATGTTGAAGAGTGGAAACTGTTTATTATGCTTTAACCTGTTCACTAGTTTCAAAATAAAATTCAATTGAAAGGAGATGTTTTTAAAATTTCCCCTTGATCCATCCCATAAGCAAGTTTTTATGAATCTGGCTGTGCATCTGCCCATGCCCAGAACGTCACCCTTTGAAAATAATTGGGCAAGTGCATTGATGGCACTATGTAGTGGTGGAAGATTAGTATGCAGGGGAAGATTTATTCTAGAAAACAACACAGAACAGATTGTTTTGTAACAAAAACTAAAATGTACTTAATTGATTTTATCACTTAAATAAATAATAAATATGTTATGCTTGTCTCTTGAAATAAATAACCAAAGTTCTTAGAAAAAACATAGGCATACTTTATACGTGATTTTCTATGGCTCTCTTTCTGATGATACATCCCCGTCTGCTCCGCTACTTGCACTGGGATCTTCCTTACTGCGAGGGACGCTCTTCTCCCGGCTGGAGTCAGATGTTACCTTGGTCCTGGTCTTTTCTTTTCTTTGCTGTTGCTTTTCAAGTTTTGCAAGCTATATCCAACAAGAGAAAAAAAAGAAAGAAAAAAAGAACAAATCTGTTTATTGAGGATGTCCATATTGTTTGCTTGTTTGTACCTATTTTCAATTGATAGTTTTTGGGGGGGTTTTCGAGCAACATACTGTATGTGTCCCTTATAGTGGTGGTAGGAAAGATGTCACTAAGTGTGTAGCATTTCAGCTCTTCCATGTTCTATTGGAAGATATAAGGAGCACGGACCAAGTCAACAGATACTCAACCACATTAAATCACACATACCAGGTTCCCTAAGGTGATGCTATTCTTAGAGAAGAAAGGTCAGCTGCTGAGTCAAGGTGATTAAGAGATCGCTAGTTTGATAAACGTTTAACTAACAAACTTAACAAAAAAATAAGAATAGAATATCTGCTATTGAAGACTCAGACAATTATATATATATATATATATATATATATATATATATATATATATATATATATATATAAAATCAGGCATCCGAAGAAATGAATAATTATTTAAAAATACTGCTCTTCCCCTTCGATTTATTTGAAAAAAACTCGTCTTATAATCGAGCAAATACTGTACTATCCAGAGTAGGACCAAGGAGTATGATCCAATTATAACCAATTGGGAAAAAGAACTTAATATTAATATAATTAAACAAGATTGGACATCTGCTCTCCAAAGAGTAAACAGAGCCATTCGTGATCTATATGTGGTAGAAAATCACTTTAAAGTCACAAATAAGTGGTAACTGGTTCCTAAGAGGCTATCGAATAAATGTAGGCTCGGATATCAGATCTTTGTTGGGGTTGTTAATATGCAGTAGGTACATACCTACATATATAGTGGGGGTTGTGAAAGAACTAGAAATCTCGGGATGATGGTCACAGATTTGTTAAAAAAACAGAAGATAATATCTGCCTTCCGAAGTATTTTTGCATAACCTAACTTGGCCTATTATGAACCAGGATCCAATGTAACTAGCTATACACTGCCTGGCAACTGCTAAAATCCTTATAGCAAGAGAATAGAGACAGAATAATGATTTTTTTTTTGGCCACAACTTAAGAACAATGTAAAAGGTTTAAGTTGGTGCTTAACTACATCTCCGAAAAAATAAAATAGTCAAATAAAGATGTTTGGAAAAAACACTATTACATTTTTGACCTTGTGATAAATTCTTGCACATTTTCTCTCCTTCTCTTGGCAATGTGTGAGTCTGTTTTTGCAACTATGACTTATGTACAGTCAGGTCCATAAATATTGGGACATCGACACAGTTCTAATCTTGTTGCCTCTATACCCCAACACAGTGGGTTTGAAATGAAACAAAGAAGATGTGCTTTAACTGCAGACTTTTAGCTTTAATTTGAGGGTATTTACATCAAAATCAGGTGAAGGGTGTAGGAATTACAACAGTTTGTATATGTGCCTCCCACTTTTCAAGGGACCAAAAGTAATGGGACAGATTAACAGTCATAAATCAAACTTTCACTTTTTTAAATACATGGTTGCAAATCCTTTGCAGTCAATTACAGCCTGAAGTCTGGAACGCATAGACATCACCAGACACTGGGTTTCATCCCTGGTGATGCTCTGCCAGGCCTCTACTGCAACTGTTCCTGCTTGTTCTTGGGGCATTTTTCCTTCAGTTTTGTCTTCATCAAGTGAAATGCATGCTCAATCAGATTCAGGTCAGGTGATTGACTTGGCCATTGCATAACATTCCACTTCTTTCCCTTAAAAAACTCTTTGGTTGCTTTTGCAGTATGCTTCGGGTCATTGTCCATCTGCACTGTGAAGCGCTGTCCAATGAGTTCTGAAGCATTTGGCTGAATATGAGCAGATAATATTGCCCGAAACACTTCAGAATTCATCCTGCTGCTTTTGTCAGCAGTCACATCATCAATAAATACATGCTTCACTGATGAGGTGGTATTCTTTGGATCATGAGCAGTTCCTTTCCTTCTCCATACTCTTCTCTTCCCATCACTCTGGTACAAGTTGATCTTGGTCTCATCTGTCCATAGGATGTTGTTCCAGAACTGTGAAGGCTTTTTTAGATGTTGTTTGGCAAACTATAATCTGGCCTTCCTGTTATTGAGGCTCACCAATGGTTTACATCTTGTGGTAAACCCTCTGTATTCACTCTGGTGAAGTGTTCTCTTGATTGTTGACTTTGACACACATACACCTACCTCCTGGAGAGTGTTCTTGATCTGGCCAACTGTTGTGAAGGGTGTTTTCTTCGCCAGGGAAATAATTCTTCGGTCATCCACCACAGTTGTTTTCCATGGTCTTCCGGGTCTTTCGGTGTTGCTAAGGTCACCGGTGCGTTCTTTCTTTTTAAGGATGTTCCAAACAGTTGATTTGGCCCCACCTGTTTTTGCTATCTCTCTGATGGGTTTGTTTTGTTTTTTTCAGCCTAATGATGGCTTGCTTCACTGATAGTGACAGCTCTTTGGATCTCATATTGAGAATTGACAGCAACAGATTCTTTTATCTGCTCCTTGTAAATGGGATAATGAGGGAATAACACACACCTGGCCATGGAACAGCTGAGCAGCCAATTGTCCTATTAATTTTGGTCCCTTGAAAAGTGGGAGGCACATATACAAACTGTTGTAATTCCTATACCGTTCACCTGATTTGGATGTAAATACCCTCAAATTAAAGCTAAAAGTCTGCATTTAAAGCACATCTTGTTTTGTTTTTTTCTTTTCAAACCCATTGTGTTGGTGTATAGAGCCAAAAAGATTAGAATTGTGTCGATGTCCCAATATTTATGGACCTGACTGTATTTAGATTTAAAAGTCATGCTGAAATGTTTTAATGTATTTTATGTTTGTATGTTTTTCGTATCTTTATTGAAAATAAAAAAGATTTATAATTTTAAAGAACCAACAGGATTGAATGTCTATTTAGACTGAATATGCAAGTAAATGTCATTAAGGAGCATATTTGTGTTCAAGGAAAACTATATATAAAATACAAGAGAGCATATAAAGCTTCACGAGTGGAAATGCACAGAGAAGTTGTGCTCCCAATGAATACACAGCAACATAACTGCAAAACACCTGTCAAGGTATGAAAACATTTGCACATTTATCAGTAACATTTTATAAAACAATATTTCATAGGGAATTATTTTACAGAGCTAACATTACGATCAATTTGTGCCCATTTCAGTCATTCCCAATATAAATGTTTAAATAAGCAGTGTTTATTATTTAAATAGTTACGTTGCAAATAACATATAGACGGATAGTAGTGAATAATATATGATAAGTAATGTCATGGATCTAACTACGAGCCCATATTGTACAGGTCTCTTTTGTATAGCTGCCCACAAATCCCTTCTTTCTCATCATATACTTGTGTACTTTAATCAATTTTTAACATGCATTTCCGCTTCTCTACTCCCACATAATCAAGAGATGGAATTAAACATACAGACACAGTGAATCTACCATACAAAAGGGAATTTAATGTTAGCAATTGTGTTTCCTGATGTTGAAAACAGCAATAAGAGGTGACTGATTTAACTCGCTCAGAACATAAAAACAAACCAATCCCTACTGACATAGATAGTCACATTTTAAATAGAGGCAAAAACACAGACACAATGTAATTTAATTTGTACATACATATTAAAGAGGTAGTAAATGGCAACATTTCTTTGGTGGCACCACTGATAATCCTTTAATCATGTGCCTTCTGGAAAAAAACATTACATTATGTAAAGCAGCTAAGTCCTTTGAGAATGCTACACCGCATTCTCTCATGTGATGGCCAGTTCATTGCGGGATCGCGCACAAGGGGAGTATTATTAGTATTAGGGTTTAGGTATTAGGGCTAAGTATTAGGGATTAGGTGTTAGTATTAGGGGTTACAGTTAGTATTAGGGGTCAGGGTTAATGTTAGTATTAGGGGTATGTATTTGTGTTTGGGGGGTTAGTATTAGGGTTAGGGAATCTTTTAAGGGGGTTAATTTATTAGGGGGGGGTTACTGTATTTGTAAGCGCTGACAGTTCAGCGATGAACTGTCAGCGCTTAAACTGCTGAGATAACACGACCGCATTGCCATTCAACACTGGAAGTTGAGCGCTGAAACTGCCGCGATTAACTGTCTTTAACACCTTGGTGGAGTCTGTCAGACTGATACAAGACCTAATCTTCACCTTGCAAAGTAGGGATCTAGCTCATGTAAACAAGTGGTCAGCCTGGATAACCTATATCATGCCAGAAATGAGAGGCACCGTTTTGCCATTATTTGTACTCACTTTGATGAAAAAGAAACTTTTCTACAAACTTGAGACTAACACACAAATGGCAACTATGAGTGACGAATACACGATGTTAAATAGAGCTTAACATATTTGACTGCAAAAAGACGGTAGTGGCACTGGCTGGGGGAGATCAAAAGATCCCCCCTCACCAGCCCTCGGCATGCTGTGCTGGGTCCGGGAGGGGGCGGAGCTAACCGGCTCAGTGGTGTAGCTCCGCCCCCACCCTGTGAAGCAGAGCAGCGTCTGCTTCACAGGGAGCCACGGACAGCAATAGAAAGTGCTGCTCGGCTCCCCATGCTTAATGCAGGCATGGGGAGCCGAGCAACACTTTCTATTGCTGTCTGTGGCTCCCTGTGAAGCAGACGCTGTGTGATAATCAGATATAAGGAGGAGTGAGAGACCGCTATGCAGGATAAACCAGGGTATGCGAAAATAGAATAGTCGGGTACAAATCCAAGATCAGGGGAATCGGCAAACTTTATTTTCGTAAACAATCCAGAATCAGGGGAATCAGCAATCTTCATAAACGTTAAACAATCCAGGGTCATACACAGAAAAGCAGCAAAACGGATAACAGACCAGGAGTAGGGAAACCAGAAGATCAGAATAATCCAGGGAACAATCCAAATCGGCAACAAGTAATCAAGTATAGGAAAACGCCAGGAGTTCAGGGAAAACACGAGAATCACCAAGCACAGGTATTACTGTGAGGAGCACTTTTAAATGTTCCCGCTAGTCGCGTGCTGACGTCATCGGGGGCGCGCCTGAGCTCCGATAGTGGAGAAACGCGCGTCCCCGGCTGTGTGTAATCAGGTACAGCCGGGTGCGCGATTAGGAGAGGATACTCTGGGGATCTGCTGCGAGGTAAGTTATGACAGTTCCCCCTCCGAGGACGAGACCTCCGGGCTCGCCAATGACCTGGTCGATCGGGATGGAGTTCATGAAAGTCGTGAATCAAAGTATCAGCGTGAATCATTCTAGCTGGTTCCCAGGATCTGTCTTCAGCACCATACCCTTTCCAATGAACAAGATATTGTAACTGTCCACGATACAACCTGGAATCTAGGATCTGTTCCACCTCATATTCCTCCACGCCATCTATGACTATAGGTTTAGGGGGTGACACGAATCTACCGGGAAAGGTATTTTCTATCCAGATTTTGAGTAGGGACACATGGAACACGGGATGTATCCTCATAGAAGAGGGTAGGTCGAGTTTCATGGCAGATGGTGATATTACTTGTGTAATTACGAAAGGACCTATGAATCTTGGACCCAACTTTTTGGTAGGACATGTCAATTTCAAGTGTTTAGTTGATAGCCAGACCTTGTCACCCACTTTGTAAGATGGTGCAATAAGCCTATGACGATCCGCAAACGTTTTGTATCGTAGTTGTGACTGAGTTAGGGTGTTTCGAAGTAGGGAGTAAGTATGTGTGAGGTCTTTGACATGGGTCGTGACTGATGGAACAACACTGGGAATAGGGGCTCCCGGGAGCATAGACGGATGAAACCCATAGTTGACAAAGAAAGGTGACATCTTAATAGAACTATGGATGTGATTGTTGTAAGCAAACTCCGCCAAGGGTAAATATCTGAACCAATCATCCTGGAGATAGGTCGTGAAACAGCGTAGGTATTGTTCTAAGGTCTGGTTGGTACGTTCTGTTTGACCATTACTCTGGGGGTGAAAAGCTGTGGAGAGAGCACGCTGTATATGTAATTCTGTACAAAAGGATCTCCAAAATCGAGATGTGAATTGAGAACCTCGATCGGAAACTATATTTTCAGGAAGTCCATGCAGACGGAAGATCTCTCGTATAAAAAGTTCGGCGGTCTCTTTGGCAGAAGGAAGATTGGTATGTGGTATGAAATGGGCCATTTTAGAGAATCGATCTACAACAATCATTAAGGTAGTATGATGTCCGGAGCTTGGTAAATCTGTGATGAAATCCATGGATATATCTGTCCAAGGGTTGGTAGGTACTGGTAGAGGTTGAAGAAGACCTGATGGTTTGTGGTGATCTTCTTTTGCTCGGGCACAGACGGCACAGGATTTGACAAATCGATATACCTCATCCTGTAGTTTAGGCCACCAGAACATGCGTGAGATGAGGTCTTTGGTTTGCTGTACCCCCCCGTGGCCGGCTGCTGGAGAGTCGTGATAGAACTGGAGAACCTGTAAGCGTGCTTCAGGTGGAACAAAAACTCTATTGTTATAATAAAAAAGACCTTGACTTGGGGTTACGGGATATTGGTTTGGTAGACAGGAGGGAGAAGAATGTGTCCGTATGTTTTCCCAAATGGTTTGTGTGACAGCCAAAAAGTTTCCAGCAGGTAGAATATTACCCGGGGTGTTGAGAGATTGGTCTTCTTTTTCTGCCATACGAGAGAGAGCATCGGCCTTGAGGTTGCGGGAACCTGGTCGATAGGTTATGTGTAACTGGAATCGTGTAAAAAATAATGCCCATCTAGCCTGTCTTGGTTGTAGTCTTTTAGCCTTACGTAAGTATTCCAAGTTTTTATGATCCGTGAAGACGGTCACTGGATACTTAGCCCCTTCTAATAGGTGTCTCCATTCTTCTAAGGCCAGCTTGATTGCCAACAATTCACGTTCACCCACATCGTAGTTTCTTTCTGCCGAGGATAGGGTTCGAGAGAAGAAGGCCACCGGATGCAATTGTTCGTCTTTCAGGTGTCGTTGTGACAAAATTGCTCCTACAGCCGTGTCTGAGGCATCCACCTCCAGGGTAAATGAATTGGAAGGTTCAGGGAGAATCAATATCGGGGCCGTGGTAAATCGAGTCTTTAGTAAGTCAAATGCATGTTGAGCTGCAGTTGTCCAGACGAATGCTTTGTCCTTAGAGGTTAGGGAGGAAATGGGTTGGATCACTTTAGAGAAGTTACGGATAAACTTTCTGTAAAAGTTTGCGAATCCTATGAACCGTTGTATGTCTTTCTTATCTGTGGGTGTAGGCCAACGTAGGATTGCATCCACTTTCTTGGGGTCCATTTGGATATTACAAGGAGATAAAATGAATCCCAAGAATTCCACGGATTGTGTCTCAAACACACATTTCTCCAACTTGGCGTACAACTGATGTTGTCTTAGACGAGTAAGGACGGTTTTGACGTGTTCACGGTGTAATGTTAAGGAAGGAGAATATATCAAGATGTCGTCGAGGTAAATGATTACAAACTGATCCAAAACATCGCGGAAAATATCGTTTACAAAATGTTGGAACGTGGCTGGGGCATTGCATAACCCAAAAGGCATTACCTTGTATTCAAAGTGTCCATAGCGGGACCTGAAGGCTGTCTTCCATTCATCTCCTTTCCGAATTCTGACAAGATTATATGCTCCTCGGAGGTCAATTTTAGTAAATATACTGGCTGTACGTAGATGATCTAATAATTCTGAGATCAAGGGTAATGGATAACGATTCTTAGTAGTGATGTTGTTCAATTCTCTGTAGTCGATACAGGGTCTTAATCCTCCATCCTTCTTTTTAACAAAGAATATTCCTGCACCTGCTGGTGATGTGGAAGGTTGTATAAATCCTTTGGTTAGGTTTTCTTCAATATACTCTTTCAGAACCTTCAGTTCGGGTTCAGCCAATGGGTATATTCTTCCAAAAGGTATAGGAGCCCCTGGGAGCAGGTCAATAGGGCAATCATAATGCCTGTGAGGTGGAAGTGTATCAGCTTTCTTCTTTTCAAATACATCATGGAAATCCCGATAGGGATCAGGGACCTTGATTATCGTGCTTGAATCAGAGGTGAGGCATACTGAGGATGATGTGAGACAGTGGTTCACACATTGGGGAGAGGTAAAAGATAGGGTGCCGGTCTCCCAGTTAATCACAGGATTGTGTTTGCGTAACCAAGGGAGTCCCAGTATAATAGAAAAGACAGGAGCTGGTACAATATTAAATTGTAGTGTCTCTTGATGCCCCTCGCCGATGGTGACAATGATTGGTGGGGTCTCATGTGTGATGGGTCCGGTCTTTAGGGAACTGCCATCAACAAGTTGGATATGCATTGGGGCGGATTTTAACCGAGTAGGAATGTCCATAGTTTTGGCCAATTTTGTATCCAAAAAACATCCGCTGGCTCCTGAGTCAATCATTGCGGTCAGAGAGATGGATCCTTTAGTTCCCTGTATGGAGAGAGGGATGGATAAGTGGTGTGAACTAGAAGAAGGGAATATGGTATTGGGTTCAAAAAAGGTGGAGGAAGGCTTACCGTCCATGCGTGGTCGTCGGGAACGACACTCTTTATACATGTGTCCAGGTTTACCACAATATAGGCATAAATTAAGACTCCTCCTTCTATTCTTCTCCTCCTGAGTAAGAGGACCCCGCACTAGTCCAATTTGCATTGGTTCCTCTGTGGAGGTGGGGACCGTAGTGTTGTTTTCTGAGTGAGGGTAATTGTACACAGGAACATGAGTTTGAGGTGAAGTGCTCCTTTCCGCTCTTCTCTCTCTTAATCTTCTGTCAATCTGTGTCACCAGTCTGGTGAGATCATCCAGGGCAGCGGGAATACCAACTCGAGCTAGTTCATCTTTTAATGAGTCTGATAACCCTAGTCGAAATTGGTCCAGCAAGGCCGATTCGTTCCACGTAGTCTCCAGTGCTATCCTACGGAATTCCGTTATATATTCCTCCACAGGTCTGCGTCCTTGTCTAAGGGTACGAAGGGTGTTGGTGGCAGATGCAACTCGGAAAGGGTCTTCATATAAGGAGTCCAGTGCTTGTCGAAATGAAGACCAAGATTCCAATAATGGGCTATTAATATGTAACAGATGATGAGCCCATAACTGGGGTTCTTCTGTAAGTAGGGATATAACGGTGTGGATACGTACGTAGTCTGAAGCATATGTACGTGGTCGTAGAGCAAAGAGGATCTGGCAGGAAGTAATAAAAGTGCGATATTTCTTTCTGTCACCTGTAAATTTATCAGGGAGTACCACTTAGAGGTTAGGGAGGAAATGGGTTGGATCACTTTAGAGAAGTTACGGATAAACTTTCTGTAAAAGTTTGCGAATCCTATGAACCGTTGTATGTCTTTCTTATCTGTGGGTGTAGGCCAACGTAGGATTGCATCCACTTTCTTGGGGTCCATTTGGATATTACAAGGAGATAAAATGAATCCCAAGAATTCCACGGATTGTGTCTCAAACACACATTTCTCCAACTTGGCGTACAACTGATGTTGTCTTAGACGAGTAAGGACGGTTTTGACGTGTTCACGGTGTAATGTTAAGGAAGGAGAATATATCAAGATGTTGTCGAGGTAAATGATTACAAACTGATCCAAAACATCGCGGAAAATATCGTTTACAAAATGTTGGAACGTGGCTGGGGCATTGCATAACCCAAAAGGCATTACCTTGTATTCAAAGTGTCCATAGCGGGACCTGAAGGCTGTCTTCCATTCATCTCCTTTCCGAATTCTGACAAGATTATATGCTCCTCGGAGGTCAATTTTAGTAAATATACTGGCTGTACGTAGATGATCTAATAATTCTGAGATCAAGGGTAATGGATAACGATTCTTAGTAGTGATGTTGTTCAATTCTCTGTAGTCGATACAGGGTCTTAATCCTCCATCCTTCTTTTTAACAAAGAATATTCCTGCACCTGCTGGTGATGTGGAAGGTTGTATAAATCCTTTGGTTAGGTTTTCTTCAATATACTCTTTCAGAACCTTCAGTTCGGGTTCAGCCAATGGGTATATTCTTCCAAAAGGTATAGGAGCCCCTGGGAGCAGGTCAATAGGGCAATCATAATGCCTGTGAGGTGGAAGTGTATCAGCTTTCTTCTTTTCAAATACATCATGGAAATCCCGATAGGGATCAGGGACCTTGATTATCGTGCTTGAATCAGAGGTGAGGCATACTGAGGATGATGTGAGACAGTGGTTCACACATTGGGGAGAGGTAAAAGATAGGGTGCCGGTCTCCCAGTTAATCACAGGATTGTGTTTGCGTAACCAAGGGAGTCCCAGTATAATAGAAAAGACAGGAGCTGGTACAATATTAAATTGTAGTGTCTCTTGATGCCCCTCGCCGATGGTGACAATGATTGGTGGGGTCTCATGTGTGATGGGTCCGGTCTTTAGGGAACTGCCATCAACAAGTTGGATATGCATTGGGGCGGATTTTAACCGAGTAGGAATGTCCATAGTTTTGGCCAATTTTGTATCCAAAAAACATCCGCTGGCTCCTGAGTCAATCATTGCGGTCAGAGAGATGGATCCTTTAGTTCCCTGTATGGAGAGAGGGATGGATAAGTGGTGTGAACTAGAAGAAGGGAATATGGTATTGGGTTCAAAAAAGGTGGAGGAAGGCTTACCGTCCATGCGTGGTCGTCGGGAACGACACTCTTTATACATGTGTCCAGGTTTACCACAATATAGGCATAAATTAAGACTCCTCCTTCTATTCTTCTCCTCCTGAGTAAGAGGACCCCGCACTAGTCCAATTTGCATTGGTTCCTCTGTGGAGGTGGGGACCGTAGTGTTGTTTTCTGAGTGAGGGTAATTGTACACAGGAACATGAGTTTGAGGTGAAGTGCTCCTTTCCGCTCTTCTCTCTCTTAATCTTCTGTCAATCTGTGTCACCAGTCTGGTGAGATCATCCAGGGCAGCGGGAATACCAACTCGAGCTAGTTCATCTTTTAATGAGTCTGATAACCCTAGTCGAAATTGGTCCAGCAAGGCCGATTCGTTCCACGTAGTCTCCAGTGCTATCCTACGGAATTCCGTTATATATTCCTCCACAGGTCTGCGTCCTTGTCTAAGGGTACGAAGGGTGTTGGTGGCAGATGCAACTCGGAAAGGGTCTTCATATAAGGAGTCCAGTGCTTGTCGAAATGAAGACCAAGATTCCAATAATGGGCTATTAATATGTAACAGATGATGAGCCCATAACTGGGGTTCTTCTGTAAGTAGGGATATAACGGTGTGGATACGTACGTAGTCTGAAGCATATGTACGTGGTCGTAGAGCAAAGAGGATCTGGCAGGAAGTAATAAAAGTGCGATATTTCTTTCTGTCACCTGTAAATTTATCAGGGAGTACCACTTGGGGTTCTGATGCAGTGGCCCCGTCCAGTAATACTGGGGTTGGGGGAGGTACCGGGAATGCAGCGGCAGGTTCAGGTGCATTAGCACGAGCAGTTTGCAGATGTTGCACTTGTTGCTGTAATTGGGTCTGCCCGGCTTGTAACTCTTGGATGGATTGAGTCATAGTCGCCAGTTGTTGAGTTAGAGCGGTAAGTGCTTCTGCTAATCCTGCGGCCTCCATATTGATGGCTTGGTGATTATGTGATAATCAGATATAAGGAGGAGTGAGAGACCGCTATGCAGGATAAACCAGGGTATGCGAAAATAGAATAGTCGGGTACAAATCCAAGATCAGGGGAATCGGCAAACTTTATTTTCGTAAACAATCCAGAATCAGGGGAATCAGCAATCTTCATAAACGTTAAACAATCCAGGGTCATACACAGAAAAGCAGCAAAACGGATAACAGACCAGGAGTAGGGAAACCAGAAGATCAGAATAATCCAGGGAACAATCCAAATCGGCAACAAGTAATCAAGTATAGGAAAACGCCAGGAGTTCAGGGAAAACACGAGAATCACCAAGCACAGGTATTACTGTGAGGAGCACTTTTAAATGTTCCCGCTAGTCGCGTGCTGACGTCATCGGGGGCGCGCCTGAGCTCCGATAGTGGAGAAACGCGCGTCCCCGGCTGTGTGTAATCAGGTACAGCCGGGTGCGCGATTAGGAGAGGATACTCTGGGGATCTGCTGCGAGGTAAGTTATGACACGCTGCTCTGCTTCACAGGGTGGGGGCGGAGCTACACCGCTGAGCCGGTTAGCTCCGCCCCTCCCTTGAACCACATTTGCAGGCAAGGGGGGGAGAGACAACAGGGGGTGAGAGGACAGAACAGGGGGTGAGAGGCAGATCAGGGGGAGGGGGGAGAGAGAGGCAGAACAGGGGGTGAGAGAAGGACAGAACAGGGGGTGAGAGGCAGAACAGGGGTAGGGGGGAGAGAGAGGCAGAACAGGGGGTGAGAGAAGGACAGAACAGGGGGGGAGAGGCAGAAAAGGGGGAGGGGGGAGAGAGAGGCAGAACAGGGGGTGAGAGAAGGACAGAACAGGGGGAGAGAGAGACAGAACAGGGGGAGGGGGAGAGAGAGGCAGAACAGCGGGTGAGAGAAGGACAGAACAGGGGGTGAGAGGCAGAACAGGGGGAGGGGGAGAGAGAGGCAGAACAGGGGGTGAGAGAAGGACAGAACAGGGGGAGAGAGAGACAGAAAAGGGGGAGGGGGGAGAGAGAGGCAGAACAGGGGGTGAGAGAAGGACAGAACAGGGGGAGGGGAGAGAGAGACAGAACAGGGGGAGGGGAGTGAGAGAGACAGAACAGGGGGAGGGGAGTGAGAGAGACAGAACAGGGGGAGGGGAGAGAGAGAGACAGAACAGGGGGAGGGGAGAGAGAGACAGAACAGGGGGAAGGGGGGGAGAGAGAGAGACAGAACAGAGGGAGAGAGAGAGACAGAACAGGTGGAGGAGGGATAGAGAAACAGAACAAGCGAGGGGGAAGAGAGAGAGACATGAGGTGGGAGAGAGACAGAACAGGTGGAGGGGGGGGGAGAGACAGACATGGCAAGGAAGAGGAAAGGGACACATACATAGTGGGGTGAAAGACGGGGGGAGGGCGCCATGGGGGAAGCACGCACAGGGCGCCGTAACACTTAAGGACGGCCCTGATCGTACGGATACTCAAATCAATAAGTAAAAAAGTACCTTAATGAATGTGAAGTCATGTTATATATTTTGTTTAACTGTGGTTCATAAATAAAACATAGCAGAGAACCAGTTATTTTGGTGCCATGTCTGAAGCTTTTTTTCTTCTTCTGGTTTTATCATGGCACACAGTAAGAATGATAACTACTGTATCAACTGCCTAGTAACTCATCCAATCCAATGTCTGCATGTATTTTGAAATATTCTAGTTACATTAAGGGACTGTGGTTTATAGGAACAATGGACAGCCACTTAAGTTTTACAATTTTAGTCATGTGAAAATAATTGTGAAGATGAATTCTAGTGTTAAAAAGTCATAGTAAGATAACAAGTAGATACCTTAATTAACTATTCACAAAGAGCACAAAAGACAATGATTTTAAAATAAAACAAACAAAACATTGAAGATAGCAAAAACAATTAAAAATCATTAATCATTAATGCATTCCACTTTTTTGTAAGACCTCTACAAACAAGAACAGACACGTAGGATCGAGTCCAGCAAGTAAAACTTCAAAAGCACAAGTATTACTGTTAAAGATTAAAATTAAATTTAATTAATTCATGTATTTGATGCATAAGTGTAAACTGAAGTAAGCTGTGCTATAACAGTGAGCCAAGACAACCAATTATATGCTAACATCCAACTTCATGTTGGACTGAAGTATTGTTAATATGTTGCTGAGATCAGTAGTTATTTAACTGGAAGAGGCTATATCTCCATGTCAGTGATCTAAATTAGAACCCAGTGCAAACAGTGGGAGACAAGTAGGGCAGTGAATCTATCTCAGATTAAAATATATCTGTCAACGAAAAAAATGTTTACATTAATAATCTGAGCATAATACCTGATTACATCTTGCTTTAAATAAAGCATGAGGAAGAACTGTAGCAAAGTCTGTTTTTCTTTGGATACATGGTCAGTGATCACAGTTAATACTAACATTGTAAATTTATTCAAGAATACCTAGGATAAGTGAAATGATAATGATTATGAACACACCAGATTGGTCAATTGGATTGTATTTACAATCTGTTTCTGCATTTAGCATTTTTTTTTTTTTAAATATAACAGTGGTAATTAGGGGAAGAAATAGAATGAGCTGTATGGTCAAAAATAGCCACGGCTCTCAAGGGAATCTCACAATGCACTTCTCATATTGAGTCTCACTTTAAGATCCTTCACAGGTGATATTTAACTCCATAAAAAAATATTTCAGTTGAAACTATTTCACACAAACGTGTGTTGGAGAGGGACTGTGGTCAAATTGGATTGTTATCTCACATTTTTTGGTTCTGCCCTAAATTACAAACTTTTTGGATATCCATACATATTCTAATTAAAATACTAGACAACTCCATAATTGAACTGCCTCCCACACTTTGCCTTTTAAAAAGAAGCTATATATCTATATATTTATTTTGCCAAGTGACTGCAATATCAGGAAGAAGGAGTATGAGAAGCTGGAGAAGTACCATAACCTGAAAGAGGAACTAGAGAGTATGTGCAAAGTGAAGGCCACACAGTAGTGATAGAAGAACCCAGGGCTGTGGCACCTAAGCTGGGAGAGTGGCTCCATCAGATTCCAGAAATGACATCAGAGCACTCTGTCCAGAAGAGCACAGTGCTAGGAACAACTAAGATACTGCACAGGTCTCTGGTAGAGGAACTGAGGTTGAGGAAGACAGATACCACCCATAAGAGGGTGAGAAAAGGTTATATATCTATATATACTTAAGAGTCTACTCAATATAGCCTGATATTGTTTTGTGTCTTGTACTAAGCTGTCACAGACATAGGCGTGCGCACGGGGTGTGCCGGGTGTGCCTGGGCACACCCTAATCCGTGCAGGGCCGTCTTTAACGCGGGGCAAACGGGGCAGCTGCCCTGGGCCCATTTACTCCTGGGGGGCCCCAAGGCAGCTGTCCCGTGGGCCCCCAGCCCCTGCTACCGCGTTCACAGCGCATTGCGCTTGTGAACGCTTTTTTCCGGCAAGCCGCATCCGATGGATGCGACGGCCGGAAAAAAAAAAAAAAAAACTGACGCCGGATGTGACGTCGCGTCACATCCGGTTTCGGTTTCTGTTTCCCTCCTCCGTGCAAGAGGGGAGACTGCACGGAGGAGACATCCGGCGGGGGACACGGAGCAGTGAAGTGTAAGTACGGGGGGGGGGGGGGGTGTCTGGCTGGCACAATATTCCTGGTATCTGACTGGCACTATATTACTGGGCATCTGATTGGCACAATATTACTGGGCATCTGACTGGCACAATATTACTGGGTATCTGATTGACACTATATTACTGGGTATCTGATTGACACTATATTACTGGGTATCTGATTGGCACTATATTACTGGGCATCTGATTGGCACTATATTCCTGGTATCTGATTGGCACAATATTACTGGGTATCTGATTGGCACAATATTCCTGGTATGATTGGCACAATATTACTGGGCATCTGATTGGCACAATATTACTGGGTATCTGACTGGCACTATATTACTGGGTATCTGATTGGCACTATATTACTGGGCATCTGATTGGCACTATATTACTGGGCATCTGATTGGCACAATAATACTGGGTATCTGATTGGCACAATATTACTGGGTATCTGATTGGCACAATATTACTGGGTATCTGATTGGCACTATATTACTGGGTATCTGATTGGCACAATATTACTGGGTATCTGATTGGCACAATATTACTGGGTATCTGATTGGCACTATATTACTGGGTATCTGATTGGCACAATATTACTGGGCATCTGATTGGCACTATATTACTGGGCATCTGATTGGCACTATATTACTGGGTATCTGGCACTATATTACTGGGTATCTGATTGGCACTATATTACTTGGCATCTGACTGGCACTATATTACTGGGTATCTGATTGGCACTATATTACTTGGCATCTGATTGGCACTATATTACTGGGTATCTGGCACTATATTACTGGGTATCTGGCACTATATTACTGGGTATCTGATTGGCACTATATTACTTGGCATCTGACTGTCACTATATTACTGGGTATCTGATTGGCACTATATTACTGGGTATCTGATTGGCACTATATTACTTGGCATCTGATTGGCACTATATTACTGGGTATCTGACTGGCACTATATTACTTGGCATCTGATTGGCACTATATTACTGGGTATCTGATTGGCACTATATTACTGGGTATCTGATTGGCACTATATTACTTGGCATCTGATTGGCACTATATTACTGGGTATCTGACTGGCACTATATTACTTGGCATCTGATTGGCACTATATTACTGGGCATCTGATTGGCACTATATTACTTGGCATCTGATTGGCACTATATTACTGGGCATATGATTGGCACTATATTACTGGGTATCTGATTGGCACTATATTACTGTGTATCTGACTGGCACCATATTACTTGGCATCTGATTGGCACTATATTACTGGGCATCTGATTGGCACTATATTCCTGGGCTCTGACTGGCACACTATTACAAGCATCTGACTGGCATAATATTACAGGCATCTGACTGGCATAATATTACAGGCATCTGACTGGCACAATATTACAGGCATCTGACTGGCACAATATTCCTGGCCTCTGACTGCACACTATTACAGGCATCTGACTGGCATAATATTACAGGCATCTGACAGGCACCATATTCCTGGGCTCTGACAGGCACAATATTCCTGGTATCTGACTGGCACAATATTATTGGTATCTGACTGGCACAATATTATTGGTATCTGACTGGCACAATATTACTGGCATCTGACTGGCACATTATTACTGGGCTCTGACTGGCACACTATTGCAGGCATCTGACTGGCACAATATTGCAGGCATCTGACTGGCACAATATTACTAGGCTCTGACTGGCACAATATTACTGGGCTCTGACTGGCACAATATTACTGGCATCCGAAAGTTACAATATTACTGGCATCTGAATGGCACAACAATTATGGCATATGTGTGTGTGTGGGGGGGGGGGGGGGGGGTAACATCGCGATGGATGGCGGGATTGCATGCAGGGGAGGGGGCAGGATCCAGGGGGCCCAAGCAAATGCTTGCCCAGGGTCCAATCACTATTAAAGACGGCCCTGCCTCCGTGCTGCACTGCCGTCTGCCGCCCGAGTTTGTCTCCTAATCCGATCCTTCACTATGCGAGCGGAAGCGCCGCATAGTGAAGGACGGACTTTCTCCTCCCTCAGACCTCCCCTGTAATGTACGCGTTCGCGTACACGCGTTCCGTGACGTCACGCAGAGGCGGAGTCACGGCAACGCAAGGGTGAGGCCCAGCCGCAGTGCCAGAGGAGAGGGTGCAGAGCGGAGCACAGGCACATCGTTTTTTCCCAGGAGGGGTTCTGGGGCGGCCGGCTGGCTGGTAAACTTTAAGTAAGTGTTTTTTTAAGTTAAAAAATGTGAAATGTTTGTTTACATTGCTAAATGCTTAATTAATAAAAAAAAAGTTTTAATACAGTTTTTAAATGTTTGTTTATATTGATAATTATATGAATGCGGGTCTGTATGTAAGTATGCAGAGTGCATTTGTGTATGTGTGTGTGTGTGTGTGTATAGATATATAGATAGATATATATCTATCTATATATCTATACACACACACGTGTGCGGCGTGTGTGTTTGTGCTTTAGGGTGCACACCCTAATGCAATAGGCTGCCCACGCCTATGGTCACAGAATTAACTAAACCTGTGCAAAGACATGTTTATGACTTGATGGCATTCCCTTGGTATCTCTGCATCTTGACCTGCCTTGTAATACGCTTGTTTCCATATATTTTGCTAGCAAAATTGACTGTGTATATGTCATTTTATTTTAATTTCCATTGGCAGCCAAGAGTTGTGAGAGTGCCCAAAGAAGACATCCAACATGTGAACATCAACAAATACATTGACATTGGTCTGTGCCCATTAATTAAATGTATCTAAACAACCTTCAACTTTACATCTGTAAAGAAAGATTAAATGCACTGACTTTAATCAGCTATGTAATCCTAAACACTCTCTAAATTTAACTTGAAGACATGTTAATGGTTTGGCACCATTAAAAATCTACAATAACATACAAAAACTATTCAAAACTAAAAAAAACATGTGGCAACATCAAAGTGGCTTACAAAGTGAATTTGTTAGTCAGATTTCTATCCCTTGATACAATCTGTGAGGCAAATGTATACTTGTGAGGATTTGCCTGAAACAATATATTAGTAACAATAGGAAACTATGTATAGTTTGCAAGTCGGCCATCTGAAATATCAAACAGCTGTGTAGAACAGTATAAAAAACAGCTGTTACACTTCTTAGATGCAGGCTCTATGAGTAATGCCAAGGCCTGCTATAATTTTAAAACAAAAACATCTTAGAATAGTACACAATTTGCAGGAGATTACTTAGTATTAGCCTAAACATAAGTAAGAGACAGTGAACGCATATCACATTTGTTCCACTAGCAAAGTTGGTCCAGGTCTTAAGAGCTCTCCATTGTTATTGCCTCCATTTTTACTAAACATTGGCCTTTATTTATTGGCATGCAAGTAAAATACCGGTTTGGGGGCAAATCAGACACATTTTCTCACAAACGGGGGGGGGTATGCCATTGCCATCATTTACATAATTTGGATATATCTTTTGATTTTTTTTCCATATCCCTACTGTCCCTATTGTTCATTATCATCATATAAATCCTTTTAAAAGCTCTTGCACATTTTTTTTTTAAACAGTGTTTGTTTCAAGTAAATACCTCTGTTCAAAATCTGTGATTATACTGAGATCTGGGGAGCTCAGCAATGAGAAATGAGTACACTTTCCCAATGCCATTTCCTCAATCCATGTCCAGTTTCAGTGTGAATATCTGGACTTCTTTGTACTAATCTGCAATGCTTCTGATTCTTCCCTGCTGTTTAAAGTTTAGGGTGATCAGATGTCTTGTCAATTCAGCAAGGAAATACAACTTTTTCAACCACTGGGGACCAAAAAAATCCTTTATCTGGGAAAGCAGCTCTGTAAATCTCCCGAAAACTCTCCCACAACTTAGCTAATTGACATACATTTTTATTCAGTTGCCCCTTCAATATTCTGAGATTAATTTACAATTCGACTAGCTGTTGTTGGATGGCTTAAGGGTATCATCTTGATCAGGTTTTCCTTTACTTTTCAGTAAAGTCAAAAGCTAGTGTTTCCAGTGCTGTTAGCAGAGTTTCTTTCACCATGTCAGCATCTGCAAAAGATGTCTTCCATCTTACCAACATCCAACCGCATCTGAGTGTGGCAATTTAAATCATGTCACCTTCAACTATTATTTTTTTCATTCACTCTGACTGCGCATTCCGTTACCTTTTTATCTATTCTAACTCGTGCTTTCTTTGCTCAGATTTAGGTGGAAATCTTTCTCTATTTCAGCATCAGTTGTTTCATAATCACATTTCACATTGCATTTTTTTACAGCTACTAAAAGCTTTGTTGCAAAGCAGAAAATATGGATTTTCTGTAACATAAATTCAATTTCTTCTTTCAATTCATTCTTCTTTGATTTTATATTTTACATCTACTGGCATATTCCTCAGTAATGTGGAAGTCCTGCGGTTGGTATTTTTTAAGCCATTTATCCATTGACAGATCTTGAAACAAGACAATGCTAGAAGGTTGCAAACTATTATGCTAGAAGGTTGCATGATAGATATTACTATCTATGGCAGCTACTAGAAACGTTTTCTCAAAGTGTTGTGTTTGAGTGTGTCACAGAGCCCCACAGTAATGTGCAGATTGTGGGTGTATCGCAAAGACCAAAAGTAATACAATTCTCAGTAATGTGCAGTGTGTCACAGATGCACACAACAGTAAAATTCACAATAATATGCAGTATTAGTGTAGCACAGAGCCTCATAAAACAGATATAACATGCAGTGTATGTGTGTATCATAGAGGTGAAAAGTAATAAAACTCACAGTAATGGGCAGGATTAAGTACACACTGAGGTTGGATGGGCTATAAACCTGCCAAACAACACTGTTTCTCTTTATACAGGGGTGTGATCTGCAAAGTGGGGTTGTATCCTGCTTGTACAAGTGATGTTTGCGCTCTTCTGCTGACTTCGCTCCCTCGACATGACCTCACATGTGAAGTCCGGATCCAAAGGGATGATGTGCAGTTCAAAGAGTGTTGGCAGACACACACTTTGGGAGACGAGGGTTAAGTGAGCAAAGAATCTACATCCTCTCTGCCTGTGATTGACTAAAGGAACTAAAGCAGAAGTTTATCCATGGCAAGTCAAGGCACTGCAACTGGCAAAAGAGGATATTCACGTTGTCTGCAGTGCTCTGAAAGAATTCTTGCAAGAACCCCTTCTCATCTTCTCTCTGCACATATACTGCAGATGATCATGTAGGACACCTCCTGACAGACAAAGGCGATGACGCTGCTGCACTCTGTGTCCTACAATTTCTGGAACCAGTTTCTCTCCACCCAACTGATCAGCAGTTGGAGGTGCAGTTACCACTACCAATCTCTGAATGTGGACATATAGGCACTCATTAGGAAAGTTAGGATGAGAAAATACGGGGTAAATAATTATTGGAAAAATAAAAAAAAAGACAGCAAACGTATAGTATATATAGGAGTTTCTACACTAATAACAAATACATTATGTTTTTAGAAGACAGGAAAGACTAATTCTCAGGGATTTTAGAGGATGATTTAGTGGAATCTGGGAGACAATTCTAAACATTAAGAGCTCTGAAAGGGAACGCACCTCGACCTGCTTCCTTTTTGTAGTGAGGGACAGCTAGTCATTTTTTAATGCTGGTTCTGAGATTGTAGGACGTGCAGGGAGCTAGAGTGAGAAATGGTTATGTACTAAGCAAACTAGGTAGAGAGTGCGCCTGGAGGCAAGCATCAGCCACTTTAGCTCTTTTAACATTTTGCAGTAATGCATGCTAAAACCGCACTGGAGGACACATCAGCACAACTCATTGTACAGAGTGTCACGTTTAAGGATATGGGTCTACCACATCCCCATAGTCTAGAATTGACATACATGTGGGATCTAGGTTAGATTTCATTGTGTATAGAGAGATAATCCTAAGATACAGCTTTCATGAGAACGTGTCAATGGTTGACATCCTATATTTTAAACAGCAAAGTTTCCCGATCTGAATACTCGTGATGTAGACAACATAGAATATAGGCTTACAGAATAGATGTACATTGCAGTTGGCAGATAGCATAGTGTTGTGGAATTGTTGGAGATAATACTACATATACAATTCACTCAATGAGAACTGTATGCATTCTTTTTCAATAAAGCGTAAATAAAATATATAGACCATTTTATGTGTTCTTGCACAGTTTATATTCTGCATATAACTGTAAGTAGGGCAGCATAATGTAATCCTTTGTCAAATATAATGTATACGCTTCTCCACTGAGCTAGAAGAATAATGTAAACAACCTGGGAATAATGATGTGGTGTAAGAAATCAGACCAGAAAACCTTTTATGCGACATGATATTAGTCCATTTAGGTTGTGAGCATTTGTTGAGTCCCCTTGGGTGATCATTGAGTGCACAATTAATGTGAAAATATGTGGATGACAATATCCATTTAAGGTAAGTATTAAAATGCAAAGTATTCAATGTGCTACTAAAGTTTGCCATGGTATAATGACATGATATGCATAACTGGTTGGTGGAAGTGTATGCATGCAAGCACAGAACCAATGTGCAGTCATATTTGGATTTTCCAGCAAATAGATGAAAGTTTGGCAACTTTAACGGGATTCTAAATTTGATAGGAGCATTTTAAAATGTGATCAAGAGATGTAACAAACCCTTTGAAAGTGGACTCTTATGGAAAAAATATACCACTATTAAAACCAATGGTCATCTCATATTGGGCGAGTTTTTTTTTGTTTTTTTAAGACTTTCATCCCTCTATGGGAAATTATGACCATTATGAAATTCCTAGAAGTGAAAATGCTAGGGATTTCTGCTGGGTGGATCTTGGACAAACACCAATTTTAAATATTCAAATAATATTTTATTTATATAAGTACATATTTCTTAATGCCTTAAAGTCTGGTGTTTCTCGGTACTTGTTATCTAATGGTAGATTCAGCACTATAAAACGATTTGACAATCATCATGTGACCCCAGACGTTAGTACAATATGTATTGTAAGTTGTATTCTATGCTTTTTTGGCAGTGCAAATGCAATAAAAATGATTCTTTCAAAATAATGTTTTCAGCACACATAATTTCCATCAAGGTAAACCCTTTTACCTTTCATTCCTGCTTTTGATCCAAAAGAAGGCCAAAAAAAAGTAAGTTGTTTAAAAAAAAAATCATTCTTGACTCCGAAAGGCAATTCGATTTCTTCTTGGATCAAGAAGGTCTAAAATATTAATGTTCATTCTGTTATTGATAGACCTTTTAAAATATATATATACAAGACCAGGCCATTTTTGAAGGCTAGATCTATAGTATTTGATAGCACCACTTCTCTTGGAAGGGAGTTCCATCTCTTTATCGTCCTTCCAATAAAGAATCCCTTCCTTTGTTGTCTATGAAATCTTTGCTCTTCCAGTCTCAGTAGATGATCTCTTGTTCTTTGTACATATCTGTTAATGAACAGGTCACTGAAGAGTTCTTTATGTTGTGGGTGGTACTTTACCCCCTCATGACACAGGATGTACATGTACGTCCTATGTATAAATGACCATTGTAGGTGATAAGTAATCACCTCTGGTGATCAGACAAGACATCATGGAGGCATAAGGCAGCACTAAACCATTCACCTCCTCCGGCACTTATAAAATTGCTCTTCAAAGGGATCCTATGTGCCACACCAGAAAAGGCAGCTGCCTATCGAATATGGAGCTGCCCTGCTGTGGGAAAGAACTTTGGGAGTGGTGAATTACCACTTCTGTCATTCTGTTATAGTTGCAAGACTCCCTCTAGTGGCAGTCAGCAATATTACAAAAACAAAACAAATAAAAGAAAGGGTTTTTTTTGTTTCATGTTCAGGAACATTCTTTTCATATTTTTACATCCAGATCTACAAATAAACAAAATCCACCTGTGGTATTCTACTCTCCATTCCTTGACACTGCGGACACCTGCATATTAACCCGGTGCATCTGGAAAGTTAATGTCTTTTACTCCTAGCATATACAACTTTGAACAGTGTCAGAGAAATTATTTATTTTTGGTTCTCTTAACCCCTTCGCGACAATGGACGTGTCAGGCACGTCCTGCCGGGAACTGCGTTCCTGACAATGGACATTCCTGACACGTCCTGCGGTGAAACTAGCGGTTTTCGAAATCAACAATCGCGAAAACCGCTCTAACGGTCGATGTTGAGGCAATAGCCAGCACCAAAATTGGTTTGCTGGGGCACCCACGATCGCCCGCGGAGGCAGTCTGCAACATTGCAATGTAAAAAAAAAAAAAGATTTAATTAGCTAAAAACTAGCATTAGGCTTAGAATAGCTGTTAGGGTTAAAATTAAATAAAATATTATATATATATTTATATTATATTAAAAAAATATATTAGGGGTTGCATAAGGGTTAGAGTTGGGGTTAAATTTAGGGTTAGGGTTAAATTTAGGGTTCGGGTTGGGGTCAAAAGGTCAATATAGGGAAAAAAAAAAACACTATTTTTGGTTTTTGCCCCATAACTCGCTAAAAAATGCAGAAAAATATGGAAACATGCATATTTCTGAACTCGGGACAACATCTGGAAACTATTTAGATGGGTCTTTTTTAATGATTGTATTTGTGTGAATTATATTTTAAGTCAAAGTTAGAAAAAGTTTTTTTACAACGGGAATCCATTCTGTGCGAGACTGCTCAGAAATTCTGAAAACTACTGGGGTTAATATAATATATGCATTTGAATAATCCAGTGATATCTCAGAAATGATAGGTAATATACAGTAATTAAATGGGCGAAACAGGGCCAATGTATTGTTAGCGGTCAGGCAGATAGCCACTTCTGCCTGATTAAAAACACCTGAACACATCTGCTTGGGAAAGATGCTCATCCCTCAATGATTCTGTTTGGAGCGTCAATACTTGATGTACATGTCTGTACACCAGGGGAGGGCTGGCAGCCTTAGGCCTGGGGGGCAAATCCAGTCAAGTGGCCCAATTGCACCACCGAATCGCTGAATCACCGAATTTTCCCCTCAATTTGCCAAGATTATGCCCCCTCAATATGCCAGGATTTTACCCCACAATATGCCAGGATTATGCCCCCTCAATATGCCAGGATTTTCCCCTCAATATGCCAGGATTATGCCCCCACAATATGCCAGGATTTAGCCACCCAATATGTCAGGATTTTGCCGCACAATATACCAGGATTTTGCCCCTCAATATGCCAGGATTTTGCCACCATATTGAGTACTTACCTCCTTGCTGCTGCTCTGTCTCCGTCTCCCGGTGCTCTCATCTTCCCGTCTGTGGCTGTGAGGGAAGCGTTGTGCGCTCCCCTCCAGCCAATCGTCTTCAATAAAGTTTGTTTAAACTTTTTTTTTTCAACAAACTTTATTGAATGCGCAATGGCTGGAGGGGAGCGCACAACACTTCCCTCACAGCCACGGACCTGCAGCACCGGGGGACAGCAGCAAGGAGGTAAGTACTGGGAAAGTGGGGAGGATTTTTTTTTCCTGGCGTGACCTGGGCCCACCAGGCCCAGGACGCCAGTATCGACCGTCACCCCCTGATAACGGGTCTGGCCAGCGGGGCTCAAGAGGCAGCTGCCCCAGGCCGTCCCTGTACTTCCTGGGGCGCACACAGTTAAAGACGGCCCAGCGGCCGTTTTTAGCATGCATTAGGGTGGCCTGGGGGGCAATTGCCTCCCTGCCCAGCCGCCCAGCCTGCCCCTGCTGTACACCCAGTTGGCAAACATATCTTTGCAATGGTATAGCAAGAAATTCTTTTGTCTGATTAAAACATAATTGGGTAGGATAACTCCTCAAATCCTTAATACATAATTACTATGGGTTATATGGATAAAGTGCCAGTTAATTTTAAGCTACTTAATTAAAACTAAAATGTGCTAGATAAAGGTTGTTAGCCTGAGCGCCAAATGCTTTACAAGTTAGTTGTGTATGAAAAACGAAGAAATAGCAGCTTTTACAAACCACCCCTGTAGTTCCTCAACTCAGATAACACAAGGTAATCATGATAAATGGGAACGCATAATACTTTACAAGAAGTGAAAACCACAGTACATACAAATATAAAATAAAATTATCACTTATCAACGCAGGAATTAAAAAAGATGAAAAATCAATAAAATATTTAATAAACACAACTCAGTATGATGATATCTTGTTATTTGTACATATCTGTTAATGACCAGGTCACTGGAGAGTTCTTTGTATTGTGGGTGGTACTTTACCCCTTTGTGACACAGGATGTACATGTACATCCTGTGACTATAGGTGCTGGGGGCAAGTCCTGTGAGTATGATGGGTGCTGGGACAAGTTATATGGGTGCAATCAGGTGATGTGGGTGCAATGACAAGGTCATGGTGGGAGTCCGTTTTTTTTAGTCTCCAGATTTAGAAGGCAAAGGAATTCATTGGAAACTTCATAGGCTGACAGAATTAGTGCAGCTGGAGCCCACTGCAGGAAGAGATCATCACATACCAATGTTTTGGCCAAAAGGACCCCTTTTATAGACACTACACCCCACTCACCAGCACTGATATATCTTACACCTCTATGTTACAAGCTATAGAACTATAAGTTAAAGGACAACTGTACCAACAAATAAACTTGTGTTTAGTTGAAAGATTGCATCAAGTGTAGGCATTGTACATAGAAATGCTTTCATGAAAGTATACAAATAATGTACTTCCTTAAGCCCTCTTTGCTTCTTATACCTATTACAGGGCGCAGACATAATGTTTAGAATCGTGGGGAAGATCTTCATTTATCTGCATGAAGGTTAATGCACATCTGACCCTAGATTCTACACAACATGTCTACCCCCTGTTAGAGCTATATGAAGAAACAAGAGCTCCATAAGGTGATTTATTTTAATTCTTCAATTAAAGCATCTCAATACACACCATCTACACTTGCTATAATCTTTACATTAAACATAAGTTATTGTTTGCCTACAGTGGAACTTTAAACAAATTCAAAATAAATAAATTTCAGTCCATATTTCCGATTTGCAGATTTGGTTAGAACAAGCTATAGATCAAATTTCCTGCTTTAAAATAATAATAAAAATGACCGTTGATATCATTGCAAATGAGGTCCTCCTATCTATTTATCACTATAGTCTAGTTGCCTGACCAGGAGCTTTCTTTCCAACTTGTACACATCAAGCTCATGTTCTACTGCCTCTTCTATCAATTATGCAAATTTCTAGCACCTTCAAAACATGAAATGTAAAAAATGTTAACATAATTTTACATTAAGTACGTTTCTTGCATGCATAATGGAACTTCCCATCTACTCATAACCATTACATGAAACCAAGAACAAACGAAGATCACAATGAGATTCCATGCTAAAGTGCAATATGTGTAAACATTATTTAGCGTTTTAAAGAGTTCAGTCTCCCTTTTATGTTTTGTTTATGAGATAAAACAGATTTGTGCTATGCTTGTACATTCTGCATTTCTCGATAACTTAGTACCGTATTTGCTTGTATCATGCAGACATCCCCTGGCTGCCCCCACTAGCCACCAGGGAGATATGGGCAGCCGGGGGATGTCTGCACATATCGTGCAGACATCCCCCAGCTGCCCCCACTAGCCACCAGGGAGGAGGGAGGGGTGAGCAAGACAACATTGGGGGGAGGGTGGGGGGGGAAGACAGACAACATTTGGGGGAGGGTGGGGGGAAGACAGACAACATAGGAGAGAGAGACAGACAACATTGGTGGGAGGGTGGGGGACAGACATACAACATTGGGGGGATGGTGGGGAGAGAGACAGACAACATTGGGGGGAGGGTGGGGGAGAGAGACAGACACCATTGGGGGGAGCATTGGCACATAAAAGGCAAATAAAAACAAGAAATGCATTTTTTTTTAATATCATAAGTTTTTATTAAATATGAAAAAGCAATTTACATGTGAATATATACAAGTTAAACTTTTTTCCTATAGGGTAGTCTTATATTCAGGCTTTTAGTTTTTTTCCTAAAGGAATATCCATAGTTTGGGGGGTCGTCTTATATTCGAGCTAGACACTGTGGAATCCGGACATCACCATTTGGCGGAGGACAGGTTTGTGAATGCATTTTGGTAAGCTTCTATATTAGAAGCACAAGTGAAATATAATGTTTAGTGTTCCTTTAACAAATTACCAGGTGAGAACAGGAAGCTTTGTACATAACTTAATGTGATTGACGTAATGAAATATTAGTAAACGTACAATTTTTACTTACAGCAGCCCTATTAGTGTCCAGTCCACATACGACCCTCCAGCTTTTTCTGAACTATAACTACAATAATTCTCTGCCATTCTAGAAAGCTAGTGTGGAATTATGGGATTTGGAGTTCAGCAGCAGCTGGAGGGCCGAAATTGTATGCCTAGGATATATAACTTTCAAAGATGTAATCTGTTGTGTATAGAGTAGAGAGTATGCAAACAATATATACAAATATATATACATACATATATATATATATATTTTTTTTTATGTTTGTATGTTACATCACTCGCTTCCCATAACTTTTACAAGCATGAGCTGCTTCAAGCGAGCTGACACATAATGCATGCATGATAAAGCATTTCTAATCTGTCTTCAGGCTTCCAAACTGGGCATAAACAGAGACAGTCTTTTTATTTATCGCTACACAAATTTACATATTTCCTTGTGTCAATAATTTATTTTGATTATAAATCCTGGAAAGTATGATTTACATATCTCTATTTATGTTACTATGCAACACAAACATAATGAAAATATTCAATCAGTGCTGCCAATTAGAAAGAACTGTAGCACATGTTGAATGTCCCTAACATTCCTGAACTGTTATCCCTGTGACATATTAAATGTAATGTTAAATGTGACTTTAAATGTCATATTTATGACACATTTATGACACACAGTGCACTGAGCAATATACACTATATTAAAAAGAAATCTTTGTCTCACCCCCTGTGGGTGGTATGTGTCTTCCTCAACCTTGGGTCCTCTGAGACCTGAGAGTTTGAGGGTTCTGCGCAGTATTTTAGCTGTTCCTAGCAATGAGCTCTTCTGGAAAGAGTTCTCTGATGTTGTTCCTTAAATCTATTGGAGTCACTCTCCCAGCTTAGGTGTGCCGATCACTACTGAGACCACTTTGGCCTTCATTTTTCACATCCATTCTAGTTCCTCTTTCAGGCCCTGGTACTGCTCATACTCCTTCTTCCTGGTGTTGCAGATTGATTGGCCAGAACTGGTATATCCAATTGGATCCTGAAGCTGCACCGGATATTAGCCTGTCATCATGGTTCAGTCATGGTTCTACCCCATTTCCCTGACTACAGTATGTTGTACTCAGGTTTTGTGGCTGTTTCCCCTTCAGCCTCTAGTGGCCGGTATTCTAGTTTCTAGTTCCATTCTCCTTCTGTTGTGCCAGCTGCCTCGTTAACCTGAGCCTAACCCTACTTAACCCCTTAAGGACAGAGCCTTTGAAACATTTTTGTCCTTTCTGGACAATGGCTATTTTAACATTTCTGTGCTGTTTGTGTTTAGCTGTAATTTTCTTCTTTGTCATTTGCTGTACCCACACATATTATATATTGTTTTTATCGGGACAAGAAGGGATTTCTTTGGATGCCATTTTTTTGATCATATCTTATAATATTATTAAAAAAAAAAAAAAAAATATGGTAAAAAAAAAAAAAATAAATACACAAATTTCCTGACTTTTATTTGAAACATCTTCTCCTCATCGACAAAAGCGAATGAAAAAACATGCTAAATAGATTCTACTATTTCTCCTGAGTACAGGGATACCACCCATGCATAGGTTTGTTGGGTTGTTTGGGGGGTAAAAGGACAAAATTGTGAGGTGCAGTTTTTTGTTTTCCAACTTGAAATTTTTACATGCAGACAGCCTGCATATTTGAAGCCAGCTAGTGTATTTTACCCCATCAACCCATATATTTTTTAAAAGTAGACACCCTAGGCTATCTCAAATGGTGGTATTTTAACACTTTCCATGCACTCATTCTACCACCAGACTTTGTCAAAGTTTGTGGTAGTAATTTTTTTGTGTTTTCTTTTCACAAACCTTGTACTTCAGACATGAATTCACAGATTTTGGTATGTGTCACTGCCAAATAACAACCCAATAAGTGTTCAGCAACATCTCCTGAGTACAGGGATACCACCCATGCATAGGTTTGTTGGGTTGTTTGGGGGCTAAAGGGCCACATTTTGAAGGTGCGCATTTTCAACTTGGAATTTTGACGTGTAGTCAGCCTGAGCCCATCTTGCATTTGGGACTTTTTTTTAAAGTAGGACACTGGGGGGTTGAAAGGCTACATTTGAGAGGTGCGCTTTTTTGATTTTCCAACTTGGAATTTTGACATGTAGAGCAAGGAAGGGGTTAATAGCTCTTATAAGAGCCTTTGTAGTACTGTACAAAGAAATGAACCACTAAAAATGCACAGACAAGAAAAAATGTTCTGCTGTGCAGTGATCAGTGGCAGGGAAGGGGTTAATACACAGGCTACACTATACAAAGGGTATGGCTTTTATAAAAGCCCTTGAGACTCACAATTTTTTAACATTTTATTTAATTTATTACATTTAAAAAATTATATTATACAGATCTGTCTCTTTTCCTCACTAAAACTCAAGCGAGGAGAGGGAGGCAGATCCATATGGGTCAGAACAATATTTACCAATATTGATCCAACCAGACGAATGGTGATTCTCATCTGAAAAAATCACCAAACCACCTTTGCCACTGATCGGCTGTTACTGATCGCTATACACGCGTTCAGACAGCTTCAAAAGGAATACACGTAATCTCCTAGTGGGTATAATTAACCCCTAGGGAGTGTGACAAAAAAAAATGCTGATAGCAAAAAAAAATCCTTCTGCGACCAGATTGCTCCATATGCGCTGCTTAGGCAGTGACCATATGCACTGCTTAGGCAGTGACCATATGTGCTGCTTAGGAAGTGATATGCAGCAAGGAAGGGGTTAATAGCTCTTAAAAGAGCCTTTGATATACTGTAATAAATCACAGTAAAAAAAATTAACCCCTAAAAAAATGAACAGACAGCAAAAAATGTGCTGCTGTGTAAGATCACTGCGTACACAGCGATCAATTGCAGGGAAGAGGTTAAATACTGGAAACGGCTTTTATAAAAGCCTTTGGGTCTCAATTTTATTAAATATATTATAATTAAAAACTTAAATTATACAGCTCTGTCTGTCTCCCTCACTAAAACTCAAGTGTCAGGGAGGCAGATCTACACGGGTCAGATCAAATATTTACAAATATTGATCTAACCAGGCGAATGGTGATGCTTATCTGAGCAAACGCCAACCCGCCTTTGCAACTGATCAGCTGTTACTGATCGCTATACATGCGCTCAGACAGCTAAAAAACAATTTTTTACGTTAAACGTAATCCCCTAGCGGGTATAATTAACTCGTGACCGGTGTAATAAAAAAGTTTTTAAAAAAAGGAAAAATGCTTCTGCAGCAAGTTTGCTGCATTTGCGTCAGATCGCTGCTTAGGCAGTGATCTACAGCAAGCAAGGGGTTAATCTCTCTTAAAAGAGCCTTTTTTATACTGTAATGAATTACAGTAAAAAAAATTAACCCCTAAAAAATGCACAGACAGCAAAAAATGTGCTGCTGTGTATGATCACTGCGTACACAGCGATCAATGGCAGGGAAGGGGTTAAACACTTGAAATGGCTTTTATAAAAGCCCTTGGTTACTAAAATTGTATTAAATATTTTTAATTTTATTATTTTATTTAATTTTTTACTTTATCTGATCTGTCTCTCTCCCTTACTAAAACTAGTAAGGTGAGGGAGGCAGATCAATACTTGTCAAAGGCAATATTTACTAATATTGCCTTTGACTGTATGATAAGTGCTCATCAGAGCACTTATCATACATGCCTGCACACAGATCACACAGATCTGCTGTGCCGGCATTGATTGGTTCCCCCTAGAGCATCGGAAGTGAAATACTTTCACTTCCGATGCTCTTGCCATTAAAAGGGAAGCGCCGCCTGTACAGGCAGCGTTCCCTTCTACTGAGCCGATGGGGTCGCGCAGGAGAGCGACCACCATCGGTTCTGGGGCAGCCGATGGTGCTGCTAAGTGCCTCGCTAGCGAGGCACTTTAGCAACACCGGAGGTGCTTAGGAAGCGAACGATCCGGGGAGTGATCGTAGAGCGCCCCTGCACTTTTTGGGGGTGTTGCACAATGCCTCTACCTAGAGGCATTGTAGCAACACCGATAGAGTAAAGAAAGCGACCGCTGGTCGCTTTCTTTACTCTGTTAAGTGCATGACGTGCCAGGCACGTCACCTGTCGGCAAGTCCTCGATTTGCCGTGACGTGCCTGGCACGTCATCTGTCCTTAAGGGGTTAAACCTGCAGCTTATTACAAACAGTGCCTTTGCATTGCTCTGGTTACAGCCTGTATAGTGCCTCTGTGCCTGTACTAGCACTCCCGATTCTTTTGTTTGACATCCTGTTGCTGAATCCTTGTCTGTCATGATCAAGCCTGTTTGCCGCTGGTACTGACCTGTTTGCCTGCATTGTGACTTTGTCTAGTGATATTCCTTCTTTGTACCTCGTCCTGATCCGTGTATGACCTGGCCTGCTAATTATTCTTTTTGTGTGTATTTGTCCTGCTTCAGTGTGCAGTCTCAGTCTGTGTGCTAAAGTGCTGGGTGGTCATTTGCCCGAGGCTCAACCATAGGGTATATTAACATTCAGGTTAAATAACAGTGTATTGGGTCTTATCCTGTTGCAGCAGCTTCCAGACCAGTCTCAGCTGCCGGTCCTGTCTCAGCTTCCAGTCCTGTCCTCAGTTTCCAGTCTCCGCTACCAGTCTTGTCTCAGCTTCCATTCATGTCTCAATTGCCAGTCTCTGCTACCAGTCGTGTCTCAGCTGCCAGTCCTGTCCTCAGCTGTCTGTCTCCACTACCAGTCCTGTCTGAGATTCCATCCAGTCCTAAGTTATGCATCATGGGTGCATACAGACCCCAAACCATGCCCTGCAACGCGGCTCCTCCCTGGTCTACTATCCCTGGTTGTGACAGACTCCCATGTGATTGTGAGATACCAAGGTACTTGTAGCAGATCTGTATGTCTGCAATAGGGCCTGTTCGCAGTTCCATCCCATAAGTCTTAAGTGCTTTTCCTCTTTTTACTACTATCTGGTCACAATTTTCCAGTCCGAATGACATCCTAAAGAAAATCCGTGTCGGGTGGATCAGTGAGTCGATGTCTCTTTCACTCTTAGCATATAGCTTGGTGTCATCCATACAGAAGAGGTGGTTCCATTCTTGAACTTGTATCCGTATCCAGTCCATGATTAGAAGGCTGAGAGGGTTCTAGCTTATGCAAAATAGTAACGGTGACAGTACATCACCTTGTTTTATGCTGCACTTGATGGTCACTTAGAGTCCTGTTGACTTTATATAGCGGGAAAAAAAATGAATAGAAGACTGGGACTGAGAAACGGCTCTCACCTCTCCTATGCTTTCAGCATGTGTGATCCGTCCCCTAGACTCGTAACAGTTCTTCAACGCCAGACAACCGAGGTCTGTAAAAAAAGCAGCAAACAACAACAACAACAAAAAAGGATGCGGAGAGCTGGTTCAAGGTGAGTAGATGTTGCTTTAATCAGAGACTTAGTAAGATGGTACAGGCTAGCAGCACAAGCAGTCCAAACCAGTAAGCAGATGCCTTACGTGTTTGGAACTATCAGAATATTGAGAATGTAGCTATTTCTTAAAGCCAAATATCCACAATCTTTTTTTATTTTATCAGAGCTATTGACGTCCTTTGAAAGTATGGCTTAGCACCAGGCAGCGATACATATCGTGTGCGCACACTATTAAACGACATCTGGCCAAACTGACTGTAGGGAATTTCTCAGTTAACACCTCCATTCAAACTAAAAAATGGTCATTCTGAAGACTGGGCACTTTTATTTTGCGCATATGGCCATACATCTAAAGCCCTTCTGGCAACTGGGAAGGTTGAACCAAAATTAAGCTCTGCATGAACTGTGTTGTTCTACTTCCATTGAGTCTATCTCACAGACGCGTAGATACAGAAAGAGGAATCGATTTGCTGCCAAGTTTTAACACTCACTGTTTTAGTTCACATGCTGTATATATACACACAAACACAATCTTCAGCAATTCACTTCTACCACAACAAAGCAAGTCCAATTCAGTCACATGAAATATGAAATCCCAATAACCTGCAACATTAGCATTCCGGGCCATACACAGCATTTAGTTTGACTGACTTGGAACATACATTCTTCTTGTGAACATTGACCTTGAACAGCAGGATGTATAAATATATTCATACAGCTGCCATCATTTCATATTCATCTATATTTCCTATGACACAATAGATTCACAATGCCTCATCAACTACAGGGCACTGTTTGCATAATCATGTAACCTGTAGACTACAGCTGGTCTTCTGTCATAATCAAAGATAGGCAACAGAATGGGGATTTAATGCGGTGTCTGACCCAATAAGTCAATAATATGTCATCTACTTATATAATTTGATTTTGAAGACAAAGCAAACTTCTAGATGACAAGCTTTGTGGTAGTGCTTTATTGATTTAGCTCTGAGTAGTGGATGAACAGAGAAAATTACTGTAAAATGTTTAATACTGCCCAATGCACATATTCATTATTTTTTTATAAATCAGATTTTATTGATTTTCAAAATGTAAAACATGTTAAGGTACGCAAATGCAAGTCAAGGAACATCAATAATAAAGCAAATATAGCGTGCATCAAATAAAATGGAGTAAAGATGGGGTAGTACAGAAAGAAAAAGAAAGGAAAAAAAGGGAGAGGGGAAGAGAAGGCACAGGAGGAAAATGGAGAGGAAAAGAAGACCATGTAGAGAATAAGTATAGTTGTGAAGCAAAATGGGGAGAAACCCCAGGTGGGAACCTCTTATCAAAGTTGCACAAATGAAAAAAAAATTCACAAACGAAAATGGTGGGTCTTTCACGCCAGTTGACCCATTCAAATAATGGGGGAGGCTGGGGTACCCAATTAAAGGAACATGTTGTTAAAGAGAAATATATCGCTGGCCCAAATATGCTTGTCTGCAACTTTGTGTAGCTGGGAACAAGAGTAACAGTTGTTGTTAGTTGAAGTGTTCCTCGTGGGCTCTAAAATTGTATAGTGGGGCGAGTCACCGAAGAAAAAATCATGAGGAAAAGAGTGTTTCCATAGCGTTACCAAATAAGCATCTCTTGAAAGGTGATGTGGCGAGTGCGCTTGGGGGCGAAACTTCAGAAAATGCTAGCGGTTACTGGGGTCACAGTTGTGGTGAAAAGAAAAGGTTTGTGTTGTGGGTCAGCAGTTGTTCAGTTCTGAGCTAATCCAATTGACAATGCTTGTAGATTAAGGAGAACACACAGTCCTGCCAACTTTACAAAGTGAGAAACATACAGTCCTGCTTTATGAGTAGAGTAGAATTTAAGGTGGAAGTCCACAGGACATCTGTCTTCATTGGACTGCCTAAGTAGGCTCATTATCCAGAGTCATGTGCACCTTAAGGATTTTCTCTCTCCCCCCCCCCCTCCCCCTGTTCTGCTTCTCTCTCCACCCCCTCCCCTTCCTTTGCCTGCAAAAGTGGATCCAGGGAGGGGGTGGAGCTAACTGGTGGTGTAGCTCCACTGCCACCCTGTTAAGCAGAGCAGCGTCTGCTTCACAGGGAGCCACGGGCAGCAAGAGAAAGTGCTGCTCGGCTCCCCATGCTTAATGAAAGCAGAGGGCTGGTGAGGAAGGATCTTTTGATCTCCCCAATCCAGTGCCTCTACCGGATTTTTTGTTTTTAACATTTTTTTTTCGGGCGGGCGCCCCCTGGGGTGTTGTGCCCTGTGCACTCGCACAGGTCGCACACCCCTAAGACCGGCCCTGGCTATTGTACCTGCAAAGATAACTATGGTCAATGCGTTTTATATCTTTCACATTCTAGGCCCTATTACTAAAAACAAGTCTTGTCAAGGCCTTGGACCAAGAGCACTTCAAGAATCCTTTCAGTGCTGCACTGCTTTATATCATTCTTGATATTCTAATTTACTATTTAAAATATTTTTAATAGCTTCCAACATTTACCACAATTTCCTCCACTAATACTCTCCATCTGAGTATAAATTATTCTCTTTTCCCTAACAGACAACAAAGATTATCATTCTTTGTAGCATGTTTTCTATCTCCCAGAAATGTTTCCATTGACATTATCTAAAACCAGATCGCACAGAGAAATTACCTCATCTCCTTCCGAAGAATACCTATCTACTGCAAAACAGGTTGTTTCTCACAGAATCATAATGGCATAAAATGGTCTGCAATGATTTAGGAAGCAGACATTTTATACAACATTTGAAAGCATATATATTTCTTGGAGGGACCTTTCTGCTCTAAGTTATATAACTGCCTCCTCCATACTCGCAATTCAAATTGTTTGAGGAGGTGTGAGATGAATATGGGTCGCTGTATCATGTGTTGACAAGTCAATTTGTGTCTCAAAATATGAGCACAGACTTTTAAACGTGGCATCATTATGCTTCTACTAATCCATTATTAGTAATAAATGTGTAAGAAGAACTGTGTTTGTGATCTACAGCTTTCCTTTGTCAAATAATTGTTGTCTTCAGGGTTTCCCACAGTTGCAAAAATGGGGTGAATGCTCTGTGGAGTCCAGACTGCTCAACTCCTTGATATTATAATGAATACAGAGTAAAAGTGTCAGGGTTGGTACATGGGAGCGTAGCGCAGGGGTGTTGGCACTAGATGGTGCGCACACTAGAAAAGTCCGGAGTGGCAGCAGTACCAAGGGGTAAGGCTGAACAGTGTAAAATACAGTCCAAGGGGTCAATGCAGGCAGAAAAGGTTCAAGGTAGGTAATGGATAATCCGTGGTCAGGAGTGGAGAGGTAAACGTAGTCAAAATACAGTCCAAGGGTTCGGTAGGAGATCAATAATCACAGGGTAACAAGGTGCAAAGTTATGGGTAGGAATCACTGTAGAGGGACTAGCCACACTACAAGCTTGGAAAACGAGCAAGCACTGAATGAACAGTGCTTGCTGTTTAAATAGGGTGCCAGGACCATTGCTCCGCCCACCAACCTGCAGGTCACCCCCCCCCTCTGGCTTTAGCCAGATAGTGAAGGAAGGAGTAGGACCTGCCCCCTCTCCACACCTCCCGTGCATCCTCCAATGGGAGCACACTACCGGGCCGCAGGCCATGCCCCCCTGCCATCAGACTGACACCTGCACTCACGTTACACGAGGCAGATTGTACTACAGGCCGGGGATGCGGCCTACACCACGATCGCGTGCCCCCCCGGCGGGGGGCACGGTACCTGGAGTCTGCTGGACCAGGTAGGGGGTCCCTGCAGGAGGCATAGGATGGAACTGGGGTCTGACAAAAAGACTGTATTTAAACAGAAGTAACCTACTTAAAGGAACACTAAACGTTATATTTCACTTGTGCTTCTAATATAGAAGCACAAGTGAAAAGTTAGTTGTTCCTAGTGTTAGAATAAACTGACATGTACTTTTGACTGTACATGTCAGTTTATCCTCTGACCGACAGCTGCCATGCTTCCATGAGATCAGCAGGGGGGACCTTAACTAGGTCCCCCCTGCTGATCCCATGCAAAAATGGGGGTCTCCTATCCAGAAGTCGGAGCGGGCGAGCCCCTGCTCTGATTGGCTGTGCGCATGCTGAATTTGTCAGCGCGCGACAACCAGTAACTGCTGTGTCTCAGAGCTTACTACCCAACCCACTAGAACACCGGTCACTTTATCTCTAGCAGTTCCCACCTAGCTAAAACACACACAATTCATCTTTGGCCTATCCCACCTAGTGCCACCCATCCACACCACTGTTATTACAACTTCAATCCCTCTGGCCTCTTCAACCCCTTATATGTCTTATGTACCCCATTCCCTCTAGATTGTAAGCTTGCGAGCAGGGTTCTCTGCCTCATGTACCAGTCTGTTTCTAGTTTGTCTAACTTAGTATGTAGTTCCCTTCTATGCTCTGTCCCTAGCGTTACGTAAATTGTTGACACTAAATAAATGGTAATGTAATGTGTCTCACATGTGAGACACAGCAGATAGTAAACCCGACATGTATCTATTAAGATACACGTCGGGTTTACTCTAGACAAGAGGGACATGCTTTCTTTTAACCCTTGCTTCCTTCAAACCAAAGATATTTGGGTAGATTCCCAATTTTTTCTCCTATTTGCCCCCACAGGAAGGGCAAATGTGGGAGACATCTTAGATATTCTATCTTGCTTAGTGAACCGCAAGCTGAGCTGTCAGCTTTTCCCTTTTTTCTACTCGATGTCGAATGCGCCCACATGTGTTTCTGGGAATTGCAGTCTATCATGCTGTTCTCAATGCGACCATCTAAGACAATTATCCTTATACTGACCAACTGGAGTTCTTAAAAAATAGCAAAACTGGAAAGAGGTACTGTCAGCTTTATAGTGCAGAATGAATTTGTTATTAGAGTGTGTGTTGTATCATACATCGATACCTACACACAATAAGCACTAAACATCAATGGCATAAACAAATAAAAACAAAAAATGTTAATATCCACTACTGCCTTCTTAATATCAGAAGATAAACATATGGCAGACATGTCCAAGGGCGTGGTTTATTTATCCAAGGCTCTTTGAACATCAAAATCAAGTACTTATAATAATTTTATAAAGATAAAAATAGTATTTTTGAATCATGAATGATCAGTTATGTCATTGGGACACTTGCTGATGGAAAGCTGGGGATGGAGACATCAATGCAGCTCTGTCCAAGCTAAAGTATAGTCTAGGAACTCTGATTCTGCAGGAGTCTTTTGCCCATTGTTTGTCCTCCATGAAGATGTCAATGGAAGTTCTTTAGAAGACATAGAGCTAAGTATTTGTCCAATTCAAGATGTCTGTTCTAATCCTGCAGATTGTTCTTCCACAAAAGGTAAAGTGGGATGGACAGTGGACATAATGTGGGCTAGGTAAACCTAAATTAATTACATTCGGCATGTTAAATGGAGTTCAATTTCATTAAATTCTGAATCAGGTGTAAACTTTAACCCCTTAATCACAAGATATTTTTACCTTGACTTTCCCTTGGTGACAATGGCTGTTTTGACATTTCTGGGGTGTTTGTGTTTAATTGTAATTTTCTTCTTTCTCACATACTGTACCCACACAAATTATATGTTGTTTTTATCGTCATAAGAAGGGCTTTCATTAGATACCATTATGTTCATCATATCTTATAATTTACTAAAAAAAAAAATCATAAAATATGATGAAAACATTTAAAAAAAAAACACTTTTTCTAACTTTGACCTAAAATATAATTTACACAAATACAATCATTAAAAAGTCCACATCTAAATAGTTTCTAAATGTTGTCCCAAGTTCAGAAATATGCATGTTTCCATATTTTTCGATATTTTATTGCGAGTTATGGGGCAAAAACCAAAATAAGTGTTTTTTTGCTTTTTTAATATATTGACCTTTTGACCCAAACCCGAACCCTAAATTTAACCCTAACACTAAATTTAACCCCAACTATAACTCTTATGCTATCCCTTAATATATTTTAATTTAATTTTAACCCTATCCTTTATGCTTAACCCTATAGGCTAATCTAACATAATACTAGTTTTGAGCTAATTAAATCTTTTTTTTTTTTTTAACATTGAAATGTTGCTTGGCTGCCTCTAAGGGTAGTCAAGCAGCATATTCAGAGCGACGGAAGTGAATTTACTTTCACTTCCGAAGCTCAGACCACTAGAGGGCATAGCAATATTGAAGGAGCATGCTGCTCCGTCAATATGGCTCCCACGATCGCTCCATGGGTGCCCCAGAGAGGAAATTTTGGTGCTGGCTATTACCTCAACATCGAGGCAATAGACGAGAACTGTTAAAAAACCATTTGTTTCACCGCAGGACGCACCAGGCACGTCCATTGTCGGGAACAGAGTTTTTACTCAATGCCCACTGAATTTTCTAAATGTTGTCCCGAGTTCAGAAATATGTATGTTTCCATATTTTTCGGTATTTTTTGCGAGTTATGGGGCAAAAACCAAAAATAGTGTTTTTTGTTTTTTTTACTATATTGACCTTTTGACCCCAACCGAACCCTAAATTTAACCCTAACACTAAATTTAACCCCAACTATAACCCTTATGCTATCCCTTAATATATTTTAATTTTAATTTAATTTTATCCCTATCAACATTAAGGCAATAGACGAGCAGCGTTAAAAAAACGTTTGTTTCACCGCAGGACGTGCCAGGCACGTCCATTGTCGTGAACGGAGTTTTTACTCAATGGCCACTGGATTTTTAACGTCCCTTCTCAATTTCAAATCCAAAAATCCAAAGAGGAGACAAGGTGTGTGAAGGGAGAGACAGCGAGGAACTTTCATGTCTGTCTGTGGGGCCTGTGTGGCCAAAATACAGGACATACCTAACTTAAATAAGGTTTAATAAGTAAAAAGTAAGGATACGTGAAAAGTGGTGTCTCAGTTCACTGAGTCAGGTTAGAGAGCAGATACAATTATGTTGTATATCCTGTGTAGAGAAACCACTGGGGTGTTTTTGGTAGTAGCTCATTACATATGTCTTTTGTTCTTTTTGTGTTTTTATATAGAAAATAGGACATTTTTTTCTTTTAATCATTTCCCACAGTTGTGTCATGTTGGCTGGTTGCTCTTCTACGACCAGATTTCCTATAATTTTACAGATGCACAATTGAATTAAAGTTTGATGTCAGGGCAGGCAAAGCAGCTTAATTCACCATCATGTTTGTGAAGGCATTCCTGAAAACTCCTAAACCTGCTAAAAATATAAATTAGCAGATACATATACTACTGCTCTAAAGTGATGAACTTGATTGACAATGATCTTGTGGGACCACTGCTCCAAATTTATCAAGGAGTCTGATTTTGTCTTGCTGTTTTACTCTCTGAATGGCTTGCATGTCCCTACTGTGTAAGGGCTCAAAAACTCCTTTGTTAACTTGTCTCTTCTCCTTAATTTATACTGACTGCAACAAATGTAACAGGTTCCATTAATAATAGATCATAGCTTTCACCTGGAAATACCCCGCAAGTCTTTTTTTATAAAATGAGGAGTTTTCTAATTTGCAAATTGATTTGTATGTATTGTACCAAGTATCCTGAGGATGCTCCGGAAACAGATTGGTTTTACCTTTCATGGTACGTACTCCCATCTCATGGCCTCATAATTCAGATCATAAGGGTTGCACAATCTGCCACAGATGCCATTATCTAACATAGCTTCATGAAGTAAACTCTCAATTAATGCCACCTGTCTCCAAACCCTCTTTTTCGTATATATCGAAAATATTTTTTTTTCCGTATATATATGTTTTTTTTATTTTAAATAAGTGTATTTCATAAACATTAAAAACATGTATAACAAATAAGCTAGGAGGAACTCCCCCACATCCCTTTATGATGCCGTACAACAGTATGTTTCTACAAAGTTTCAATAAAGGCTTTAAAAACAGATCAAGAAATTGATTAAGTGATCATTATACATAAACCCCAATATCACATAAAGATAGGCAAAGTAGTAATAATGGTTTTAGAACTCTTCCCCAGAATTACTCATGGGTTCTACTCAATATATAACAGTGGATTTAATACTATAGAATGAAATACAGTATTTTGTGTTAAAAGCCACTGATAAATGATTCTCACACCCAATATCTGTTATTCTAAATAAAATACAGAATACTCATATTGGTGGAAAATACATTTTTCTAGTAACAATGTGATTAAGAAAATCGATTTTGTAATTAAAACAGTGAAAGGTTATTGCATTAATAGTAAGTTTATCCAAAGTAAAAGGTTATTGCGTGTTTGTTTGGCTGTGTGTTCCCCATATGTAAAGGAGAAATGTACAGGTCAAAGATGTGTCCAAGGAATTTAATCTACGCCATAAGAGAGTAAGAAAAACATTCAAGATATTTATTTAATATTGAGTGTAAAGTTAGATACACAATCTGCGCTACATAAGGTGCCATTTGCCTTTCAGTTTTATCCAAACACATGTGCTGAGGTAAAAATGATTTATACTAACATAGACTATATTCTACAATCAACAAACATGACAATCACATAAGGAACAAATCAAAAATCCATTCATTTTAGGTTATACAATGGGCATGGCTATTTTATTTTTAAATAAGAATAGCAGAAGAACAACATATGTTTCAATATTGATAGATAATAAAAATACATTTTATCGTAGAAAAAAAAGTAAAGATTACATGTGATAAAGAAAGGGTTTCATTTTGAAAATATTCTTTAGTGTGTTTGTTAATGTAAAAAGGTGACATGGGGTTACACATCCAGTCTCAAATAGCTGCCCCAAAATCACTATAGAGCGCCATATTCACTAATCCTCTGTTTTCTCAGTCTCAACACGTGTGCTCATAAGATTAGGTTAGTTATAGGCAAACCCAATAAACTAATAAATTGGGGGGGGGGGGGAGTAAAAAAAAGTAAATTGTGAAAACCCACTGGCTATCCCATACATTTTAACATGAACATCTCTAATAAATCATCCAAATCTAAATGATAATTATGTTTTCATGATGTCCAATTAGCATAATAATGGGAGTTGGAGTACAAGAGATTGGCAAAACTGTACATTATTTTAATAATAACCATATGCAACTGTTTTAAGTGCAGTGTCAAAATTAGGGTGGCTATATGTTCCCTTTAAGGAGAAACAGTCATGGGAAATGTATGCCATACTGTAGGGTGGGGTGCATTTTTATCATAAGAGGCACAGTTCCCTTATCGCTCCCACTCAGCTTAGGTTGCTGGTCATTTGCCTTTTTAATTGGACAGTAAGGTATTTGGGCTGTTTTTCTGAAAAGTACAGCAACATTGTGCATTTTCAAACCATAGATCCTCTCAAATCATTGAAGACTACCTTTAACAAAGTACAATATAAAAAAAATACCATCATTATTGCATCTGCGGTTGTCATTGTTTAGTAGGAACAAAACTACCACCTATGTTTATATGACGAAAACATCTGTCCCTCACAAACATCTCTCTACTGGCCTGCTGGTAGGGTTGCCACCTGACCGGTATTTTACCGGCAGGCCGGTAAAAAATTGGCTTCAGGCCAATGTTAAGTCTATGGAGACAGTACTAAGGCCGGTATTTTCCTGAAGAAAAGGTTCAACCCTACCTGCTGGTGAGATACTGGATAATACCATTATGGTAACAAAGTCTCACACAATGAACAGGGCGTAAATCATAGGTATTTATAATGCTTTATAGTTAATATGACGCAAAAGTAAAAATAACTGAAAATGATTCAAAAGTTCAAATGTGCTTCCCTCAAAATGCCTTAAAGTAGGCAGCTTGAGAAATATATTATGTGAAGAAAATGTATTAGAATCCACGTGGTCTCTCCCTGATACAACTGTGTTCTGTTCCAAAAGAGAGGCTTAAAATAGAATATCATTTATTTCCAATTGGACAGTAATGGAATAAATGGGACTACAGAGATCAATTCTGTCTTCTATTACAGAAGGAGCATTAAACTTTAAAGCTGCTCTATTCTTTTTGACTTGAAGAAATATTAGGCATTCACATTACATATCCAATTTAAAATTCCCATAATTATCTATAATACTTTCAAAGGATTTTAATTTTTGATTTCCCATTACTATCTCCCACCCTTGTACAAGTCAGTACCGCATATTGTGTGGTTGTCCTTTCAGACTCTAGTGAAGGTCCTTTCTCTACAGGTTTTAACATGTGCTAAACAAATCTGGAGACATTTTTTTTTCCCCACCGACTTTCACCTTGTCCTAATCCGTCATCTAGTGAGAACATTTGTAATGAACCTACATCTGTCAATATTAACCACTCCCCTATAAGCAGATCTAAAATTTGCGTATAACATTGCATTGCAATTTGCAAAGCAGCTGTCTGCAGATGAATTTAAAGGAAATATTACAGAAAAAACAATGAGTAGTTTATGATTACATGAATAAATAAAACTGTCGGACCAAATTATAAACATGGGAGATTCATTTCTTCTAAGAGACATTTAAACTGTTACAACATGTGGAAAGAAATAACTAACATGAAAATTCAGTTCAGTGTTTGATTACAGAAAAAAGTAATTCAATCCAAATCAGCAGTATGTCCAGGGTCTGCCTGCAGCTGGTGACACAGGGTGTACAGGGTGCCAGTGTGGATGTAGTGCCTCAATGTCGAGGCACCAGCAACATCAAAATCCACCACCAAATTGACTTGCAATCGCCCCCTGGAGTAACTGTGAGCACCATATTATAGGGAAGCATGTCTTACCCATACGGTGCTGCCCTGTTGTGGGCAAGAGCTTTGGAAGTGATCAGATATCACTTCTGTTGCTCTGTTGGTGTTGCTAGAATATATCTAGAGGCAGTCAGCAACATTAAATTACAAAAACAATAGATAGGCTAAGTAAGCCTTAGATCTAAGGATAGGGTTAGGTTTAGGGTTGGGGTCAAAAGGGGAAAAAATGAACCATATATTGCCCTATAGCTTGCAGAAAAACATGAGGTTGGATATGGGGAATGTAGTCCTGCAACATCTGGAGGGCCACAGGTTCTCCACCGCTCCTGTAAACTGTAAATTCTGGATATATTGTAATGCTAACGAGTGCGAAGAGGCTAATTTAGTTACTGTTGATAAATACGTTTTCTACATAGCTGTTAATTTGTTTGTCTGTCAGTGCACATTTAGTATTGGAATTCACTGGGTTTTATTAGACAGAACCACTATAGAATATTTGGTATACTAGGATATTCCCACTGGATAATTATATTTTTCCTTGCTCTCCTGTCCTTCGTTATGTATGAGAGACCTTAATGTTTCATAAGTGTTGCTACTGACAAAGCCAGTTTTTAAGCTATTTTCTGGTTAACCACAACAGTAGAGAGTTCCAAACAGTTAGCATAAAACAACCATTTCCCATCAAAAGACACAGCTCATTTAACTCTCCACTTAAAAGGACAACTTAACTTTTTTTTAACCATTGTTTCATTATGAGAGTCAAGGGTTAAAAAAATAGTTAAAGTTAATGCAATCCCATTAGCTGTGATTTATCTGTGTAATTAGATGCCAAAAATCCTTTTACTATGTTCTTATTTAAGAAGCAAGTCACAGAAATCTACACTACAATAAATATTTCGCCCTCACTTTTTCTATCCACACACTATTTAGCACATCACCTACTTTTCCTGAAGTAAATTGAGTCATTAGAAACTTGCATTACTCAACATAAGTTAAGATGCACCGTCAGCACTCGGTCTGGAAGCCGCTGAGAAATAAAAAAAAAATGTAAAAAAAAGATTATTTTCAACAATCAGTTAAATGAATTATACAAAAAGCTAAGAAACTGGTGCTCACGTTTGTTCTTTATTTTTTTTACTAAAATAAAGTAATGTGGCATTGTAGAGAGAGCAGTTATGAGATCAAGCCCTAAATATACAGTAATAACAGCATTGAAACCAAAGAGATCTGACTGATCTGAAATGTAATCATTTTGACACAGAATTACTCTTTATACCTACAGGGCCGGACTGAGAATGAAAACCAGCCCTGGAAATAATTGCATACCAGCCCCATAGCATTGGGTCATTATACCATCCCCATAGCATTGGTTCATGAAACCAGCCCTAACAGCATAACATCATAATTTTATTGTTCATAAAAAGGAAAACCATGCATTTTAAAGCACATTTGAAGAATATGTTATTTATAGATAAGACAGATACATACAGTCACACACACAAACGTACAGTCAGTCACACACGATCAGTCATGCACACACTCACACATACAGTCAGTCACACACATACAACACACACATACATTCAGTATGTAAGATCCCAGACGAGAGGGCACCATGCAGGGCTAACAATACTCAGACACCAGGTCAAATTTCTGGGATTTGTTGAGCCCTGGCCTACCCCGATAAATATAATATTATAGTAAATAATGCCCTCATCCCAATCCCCTTCCCTCCACTGTTCCTATTAAATCTACTACAATATACAATTCCCTCACCACCGCAGCCTCCTTTTTTTTACAGTTCCTCCCCCACACATAAATCTAAATATTAAAATATAATTCACTCAGCCCAAGTCCTCTCAGCTCCACTTTCAAACCCCACATAAATATAATATTAAATTATATCATTGCATCTGCCTCCACCTGAGGTACAATGATATAATAATGATTTAATATGGGCCACATACATATAAATGTCACATAAATATAATCATTGCCTCATCCCAAGCCCTCATGACCCTAAGCCATATCTCAAATGATATAGTAATAATATTTCTTGCACTCCATTTTGCACCAATATTGCTTTAAGAACTAATCTTATCCAAATACCCTTTCACTCCTCGCCTCCCCCAAAGTTAACCCCTTAACGACAGATGACGTGCCAGGCACGTCACGGCAAATCGAGGACTTGCCGACAGCTGACGTGCCTGGCACGTCATGCACTAAACTGAGTAAAGAAAGCGACCAGCGGTCGCTTTCTTTACTCTAACGGTGTTGCTACAATGCCTCTAGGTAGAGGCATTGTGCAACACCCCCCAAAAGTGCAGGGGCGCGCTACGATCACTCCACGGAGTGATCGTAGCAGCCATTTAAAAATGGCTGCGCCCACTGCACACATGTGCTTAGAAAGCGAACGATCGTTCGCTTTCTAAGCATCTGCGGTGTTTCTAAAGTGCCTCGCTAGCGAGGCACTTAGTAACACCTTGATGCTCCCCAGAGCCGATGGTGGTCGCTCTCCTGAGCGACCCCATCGGCTCAGTAGAAGGGAACGCTGCCTATACAGGCAGCGCTTCCCTTCTAATGGCAAGAGCATCGGAAGTGAAAGTATTTCACTTCCGATGCTCTAGGGGGAGCCAATCGATGCCGGCACAACAGATCTATGTGATCTGTGTGCAGGCATGTATGATAAGTGCTCTGATGAGCACTTATCATACTGTCAAAGGCAATATTAGCAAATATTGCCTTTGACAAGTATTGATCTGCCTCCCTCACCTTACTAGTTATAGTAAGGGAGAGAGACAGATCAGATAAAGTAAAAAAATAAAATAAAATAATAAAACAAATATTTAATAAAATTTTAAACACCAAGGGCTTTTATAAAAGCCATTTAACCCCTTCCCTGCCATTGATCGCTGTGTACGCAGTGATCATACACAGCAGCACATTTTTTGCTGTCTGTGCATTTTTTAGGGGTTAATTTTTTTTACTGTAATTCATTACAGTATAAAAAAAAGCTCTTTTAAGAGAGATTAACCCCTTTCTTGCTGTAGATCACTGCCTAAGCAGAGATCTGACGCAAATGCAGCAATCTTGCTGCAGAAGCATTTTTAATTTTTTTAAAACTTTTTTATTACACCCGTCACGTGTTAATTATACCCGCTAGGGGACTACGTTTAACGTAATTTTTTTTTTAAATAAGAGCTATTAACCCCTTCCTTGCCGTATATCACTTCCTAAGCAGCACATATGGTCACTGCCTAAGCAGTGCATATGGTCACTGCCTAAGCAGCGCATATGGAGCAATCTAGTCGCAGAAGGATTTTTTTTTTGCTATCAGCATTTTTTTTGTCAGACTCGCTAGGGGTTAATTATACCCACTAGGGGATTACGTGTATTCCTTTTGAAGCGGTCTGAACACGTGTATAGCGATCAGTAACAGCCGATCAGTGGCAAAGGTGGTTTGGTGATTTCTCAGATGAGCATCACCATTCGTCTGGTTCGATCAATATTGGTAAATATTGTTCTGACCCATATGGATCTGCCTCCCTCTCCTCACTTGAGTTTTAGTGAGGGAAAGAGACAGATCTGTATAACATAATTTTTTAATTGTAATAAATTAAATAAAATGTTAAAAAAATTGTGAGTCCCAAGGGCTTTTATAAAAGCCATACCCTTTGTATAGTGTAGTGTATTAACCCCTTCCCTGCCACTGATCACTGCACAGCAGAAATTTTTTTCTTGTCTGTGCATTTTTAGGGGTTAATTTTTTTGTACAGTACTACAAAGGCTCTTATAAGAGCTATTAACCCCTTCCTTGCTCTACATGTTCAAATTCCAAGTTTGAAAATCAAAAAGCGCACCTCTCAAATGTAGCCTTTCAACACCCAACAAAGCTGACAAAGCTATGCATGGGTGGTATCCCTGTGCTCGGGAGATGTTGCTGAACATATATTGTGGTATTGTTTGTCAGTGACACATACCGAAATATGTGAATTTGTGTCTAAAGTACAATGTATGTGGGAAAAAATACACAATAAAATGACTACCACAAACTTTGACAAAGGCTGGTGGTAGAATTGGTGCATGGAAAGTGTTAAAATAACACCATTTAAAATAGCCTAGGGTGTCTACTTTTACAAAATATATACTTTTTGGGGTAAAATACACTGTCCTACTTTAAAAAAAAGTCCCAAATGAAAGATGGGCTCAGGCTGGCTACACGTCAATATTCCAAGTTGAAAATGCGCACCTTCACAATGTGGCCCTTTTAGCCCCCAAACAACCCAACAAACCTATGCATGGGTGGTATCCCTGTACTCAAGAGATGTTGCTGAACACTTATTGGGGTGTTATTTGGCAGTGACACATACCAAAATCTGTAAATTCATGTCTGAAGTACAAGGTTTGTGAAAAAAAAACACAAAAAAATGACTACCACAAACTTTGACAAAGGCTGGTGGTAGAATTAGTGCATGGAAAGTGTAAAAATACCACCATTTGAGATAGCCTAGGGTGTCTACTTTAAAAAAATATATGGGTTGATGTGGTAAAATACACTGGCTGGTTTCAAATATGTCCCAAATGGGACATGGGTGCAGGCTGTCTGCATGTCAAAATTTCAAATTGGAAAACCAAAAACTTCACCTCCCAAATTTGGCCTTTTACCCCCCAAACAATCCAACAAACCTATGCATGGGGGGTATCCCTGTACTCAAGAGATGTTTCTGAACACTTATTGGGGTGTTATTTGGCAGTGACACATACCAAAATCTGTAAATTTATGTCTGAAGTACAAGGTTTGTGAAAAAAAAACACAAAAAAATTACTACCACAAACTTTGACAAAGGCTGGTGGTAGAAATAGTGCATGGAAAGTGTTAAAATACCACCATTTGAGATAGCCTAGGGTGTCTACTTTTAAAAAATATATGGGTTGATGGGGTAAAATACACTGGCTGGTTTCAAATATGTCCCAAATGGGACATGGGTGCAGGCTGTCTGCATGTAAAAATTTCAAGTTGGAAAACAAAAAACTGCACCTCACAAATTTGGCATTTTAGCCCCCAAACAACCCAACAAACCTATGCATGGGTGGTATCCCTGTACTCAGGAGAAATAGTAGAATCTATTTAGCATGTTTTTTCGTTCGCTATTGTCGATGAGGAGAAGTTGTTTCAAATAAAAACAAAGAAATTTGTGTATTTTTTTTTTTTTTACCATATTTTATTATTTTTTTTTAATAATATGATAAGATATGATCAAAAATATGGCATCCATAGAAAGCCCTTTTTGTCCCGATAAAAACAATATATAATATGTGTGGGTACAGCAAATGACGAAGAAGAAAATTACTGCTAAACACAAACAGCACAGAAATGTTAAAATAGCCATTGTCCAGAAAGGACAAAAATGTTTCAAAGGCTCTGTCCTTAAGGGGTTAATTAACACCTTCGCGACAAAGGACGTGCCAGGCACGCCCTGGGAGAAACTCCCTTAACGACAAAGGACGTGCGGTGAATCAAGCCGTTTTCGCGATCAACGATCACGAAAACCACTTTAACGGTGCTGGTCTATTGCCTCGACACCGAAATTTCTATTTTTGGGCGGAGCCATATTGATGGAGCATGCTGCTCCGTCAATATGGCTAGGCCCTCTGCCGGTCTAAGCTTCGGAAGTGAAAGTAACTTCACTTCCGTCGCTCTGAATATGCTACTTGACTGCCCCTAGTGGTAGTTAAGTAGCATTGCAATGGAAAATATTTTAAATACACATTTAATTAATTAAAAACAGGTTATATAGCTATATTAGCCTATAGGGTTAAAATTAAATATTTTTTAGCATAAGGGATAGGGTTAACATTAAATTAAAATTAAAAAATATTAAGGGATATAATAAGGATTAGAGTTGGGGTTAAATTTAGTGTTAGGGTTAAATTTTGGGTTCGGGTTGGGGTCAAAAGTTCAATATAGGAAAAAAACAAAAAACACTATTTTTGGTTTTTGCCCCATAACTCGCAAAAAAATACCGAAAAATATGGAAACATGCATATTTTTGAACTCGGGACAACGTTTAGAAACTATTTAGACAGGGTCTTTTTTAATGATTTTATTTGTATAAATTATATTTTAGGTCAAAGATGGAAAAAGTGGGTTTTTTAAAAATTTTCATCATATTTTATGATTTTGTTTGTAGTAAATTATAAGATATGAACATAATGGTATCTAATGAAAGCCCTTCTTATGACGATAAAAACAACATATAATTTGTGTGGGTACTGTATGCGAGAAAGAAAAAAATTACAGCTAAACACAAACACCCTAGAAATGTCAAAACAGCCATTGTCATCAAGGGAAAGTCAAAGTGAAAATGTCTTGTCACTAAGGGGTTAAAACAACACACGTTTTAAAGATATTTCTGGTCCATATTATAGTTTACATTACACAATTTAAATGATTACCGGTTATTGATATAACATGTAGATGAGCTCTCTTGTCCGAGCCCAGCACTGTCCACGTGGGGATCTGCTCCTCATCACCAGTCACTGCGTGCAGAGGGAAGTGGCTGATCTGCACGCACTGTATCAGACACAGTGCTGCTGGATATGACTTTATATGCTCATATCCGGCAGCAAGGCTACAGGAACATTCAGCGATCGGCCGAGGGATGGCATAGACTTAAAAAAATCGCAGGCTACAGGACCCTTGGGGCCGTTCGAGGCAGGACAGACAGGGATAAAAAGATATTTGGGGGGCTGCTTTGAGTCACAGCTCAAAGCAGCCCCAGGGCAGACGGCCTACGGGGAAATTTCCTGGTAGCCCAGTCAGGCCCTGTATACCTACCACCCCTATAATATTTAACCAGTCTCACAGATACAGTAAATCAGTCTTCAGTCCAATGCTTCAAAATCATAACAGTAAAGAGGGACACTTTCATACCTGCCATCAACCCGGAAGCAGGCTCTGGTGTGTGAGCCAAAATAGAAGGGAGATTTGTCACAATGCGTCACAAATACAGCTTCCATGTGTCTGGAGCTCACTTCTTTAGAGTTTAGACTATATTTCCCTCTCAGTTGCAGGGATGGGTACCTTTGGTCGGGCCCAACTAAAGATTCTGTGGAAGATGAAAAATTTCAAATACGTAGTGTAGAAGGCTCAAAAACAGGCATTGTCGATCATAGACTGGGAGGGGAATGATGTCAGATGCTGAATGGGCAGAGTGTCTGAGGTGTGCAATGGGGACACCAGACAACATACCACAAGATGCATGTTTTTCAGTGTGGTTAACTAATGAACAGAGAGAGCATTAAGACACAAATGTGTGCAACAGAATCGTCTGGTAAAGAGTACAAGCTGCTAGGTGTTACTGATGACCCATTTAGTGCTTGCTCCACAAATGTTCATCATTCAAGAAGATGGCTTTATTCACTGGCAGAGGTTCGCTAAATGAACAACCTGGATTGTATTGTGAAAAATATGCAGCCTTGCATACTAATGTGTATATTGTTAAAATGTATGATCTGAGTGTATACTCATTACTATAACGTTTCACTGGTGAGAGGTCAAAATGCTTGAATATTTATATTTGGGATTAAGACATAAAAATACAGGTGAGAAATATATAATAATAGCAAACAGTGTTAACTGTTTGTGTAAAGAAGTGAAAGTTTATAACGAAAAAAAGAAAACGCAGAGGAGACAATAGGGTAAATGGAAGAAAAAAAGGTGAAAAATTAAAAAAAAACGTCATTTTATCTCTGATGATAGATTTACTGTAATTGATTACACGAACTGTTTGTGTATACATGGATATAAAAATAGTCTATGTTATTAATCAGAAAACATAAGAATAAGAGTCAATTTTTAAAAGAAACATTGTAGCACACACTGGCTAAATGGAGCAACACTCAATTATAGTTCTGAATTATCAAGTTCACAATGGTTACTTAAAGAGGTTTAGAAGAGAAGCAAAATATGTAAAAAGAAGAAAACCCAGTAGCTAAGGCAACGAAGGATGAAAAATGGCATCAGCAGCACTTGTTCATGATCCTGTGGCTCTTTGCAAGTGGATTCAGACTTATTTAAAATGAATATGGACACAACTCTACAGAAAATTAACTTCATTCCATTTCTCAAGAATATCTTCAAGCATGTTGTGACTATAAAACAGAAAATATCAAGAGAGAATTAAAGAGAATTTCGGGAATTCAAGGAGGATCCACTTAGGGGAAAGGGTGAAACAAAATTGGATTTTCAATAAGGCAATCTGTTGACTCTTATGCAATACTAAACTGTAGCATTGAACGCCTCAAGATCAAAATTGTGAATTAACAAGACAGATCCCGAAGGAAAAAACTTAAGTATAAGATACATTTTGGAGGAAATTGTCCTGCGCAAATTAAGAGGCTTCTTATTAGATCTACTTCAGAACAGAAGTAAATTCAATAAAGAAGCCAAAAATTAGGATATAACAGAGCACACTCACAAAACCCAAGAATATATCAGAGGAACAGCAAAGGGGCCTTGTGATTTATTTTTCTTCATACTTAATGAAACACAGTAGTTGTAGCATCAACGGGTTTTACGTAATCTGAAGATATTTTAAAACTTTATTGTTCTCTCATTACTTATCAACCTCAACATCTTTTTGACTAGTTACAGATATTCTTCAGAAAAAAAAAATCAGATATAACTGGGGATTTTCCTTGAAGTTCATCATATAGTACCAGGAATGCTCACATGTATTTGATTCATTGGCCAACGTATGGTTGAAACCCAGAAAATTAGGGTTTTAGTTCAGTTATTTGTCTCTCTTACATTTGTAGATAGTAATATGAGTGAAGGGTCTACTCAATAAAGAGAAAATTCCATGGAATTTGAAACTCAAGCCCAAAGTAGCTGAGTTGGAAAAATTCTGCCATTCAACTGCATTCCCAAAAAATTCCAGCTCAGCTACTTTAGCCTAAAGTTTGAAATTCCCAGCTCATTTCCCTTGTATTCTCTCTTTGGTGAGTAGATCCTGGATCCTGATGCTTTTTTTAAATGTAAAGATTAGTAGGAACAATACTATATTTATATTTTACTAATATTGTCAATACTGGTTTATTATTATTTTTTTAAATATATTTTGTATTATTATTTTGAGTATAAAAAGTAATATAAATTAACATTGTATTTCTTAATGACATTGTATGAAGAAATAATACAACAGCATATACATTGAATATAAAAATACAAGAACAGTAAAAATTATATTCTCTGCATGATGTTGTCTTCTTGCATGTTCAACAAACAAAAATGTGGAAATAATATAACCTGTATGAATCTAATAATCATCAACTCTACACATTTAATAGTATCTGTAAATTACAATGTTTATGGAGATCTTTTGTGGCTGGGGTGCCAGTACCAGTCAGCTCCGGACAGGAGCTTGATGTTTGCTCTTATGAGGCACATCAGACTCACTGGAGTGGTCCTCCAATTCACTTCAGGCAGGAATGGACCTTGCTGTTGGAGTAGTTGCATTGGGTCTAACGTGTCTTGTCAACAATAGTCTGTTCATTTTTGCCCCCGGTAACAATCATGCACAACTTCAAAGTCATAAGCATCTAGTTACCTCCCCCCACTTTTGTCTTTAGCACCAGTAAGGTAGCTAGCATCAGCAGGAAAGTATACAGAGCCCCATCACTTGTGCAGATTTTACTAGCAAAAACATAAACAGATAGCAGGTGGGAATTAATCTACCACAGCACCCGCTGATAGAAGCCTTAAACAACATAAAATCTAAACATATAAAAATTTAAGCCTATACAAATTCTGTATAATAATGCATACAAAATTACATAAATCAATACTGAAGTATAATCTGTTTTAAACAATTTAAAACAGACTTGTAGACAGGGGCGTATCGTGCCCCTGAGTGACAGGAGTGCTGCCAGTCCCGAGTAGCCAGCATACAAACCTTTGTTAATACACAAGATTCATCCGAGGGGCCACCGGCAGCTGCGAATTTGGCAACAGAGTCACTCAATCTGTTGTGAGTTCGACAAGCACTAAAAGTATATGAATTTTGGTAGACATTTTGTGCTGGTCAAATTGGCAATAGAGTACTTCCGGGGGTTTGTGTGCTGAGAACGTTGTTACATCCGAAAGACAACGCTGTGCTGAATTCGGCAACAGAGTCACTCACTCTGTTGCCAATTCAACAAGCACGAAAAGTATACGAAAATTCGTATACTTTTAGTGCTTGTTGAATTGGCAACAGAGTGAGTGACTCTGTTGCCAAATTTAGCGCAGTGTCATCTTTCGGATGTATTTCTGGGGGTTGTGTACTCTCTGCTAGGAGCTCACAAACCCCCAGAAATACACAGCGCAGGTGCTCCGTGTAAGGTGTGCGGCGCACACCTAGCACATATGGAGCGTCCGCCATTGCTTGTAGATAATATATGTCATAAAACATTGAGCAGAGGTAAGTGGTTGATCCATTGTAATATAAAAAAAATAGGAAATTATGAAGGAACAAATATCAAATATGGCTATGGAACATAGAAACATAGAATGTGTCGACAGATAAGAACCATTCGGTCCATCTGCCCAATCAGGAAGTGACAGGTACTGTTCCTCCTTAAAGACAGAACACACAATATGGCTTATATTATATAACTGTTACAATATCCAGCTTTTTATGTTATCCCTCTTTCTCATGAGCCAATTCCATCTCTTTACTGGAGACAGTTTGTACATTACCTTGTTCTCTCCAGTGTGGAGTTACTATATTTATACTAATGGCCTTAAAAGTATTAAAGGAAAAATGGTTGCACATTTTACAATGCTTGGGGACACTATGTTCTTGCTTTTATTCCTAATCCCCCCGCAGAGTTTACCCACTTTAATTTTAAGTTTCCTTGTTGTCCTACCAATATATTGGGCTCCGCAAGCACATTCCAATACATAGACAACTTTCTTGGAATTACAATCAATAAAATGTTTAATCAAGTCTTTCCTGTTCCAGTGCATAGGAAGTGTAATATTTTATTTTTATATAGATCTTACATATCTTGCATTTACCACGCCAAAAAAAAGATTCAACGCAAACCCTGTCAAAAGTGTAACATATACAAATGTATTGGAATAAAACTTACAATATAGATATGCCCACAGAACTAGCTCAAAAGAAAATAAAGCATTCTTGTGTGGGCTACTGGATTTCAGCAGCAAGGAATGATAGATCACAGGTGTCCTCAACCAGTAACTGCAGCAGAAGGAATCTGTATACACCTTTCCAAGCTCTATGACCGTAACAGTAATACACAGAATAAAATCAGCATTCATATAAAAGCAATCAATATGCCTGCTCACACCCCATGCATTTCATTAGCAAATTCTGAGTTCCTCAGGGGACTGCAGCGAGAACTTTGCAACTTTCTAGAACATTATTCCCAAACATTTTAAGTACTATTGGTCAAATGTAATTGGCCTATACTTGGTATTAGCAATCACATTTATATTCATACATTAACAAGCGTACAGAAATGGCATTTAAAACAATCTTGCATATCTCTTTACGAACAAAATCATGTCATTTTCCCTTGGCATAGCCATGACATGCTGTGATATTCATTTAAACTGATGGCACATAAACTTTAATGGTATAGTAAAGCTTTTAGAGATTCTCATTCACTCAACATTACTACAAGAGTAATGGTTTCATAGCATCACAACTCGTTGAATTATTGCATGCTCACTTTAATAAGTACTGCCTTCTATACATGTTATGCTTGATTGGGCTCTAATGGAGAGGTATTAAACTATTCCAAAAAAGATTCAATAGCCTTTTTATGTGTAAAAAATAAGATATTTACCGTTCATTTTGATGAAAAGCAGGCTTTGCAAAAACCTGCCTGTAAGACTCATGGTTCTGGTATTGTGTGGCTTCAGTGGCAGAAAAATAGTGGGTGTAGCAAGTGCAATCCCCTATGGCACCCATGACAGACACTGTGTCCATTATCACAGCTATAGTTAGGCATATTGGGCCTAGTGAGCGGGACCCGGAAAATGTTCCTCCACAAGGGCTGTTAGCGATATTGTCCCGCCATTGTGTGCGTTAATTCTGGTACAAAACAATGTGCATTTTGTGATACCTATTGCATATGGGTGTCTATTTGAGGTTTGAGCATCCAAATGTATAAAATGTTTTATTCTGCTGTAGCCTTAGCAGGATATGATAACACACTCTCTAATACAATGTTAAATACAGCCCTTCATTATTTAAATAAGATCTTTTGTTTTGTGGCCACATTCTACCCACGCACTTGTCTTCTCGAAGCTTGTAATTTCTCATTCTGGGTGTGTGTAATTATTTTAACTAGATAATTAGTAATGAGATGGAATTTGTTAAAAGAGAACCTCTTTTTCTTCTTCTTCTTCTTCTTATATGTAACATAAGAAAAGTAGGTCATTTCAAGTCGCAATTTAAATCTACGCTAGGGAGAATGGGGGAGTGCGTTCAGACTGCCGGTGTAATCATTTCTAGGGATAAAGTACAACAGCTGGGACATTTGAAAGAAAAAAAAAAAAGATAATCTTGCCAGTTTTCATGCTAACACCTTGGCTCAGATATTCTCTGACATTGTTGTATTGTGTCAGATGAACAGTGTTCAAAAGGCTCTTGATTCTTATAGACTTGCTGTCTGGCACAATGTTCCATTATTAACACTAGTCATCTCAGACTTTATTTCAATGACAACCTTGACTCTTCAGTAATGTGTATTAAACACGGATCAGATGTCTCCTTTTACTCTCACACTAGTTTTGGCGTGTTAACCTATCTGTGGAAATTTGCATTTATATAGTTGACAGCTATATTTAGAATAAACTGCATGCTTTCTTATGTTGTACAAATAGGTATAAAATCATCCATTTATTGTATTTTTTTTTTACATTTTAAACTAACACTCATTTTAGCCTGTTACTAAAAATAGTCTGTTTTAAAGACAGTCAGCTTTTTGTACACAGCTAATTAACCCCTTAATGACATGACATTTTGTCTGTGTCTTACCCTTGGTGACGAGCTGTTTTACCATTTCTATGTTTTCCGATGAAATAAAAACGTAACCACATAGAATTACGCATTAATAAAAATTAAATATATATATTGTTTACATTGCTTTATTAATCAATGTTTCAACTTTGGTGACAGAGTTCCTTTACGTCTTTAGTAGGTCCATAATAGTGCATTAGACAAAGAGACACAGATTGTAGCATATTATCAGTGAAAGAGACTCTGTCAGGTTCCTCTCCATTGGTTTTATATACATATGACAGACTCTCACTTCTCTAGCAGTGAATGACAGTTGGAAACAGAATAAGCCTGAATATTTAGTGAATCATGGAGTATTCCACTCAGAGGGTAAAAAGGTGTGTATATTAAAAAGTACATGCCATTTTATCCTCATACTAGGATTAGTGAACATTGTAATTGAATTTCAATGATAGAAACTCAAGTGGAAAAAAAGATAAAGCATTAGTAGCACTTTAATGCGGACTGTTTTTGAAATGTTGTATCCTTTGTGGCAATGGCTGTTTTTACACTACTGTGGTGTTTGTGTTTAGCTGTAATTTTCCTCCATCTCATTTACTGTACCCATATATTATATACTGGGGGGTTTTTAAGGATAAGAAGGGCTTTCTTTAAATACTATTATTTGGATCATAGCATATAATTTAATATAAAAAATTAAAATATGATGAAAATTTTAAAGAAATAACACTTTTTCTAACTTTTACATTAAAATTGTTTTACCAATCCGCAAATGCTAATAAAAACCTACAAAATAGAGTCTCATATTTGTTAGAAATACCCAATGTTCAAATGTTTTCAGTCTGGTTTTTTTTGCAAGTTATAGGGCGATAACTAAAAGTAGTGAAATGCTTTTTTCCAATCCATTGTCTCTTGAAGGTACATTTTAATGTTAACCCTACATCTAAGGCTAACTAAATAATATTTTTTTTACTGTAATGTTGATTACTGCCTCTAGAGGCAGTCTAGCAATGCTCCCGATAAAGGTGATCATTGATCACTTCCAAAGCTCTTGTCCACAGGACAGAATGCAATATTATAAAGGCTCTGGAGAACGATCACATTATACCCTGGTGCCGGATTTAGGTGTTTCTGAATATACAGCTTCAACAGCAGCTGAGCTTAGAAACCGATAGATGATAGCTTTCTAAGCTCATTTCACCACAGGATGCAGAAGGTACGTAGTTTGTCACTAAGTTCAGTGATGTACCTGGTACGTTGATTGTTGCAAAGAAGTTAATTCTCTGATTATCATTTATTCCTTTGAAGATTACCTTATTGATTGTCGCACACCTAGCACGGAGCCACGCCGTCTATTTCCGAAGTTTGTGTGCTCCCAACAGAGAGCACACAAACCTCGGAAATACATGATCCGGGATACAGACGACAGTTGCGATTTCGGCAACAGAGTCATTCACTCTATTGCCAAATTGGCCAGCACAAAATGTATTCCAAAATTTGTATACTTTTAGTGCTTGTTGAAATGGCAACAGAGTGAGTGACTCTGTTGCCAAATTCGCAGCTGCCGTCGGCCCCTCGGATGAATCTTGTGTGTTAAAGGGGGTTTGTATGCTGGCTGCTCCGGACTGGCAGCATGCCTGTCACTCAGGAGCATGATATGTCCCTGCTGTTCATTATATAGAAAAAGCAACAGAACAGAAAATGGTCATCCTTTACAGTGAAGGCACAAAAGTTCTGGAGTTCACCGCGTGAGACAGTTAAAAGAGATGTATTTTACTTGACTTTCTCAGTCAATAAACAGAGAACTTTTTAGGCATGCTATATGTGTCTCTTGAATGAACAGTGAGTATTAATGAAAGTATAAAAGTTACCAAAGATTTTCTTTTTGTTTTTAATGATTGGAATACCAGTGAGATTGGTGATCCAGGATAACATGGTAACAATATTTTATGCCAATTAATCAAAGGAAAGCCAGCCAGATGCCTGTCATTTCCTGTTTTTCTTCATTTATAAAGGTCTAATTGCTATGCAACTGAATTTATTAACACACCTTAATGCAGATTAGCATAATGGTAATACAAATAGTGACATTTTCAGGAATATACTATAATTATTATCATTACACAAAATAGCATTTGGGAGTATTTAAGCTATAAATATGTAAGCACAGTTTGTATATGGAAATTGCATTAAAGTCTGTCACATTTCTAAGTAGGCTTCAGTAAATTGTGACATTAGCAGAGAAAAACATCTTAGGTGATATGACTAAAAAAGGGTATGCTACTTAAGTTTCCAGACAAGTATCAAGTCATAGTTTGGGAATTTCTCCAACATGTAATTAATTACATTTTCCATATGAAAACATATTACTTGCAATTTCATTAAAGTAGCATTTCTTCCTTTCCTTAATAAATGACTGATTTTTCATGACAGTACTCTAAATTCCCAGTTAAATCATCATTTCAATTTCAACAGGCTTTGTGGTCACTGGTGGAGAAGACTTGTCCCAGAATGAACTGCTCTATATGGAAAAACCGCACAATTCTGCAAGGTATATCATAATGCACACCTATGGTACATTTTTGGGGGTATTTTCTGTCATTAACAAGCAAGGACTCTCTGTGTTGCTGGACGTGGAATCAGAGAATTAGGTAACCGCTGCTAATTTTTGAGGTGGGGAAAAGAACACAGAAAAAGGGGAAAAATAAATATCCCTTTTTAGAACTAAGCAGTATCGCAGAACCGCACTCCTATTTTTGTTCCATTTTTAAAGGCTGTTTCTCACAGCTGTGTGTAATATAGCATTTCCTGTTTCTGTTAAATGAAGGTGACCTTGGAGACCACATTGGTTTACTGTTTGCCCTGCCATCAAGGCAGTTGCCATAACACCAAGACCACAATCGGCCGGGCTTGCTTGCACAAACTAATACTTTACAAGATAATATGGAAGCACAACTGGAATTTAAGATGTCAGTACATGCCAGTTTATCCTCTGTTCAGCAGCTGCCATGCTTCCCTGGGAAATAGTCTGATCGGTGACTGCCTCTCTCTGCTAGTTCACTTCCGGGGCAAACTACTGCTTTGATAATGAATCACAGCCGTCGTATGCCGTTTTTGAAGAGACAATGGCATCACAGACATGACGCCAAGGGGTTAAAGGCCCACTGCAAACAAAAAACTGCAGATGTGTGCTGTGTACACAGGCAGGATTAACCATTAAGCAACATAAGCATGTGTTTAGGACACCACATTGTTTTTTCCTGTGCCGCCTGCATGATGCAAATTGTCAAGCTGAACCAAGGCCCAGAGAAAGGGGACCCCACAACAAATTACAAAATATATGTACAGGGTGAATATCCCTTATCCAGAAATCCGTTATCCAAAATGATCCGTTATTCAAAAATGTTTGTGTATTTTGCCACAAGTTGCAAATTACACACACACACTTTCCTTCACATCACGCACAGTGTAATATAATGGCAAATGTGCAGGCTTGACACACAAACGGCAGGTTCCCAAACAATGTCTCACATCACAGCTACTTAACAGTAAAATTGATTTATTTGCTCTATACAGTATTTGCATTGATACTACCGTATTTAATGAGTGCTCAGAGGATTTATTATATGATATTGGTGAAAATGATCTGTTATCCAAAATGCTTCTGGTCCAAAGCATTTTGGGCCTGGTTTGGAAAAAAATGAATTTGTAATCTCTTATTTCACATTCAGCACTTAATGAGTATTAATGTCTTGCCAGTTAGGTAATGGAACTATATATTGCTGGGCTGTGCCTATGGCATCAGTTGGCCTTAATCTGGCGGTCTGTACCATGTCTCTCTGCAATTTATGCACGCACACATTGCAAATGTTAAGGCTAACAAAGTTAGCCTGTTGTTGTGTGAGGGGCGCTGGCTTTATAACTAGTGCCTCTCTCTCTCTCCAACCTTAAAGTGGCGGTGGCATCTCCCATACTGCAAGCTCTGTGTTTTTACTCAATGAAAGCTCCAGCTAAATGTCATGCTATAGCTGTATATATTGGGAGCTACTAAGGTACAGCAGACCCACTGCATGTTACTTGGCAGATACATATAAGGGCATGTTTGTGCTCACTTTTATTCACTCCTTGAATATTATATGAGCACAGGGACAGGCAGGTTCATGCAGCAGCATGTTATAGTGACAACGGATTATGTGTCTAATTACAGCTGTATATAGGGGGATTATTTGTGTACCACAGTCTGGCTACTCGGGGAGAAGCAGCCTGAGTGAGACAAAATATGTGTACTTCACTTACATTAAAACGTAAAGGAAGTGTGATTAGCATTTCTATTTTCTAATGTTCTCTTATTTTAAGCAAGTGCCATATATTTTTTAGTATATCATAAGGTCAACTCAGGTAGCTCAGATTTCCTCAAATTTGGGCTACTCAGAAACCAACAAAGTTATCTTGAATCGGCACGAAAAGTCAGCAACTCCTCCCGAAAAGTCTCGATATTAAATAAAATAAAAAACATGATAGTGTACATTAAATACATAAAAATAAAGTAAATGAACATAAGAATATAAAAAATATATTCCTATATAAATGTAAATATACTATAACAATATGATATTAAATACTATAGTTGTATATAAATATTTTATTTAGTAAACAGGTTTACTTTAATTCTTCTACACATTTTTATTCAATTCTCAAACTTGGAGAACTGAACTGCAAGAAATTCCTCAATATCCGCTGATTTCATATCAACTTCAGGGGAATTTGATCATTTAAGTGAAATTCAAAGGATTTTGCTGTCCTACACCGAATATGACTGAAATTTGGCCCCCAAAGTAGCATACATTACTGATTTAATGGTGAAATTGGCCATATTGGATAGCCAAACTGAGGATTTCTACGCAATTCGGCTTCATGTCGCGATCTGTCCTAGGTCAGATCAGGGCATCTTGAACTGACCCTAAAGTATTTATTTGTTAATAGGAGGTTTCAAATCTGTTCCCTCCCCGTCAGATGTTACGTCCCTCAAACTAGTATTCATTTAGTGTTTTGTCTATTGTTCTCTAGACCTCCATCTCTGCCACTCAGGCCCGGCTCCTCTCAAGTAGCCCCTGTGGCAGGGGTGTCCAAGTTTGTTCTGCAGTGGGCCACTTCACAGTAAATGTATTTGTGCATGGGCTACATTCATGTTTTATCGAAGAATAAAAAAAGAATAAATGATATATATATTATATATACATTATATATTATATATACATTATATATTATACATACATACACACATATATATATGTATATATATATATTTTATTTTTATTTATTTATTTATATATATACATACATACATACATACATAAACACACACACACACACATATATATATATATATATAATATATATAATATGTGAGAGTATCACAAATTATCCAGCAATCAAACTAATAAGAAAACACCTCACATTAACCGCACACACATACATACACATTCACACGTGCATACACACTGTCACACTTCCACACACACACAGTTACTTTTACATACCCACACACTCTCACATACCCACACTCACACTTACGCAAACACACTCACACACACAGGCAGAGTCACACTTACACAAATACAGTCACACTTGCATACACACTCTTACATACACAGAGTCACAGTTACACACACACCCTGTCACATGCACACAGAGTCACACTTACGCACTCTCACATAGAGAGTTACTTACACACACACACACACACTCACATACACACATAGAGAGTGACACTTACACATAAACACTTACACACACACACATAGTCACACTACACACATATAGAGACTTTTTAATGAGAAAATAAAACATTATTTTGTGGCTCCTACTGCTGCCGTGTTCCTGCTTGCATTGCAGGCTGTGGTCCCCTTGAAAAAGGCTGAAACGTTGGGTGACCTCCATTTACTTGTGCATGGTGTGTGCCTCCTGTCCCTCTTTCCCTTTACCTTTGTATCTAGAATGTTTTTTTGCTGGTGCTATTTGTATATGTGAGTATCTATTGCTGTGTTTTTGTATATATCATGTAATTTATAACTTGGATTATATTTTTAAATAGCTTTTCTCTAATACATTTTTTGCAAACTGATGGCACTGTATGATTTATCTTATTAATTTTCGCTCTGTGTGCTCCTCCTGCCCTCTCTGTGTATATATTATTCTTTTGGGGTGCTTTATGGACTCACTTTGGAGTGCTTCTCTGTCTATTTTGTGTTTATTTGCATTGCAGGCTGAGCCAACCACTTGTGTAGCTCGAGGTGACAAAGCTCCGCCCCCTCACACGCTGATCTTGTTGGAGCACCAGGTGTTGCACCTGTCCCGCTGGCAGGCCGCATATTGCCCGCGGGCCGCATGTTGAACGCCATGGCCCAACGGACTTAGCCCAAGTTAGAGATATGCCTAATTCATTAGTAATCTCTAAATCTACTATCCAATTTTGGCTGGTTAATCTAAAAGTGACAGTGATAAAAACTGGAAAGACAACCATGTACAGCTGTTAGTGGTAGCAGAGCTGTAGAGAACACCCCACCCAGTATGTCAATAAATGGGGTAAAAAATTTGGGGATTCCGCTCTCATCAATGTCCATATCTGGAATATTATTATAAATCTTCAGCGGTTGTCACTGTAGATGAACCCTTACGAGGTAAAACTCAAAAAGACTGGAACCGAATATATTAAAAAAATCCATATTTATTGTAGCACTTGGCTCAGGATATAATAAAAAGGAGACAATCCATAAGTGCAACTTTCAGGCACAAAACCTAACGCGTTTCATCCAGAGTTTGGAGTTGTCGTAGTTGTCTATCACAAACCTATATGTAAGGTTTCTGTTTTTGGTGACAATATTGTCTGACAATATTGTCGTTATTTTGTATATTTTATTGATTTTCTTGACTTTAACTCCAACAAGCATCAGATGTTAGGGTTTGTGTTTGCATATTCAAAAGAGAGAACAGATGTGGCACAGCCCTTAGAAATAATCAATTCTTGCATTTAATATAATTTTATATTAATAATAGTATTTGGGTTTTGGTTTGCAACCCACTGGATTCTTAATTCCCAGATGGATGTTACACAAAGGGTTAATTCATTTTTATCTTCTTAAAAATAAAAAAAGCATGTATTTTTCTCCCAAGGGTCGAGATTTTTTAGACATAAACTTATATTATTAAACAAGTCACTTCAGTAGGCAAAGCAGCCCCCAGGCTAGAGAATAACCAACATTAATATGTAAAACCATGCTGTTTACATTCTCAAACCTTGAACTGCATTGCTTCTACACATGTATGAATAACATGCAAAAGTATAGTGTGTACAGTAAAACATATGTTTAAATAGAAAACATGATCCGCCTTTGATTTTTAATAATGAAACAATTAATAATGATGGGAAATCCACTATGTGTAAAATAGTTATTTTTTAAATAAATACTATGACTAAATAAATGACCTTTTTAATGTCTGAGGGCACAATGTTTTATGCAAATAGAGAAGTGGAGTACATTGAAATCTCAATTTATATGTGAAACCAGTTGCCCCTCAAGTCAATTGCAACATTTTTGGCAGTCTATAAATAACACATATTTAATGTACTTCTTTATGAGATTTAGGACACATGATGTACATTTCAGTGATGCGATTGGCACGGAATTTTGGAGAGCTGTCTTCTGGTCTTGCACTTGATGGCATTTTCTGGATTACTAATTCTTGCTAATGCAAATCACCTTTCCGAATGCAGAATCTTTGATGCCAACCAGGAATGATGCTCTACTACTGTAACTGAAAATGCGGGCAATGAGGAGGGAGATTAAAATGACATTATTTTCTTCCAAGAAAATAGATAGTTTGTGGTTCACAGAATCAATGAATTTCAGTATGAAGCACAGCTTTAAGCTCTGCGCTCATACCTGTCCTATACTGCAATATACTGAAATCCTGGTGAAATCCTGGTGTTCCTATAATTATTTATTTATGAAGCAGCAACATATTATTTGGATTCATGGAACATTTAGAAGAGCAAAATGTGGCTTATTTTATAGGGAGGGGATAGTTATTTATTATGGGGGTATTTAAACAGCCTCCTAATTGTTTTAGTAAGGGGGCCAGGGCAAGTAGTTTAATCAAATAGCGTGGGACAGACCCCACACTAAAAGTATATAAACACAGCACACATAAAGGGAAATAGGTAGGAGATCAATAAATACAAAAAAATAGAAACACTTTTAATAAAATAATCAAGGTAAATTTAACTGTGGAGGCCCAGACTCAATCCACAGGACACAAACATCACACGAATACATACATACATATAAAATAACCATACAATCCCCATGCAGGGCCAAAATACTCTATTAACAATGATAAAGTACAATGCCTCAATTCAAAATAGAATGGACCAGCTAAACATCATAACCTGGCTAAAATAAAGCACTGACATTCCCAATTGGTTATAAAGCTGCCAACAATAATTATCTTGGAATGGATAAAGACTAACACTAATACAAAGATACAGCAAATGATATAGCATCACAAATAATGGCCATTAAGCCTATACCTATTTGCTCAGCTATATCCATGTGTGCCTGCAATTTTGAAGCAAATAATCATTATATACAATTAAACACTGAAACAGTAAGATAGAAATAATTACACTGCCAGATTAATGTAAGCAGAATGGTTATCAAGCAAGGCTTTCTCTGCCACTCCAAATCCCTAAATTAAGAAATTTTTAGGCAAAGTATTCACTTCCAATATTTTATAGTTTTGATTACACAGCTGCTCCAATCCATACATTGAATATAGTATTAAAGTAATAAAGAATCCGAAGTACAGTAGTTCCTTCCAAATGATTACCATAGTCATGCATCGAGTAGATCATATCCCAAACACACTGAAACGCTGTATATAATGTCTTATACAGGTCACTATAGACCGTTATTAAGGACGAGACTTTCAAATAGAGACTTTAAATATACGACCTGGGGGCACCACATTATAATACTCATTCTCAGCACAATATGCTGGATATTTGGACCCAAACGGTAGTCCTCTGCTTGTCAGGCAACAGAGTTTGTTCATGAGTAGTAACCTCACCATACAGGGAGTGCAGAATTATTAGGCAAATGAGTATTTTGACCACATCATCCTCTTTATGCATGTTGTCTTACTCCAAACTGTATAGGCTCGAAAGCCTACTACCAATTAAGCATATTAGGTGATGTGCATCTCTGTAATGAGAAGGGGTGTGGTCTAATGACATCAACACCCTATATCAGGTGTGCATAATTATTAGGCAACTTCCTTTCCTTTGGAAAAATGGGTCAAAAGAAGGACTTGACAGGCTCAGAAAAGTCAAAAATAGTGAGATATCTTGCAGAGGGATGCAGCACTCTTAAAATTGCAAAGCTTCTGAAGCGTGATCATCGAACAATCAAGCGTTTCATTCAAAATAGTCAACAGGGTCGCAAGAAGCGTGTGGAAAAACCAAGGCGCAAAATAACTGCCCATGAACTGAGAAAAGTCAAGCGTGCAGCTGCCACGATGCCACTTGCCACCAGTTTGGCCATATTTCAGAGCTGCAACATCACTGGAGTGCCCAAAAGCACAAGGTGTGCAATACTCAGAGACATGGCCAAGGTAAGAAAGGCTGAAAGACGACCACCACTGAACAAGACACACAAGCTGAAACGTCAAGACTGGGCCAAGAAATATCTCAAGACTGATTTTTCTAAGGTTTTATGGACTCATGAAATGAGAGTGAGTCTTGATGGGCCAGATGGATGGGCCCGTGGCTGGATTGGTAAAGGGCAGAGAGCTCCAGTCCGACTCAGATGCCAGCAAGGTGGAGGTGGAGTACTGGTTTGGGCTGGTATCATCAAAGATGAGCTTGTGGGGCCTTTTCGGGTTGAGGATGGAGTCAAGCTCAACTCCCAGTCCTACTGCCAGTTCCAGGAAGACACCTTCTTCAAGCAGTGGTACAGGAAGAAGTCTGCATCCTTCAAGAAAAACATGATTTTCATGCAGGACACTGCTCCATCACACGCGTCCAAGTACTCCACAGCGTGGCTGGCAAGAAAGGGTATAAATGAAGAAAATCTAATGACATGGCCTCCTTGTTCACCTGATCTGAACCCCATTGAGAACCTGTGGTCCATCATCAAATGTGAGATTTACAAGGAGGGAAAACAGTACACCTCTCTGAACAGTGTCTGGGAGGCTGTGGTTGCTGCTGCACGCAATGTTGATTGTGAACAGATCAAAACACTGACAGAATCCATGGATGGCAGGCTTTTGAGTGTCCTTGCAAAGAAAGGTGGCTATATTGGTCACTGATTTGTTTTTGTTTTGTTTTTGAATGTCAGAAATGTATATTTGTGAATGTTGAGATGTTATATTGGTTTCACTGGTAAAAATAAATAATTGAAATGGGTATATATTTGTTTTTTGTTAAGTTGCCTAATAATTATGCACAGTAATATCACCTGCACACACAGATATCCCCCTAAAATAGCTAAAACTAAAAACAAACTAAAAACTACTTCCAAAAATATTCAGCTTTGATATTAATGAGTTTTTTGGGTTCATTGAGAACATGGTTGTTGTTCAATAATAAAATTAATCCTCAAAAATACAACTTGCCTAATAATTCTGCACTCCCTGTAATGGCAGCTTACACACTGGATTCTCCTTGCTGTCTCAGCTGAAATTGTGTGAACTCACGCCAAAAATGATCACTCATGAAGCTTACATGTTAAGTTCTCCTTGCTGTCTCAGTCAAAAATGTACGAATAAGAAAATTATTATGTTTGCTCTTAACAGCATTAAGGAACTGCAGCTGAATTCCACCATTCACAGTGATGAATACAGGGGAACCGATTCCCACCCTGTATACATCTCTGTATATTACACTGGACTGTGTAAGGGGATATTTGGCAAGTGCAGAATAACATAGGTATAGAATGTAACAATGTCCTCAGATGGACCTCACAACCTACACCAACGATTTTTTTTCGCTGACAAAACCTAATCATCTCTTCCGGGCAAGTATCCCTGCTCCCCGATCTTTCTTTGGGGGGCTGTAAGCTATTTGGGTGGCTCCAAGCCCGATAAAGTTGGGCCGGCACCCCAATATATTTTTTAGGCGGCTGGGAGCACTTGACCAGCTCCCAGTCCCGTATCTGATAGCAGGGGTCAGGACTGCCTGACCCCCCATATGTGTAACGACTGGGCTGTAGGCCAATTTAGTGGCTGCCAGACCAGTTTTTAATAGGTGGGGTCAGAGTTACTTGACTTGGCCCTCCATCCTCCTCAGCATTTGGTGACCCTGCTCTGTGACATTACGTGTGCTTCTGCTTCATGGCTGCTGTTACTAAATGTTTCCATTTCCCAATAATACCACTTACAGTTGACCATGGAATATCTTGCAGGGATGAAATTTCATGAACTGACTTATTGCAAAGGTGGCTTCCTATCACAGTACCATGCTTGAATTAAATGATCTATTTAGAATTACCCATTTTTCTTCAAATGTTTGTACCTGCATGGCTGGGTGCTTGATTTTATACACCGGTGGTAATAGATCTGATTTTGACACCTGAATTCAATAATTAAGGTGGTGTGTCCCAAAACTTTTGTCCATATACCGTAACTGCCATGCATGCCAGCTTGATGGCTGATCAAGATAAAAAAATAAATAAAGGGATTGCAAATGGAGGCACTGCTGAGATAAGTTCAGACCCTAGTAAAGTTATTAGTAGAATGTCTTTTTTTTTTTTTTTTTTTTGGGTTGACACTCAGACACCTACACAACATTTATACTTGAGTAGTGTACCAGTTTAATGGGTCATCCTTGTGTCTATTATATCCGCTGTTTATATTTTATAAATATTGTTCATGCTTTATTTAACATTTAAAACAGATAAACTTAAAACACTCATGGGACACAGATCCAGTCATGTCTATAAGCCAATACTACAACCCGCCTCCCCATTCACACTATGATCTTCATATAATCCTTACATACTCTCATTCATTGGTCCATAGTAAAGTTATTAGTAGAATTTCATACCATAATTCCCTGGAAGTTCGGAGTGGGCACTGTGGAAGTCTATTTCACCTAGCCAGCCTGTGGCTATATGTTAGCTAGCTCTTGCATTAAAAAGAAACACCTTTGTTGATGCCATTCGGCAGATACAAATATTAGAGCATTCCTACCTAGTAGAGACCTGGAAGGATAAAACGGCAGGATTAGTCATGGCTAGTGAGAGGATATAGACCACTGAGCAAGCAAGATAGCCGTATGAGTATACATTTGTCAGGTATACAAATTCCTGGTAGTCTTTTGATTTAAGGTTATGAAAAGAGTGAACATATTTTCGGTTGACACCGAAGGCTATAAGCTGGAGCTGTGAAGACTAATACACTTAATCTTTTCTTAATTAAAGTTCTTTGTGGGTTCCCAAACCAGCTGCACTCTGCTCAAGGTAGAGATTTTGTAAGTAGGCATACTGATGAAATGTTGAAACTACTCAGCCTGCTCTCTCAGCCTGAGGGAGATGCTATTCCTAAGAGATTTAAAAGAACTTTTCTTGATATGTTAGCGACACTCAAAGATTGTGAGAAAAGGTCCACGATTGCCCACAACTGAACACAACATGAATCCACTGACTTCTCCCAATATATTTTATGTTTGACAACTGCCTGAGTGTGTCCTCAGACAGAATGAACCATAGATCTCACTATTGCTATGTCAGGCAACTAAATTAGCACTTACAAAAGACTTATGAGTTGGCCGAGCATTCCATGGCCAAGCTGAATGAAAATAACAAGTAAAGGTATGATACTAAAGTACTTTCAGCCGGAGACAAGGTCCTTCTGATAAATTGAAGCATTCCAGGAAAACACACCATTGAAAAGACATCAAACTGATAATTGTGTGTCACATCCTGAAATTCTTGGTGAAAGTGCTTTGCTGTTCTGAGTCTCTGTTCCTGGATCATGTTGTGTTGTGTTGTATGGTTTTCTAGTTAGCTAGGATGTTCTGTTCCTTGTAGTCGGAGGCTGGAATTTTACATGGGGGGGGGGGGGGGGGGTGGGGATGTAATCTAGTGCTGTCATTTTATCTTGTAACACAGAAGCTGGGTTGTCATGGATACTGACCTTTCCCTCCAGAGTGAGTGGAAGAGACTGCAAGTACCCAGAATGTACCCAGAATGTTCCAGTCCTGCATCCTGTCACAGCACCACTGTGTTGAAAGCAGAGCTGCAGAAAGAAATCTGTGTTGGAAGACAGTTTCATTCTCAGTCAGGAGTTTAAAGGGGCAGCATCCCAGAGTTGTCTGAAGACACTAAAGAGATGAACTTTACTAAAATATATATTACTTTTCATACCTTTGATTCTTGGGAAGCGCTGCCTGTGTCAAGGTCACCAACCCAGGGACACCTGGGTGGGAAGAAAACGTACACTTTGGGCAGAGGAGCTGGTGTTACTAGGCAGTCAGTTTTCTGCGTTTATCTTCTCTGGACTGTGCACCCATTAGCTGGGTTCCTATATTATAATACTTATTTATTTCAATATATTCTATTTATTATTTGCATCTTTGTTGTGTGTGTGGAATGTGTCATTCCTCAGTAGGTGGGTTCCCCTATTCAATATATTGTTATACTATATATTATTTGCATCATTCCTGTATGTGCATTATTGCCTTGTGTGGAAGGGGCCATTTCTCCGTAGGTGGGCTCCCTTATTCAACTTAGTACAAATCACTGAGTGAAAAGAGAGAAGATGCCCCAATCTCCCCACAACTGTGGAGGGTCAGATTTCCTGTCACAGACATCACTAAATTATGTGACTGCCACGCATATCAGCCTGATGCTGGAGCAAGGGGAAACAAATGGGTTACAGATATGTATAGGTGTTTGTCTCTAAAGCATCAGGAAACTACTTAGTACCTTAATCCCAGGCATCCCAGCATACATTGTGAAAAGCACACTCCTGCAGAGATGAAAAGCAAAATCCAGAAATCAGCTGTGACAGGAAATCTCAGTAGGAGAGGATACAAGCCATTACACATAAGTGTATAAGAAGCAGACTGAGATGAGAAAGTGTTATGAGGGTAATATATCAAAGCTAATCTGCATCAATACAGACAAAACAGATAAGGGAAATATGTCCTTCTGTTTTATCTGTGTACCTTTACCCCCTCTAGATTTTGGAAGGAACGTCTGATGTGTTTTTGGTTTTATCATGTGAACTTGTGCATGTAGCAAAAATTGTATAACCTTTCTTAAATAAGGAAGTCCCTTATCTCTTTGAGTCCTAGGTTTTTGCAACAGGTCTGTATAAAATGCTGTGACTAGACGACAATATGGAGCTGGCTTTGCACAATGCGTGCTATTAATCTGATTTAGTGTTCTCTTGCTGCTGGGTTTCTTGTTACCTCTGGTCATTATGCCATGTGTTTTGCAATCACCCTATCTCCTTATACTTCATAGTGCCTTGAGCATCTACATTATAACCACCTTGAGCTTTGCTGTGCTTTTCTACTAGAACACAGCATTCAAGAATTGGAAGGCCCATTCAATGTAATGTTCATTTTCTGAATTACTATTGTTTTCTTGCTAGTAACAGGAGTAGATATTATGTTAACTCCTCCTACTTCGGATTCCACACATATGTATATAGGTTTGGCCATTTTTTTGGCAGAACACATAATTTTCATATGTTGAACTGCAGAATGTTTAATTTATATCTGTTCAGAGGAAAATCCAGTTAATTAAGATAGCTTCACCTCCTTGACTCATTAGTTTCCCCTGAATATACGGGTTCTACATTCTGCATAGGAGCATGTGAAAGTAATATGTGTCCAGTAAAAAAACTGACAGATGGGAACACTGTGTACATGCGTGCTCTGTGCAATGCATGCATACTGCAGGAATAGTTCAATAGAATCACTTGTGATAACTGCCTTTATCTGTTTTTCACAATTTAGCTTGTTTTCCCCCTGTGGCTTCAGCCAAATGCTAGAGAAGTCTGTGGGGCAGAAGGGCTTAGTAGAGGTTACAAACCTGATATTTGTCAGTAATTTAAAAAAAAATAGAATACAGATTTAAATATTTTAAGGAATACATACATTTGTATAATTATTGAACTTAAATATGCATAAAACATAGGTAAATTTAAAGTGTGAGTGATCTTTTAACTGGCATGGACAACTTTCTGGAACCTCTTCATTAGCACATCTCTCAGGCCTCTAGCCCCAAGCTCTTAAAATTATAACTGTTCTGCAGGATGCCTCTGTACACAATATTACTTGTTAATTTCTGTAATTCTACATAATTACTCCATTTTAATATCTCTCGCATTCTGGCAGCAAAATATATATTATCAATGTTTAATACATATTTTATATGTAGGCGTAAGCTAGAAACCTGTAAGGACATAAATAGATTAAAATACTTTTTAAAAAAAGCATAAAATCAAACACAGGTACAAACTAACAAGTACAGAACAAGACAAGCTCATGGACAGCCTCTGCAGTTTACCTGTTAGTATTAGTCGCACCTTGCAGCCAAAGCTTTCAAGATGCTCGCGTGACAAAGTCTGTTACATAAACGTCATCACTTCTTAGACTTTATCAGGGTGACGCAGACTTAAACACATTGGTTTTCTGAAGCTCTGCAATGACATTTTTCAACTTTGAGAATGTAATGTTCTTGGAGAATGCAATGTTCTGTACAGTTATTAAATAGTGATGTATGCCACAGGTTTGTGTGTTTGTGGTTTTTATTTTATTTTGCTGTTTGTTAGTGATTTGCTCGCAGAGAGTTTGAAAACACATTATTTTCTCCAGCCACAAACAATGCCCTTGTCTATAGAAATAAACCTAATCTGTGTAGGAGATGTTCCAATCGCTCTTGTAGTTTACAGATAATTTTGTGTGTGCTCATGACAAGCTTGCCCGTGGTATTATCGCTCAGCAATATGGATAGTGGAAATGCAATACTTTCCTCACTGAACTGCCTAACACTTGATAATAGACTATAGGAGCTTTATTTCAAGTTCTGTCAATTGAACTTTCTCTGCCATTTTAATAATAGCCTGAAAGGTTCACGCTGTGGTCATCTTTACAACTAGAATAGAATCCATTTTATAGAACTTAAAATAAATAAATTATTTACACACAATCCTTTTAGGAGCTTATTTTCCAGAAGGGGAATGCTTATCTTATTTGTAATTCATTTATTGGCTTTTAAAAGGTACATTATCAAACCTAGCAGTGAAAGTACAGAAGAGAATGAAAAGTATAGTTAAAGAGGGATTAAACGCTAAAAATAAAATGCCACGTGTAAAAGGTTTCCTTAATGTTTACCTGTTATTGTGGTCTAATGTGCTGGAACAAACAACTGCCCTCTAAAGCCTCACCATGTTATGTGATCCTTCTAATACTAAAGTGCCGACATCTTGTGTCTCGTGGGTGCACCTGCTCCCTCCTAGCACAGTGTCATACTTCCTAGTTGATTGGCATTCATATTTCACTCCTACTTCACTCTCATCTTTCCTAATTTATCACATTAGTACGCATTTGCATTTTCATTTGCATTCCCATTCACAAACTGCCTCAGTGAAGCAGATTCTCCAAAGTCTTTGTTTTGTTGGGAAAGACTATGGTAAATCTTTTTGTAGAAGTACCATTCAGAAATGATATTAAAAAAATGGAGAAATGACATTTGATATATTGGTGGGTTTACTCCCTTTTTAAGTTTTTCTACAAATGAATAATATAATGACCAAATAAGCTAAAATTCACTGTGATTGATGAGGTGGGGTTATTAATGAAATGAATAATAGAATAATTGTAAAAGTATAATATGCCATAAAAAGATACATATTAATTCTCACTGACTAATACGTTACAGAGAGTAAGATAGCGTAAGAATAGGGAAAACCTGGTGTCGGATTAAAGGGAAACCCCCTGAAGATTCATCTACACAACATTTACTTTTAATAATAATTTTATGTTTTAGGCTACTTATGTATTCCAGAAAGCGCCTTTCTATGTATTTAGTGACATGGATCTTTTATAAATCACCT